>CM053401.1:28295484-28317279 GCA_028644305.1 Xerus rutilus
ATTATAAGCAGATTACATTCTTCATATTAAACATCTTTATATGTACTTTCAATGAACAGTATATATATATATATATATATTTTTATATATATTTTTATCAACCATCTTTACTATACCCATTCCCCTTTCCTGCCCCCCACCTCCCCCATGTCGCGTCTAGTGAAATTTTTAAATCTTAACTAGAAACTGAAACCATAAGGGCGCACATGTCCTGTTTTTTAAGATTAATATCAAACTGGAGGTTACTTAACTTCCTATTGTGTCCCCAGTAAAGAGGGTGAGGTAAATAAAGATATATTCAACTATGAGGGTAACATAAGGTGACAGATTAACAGACCATTGTGGTAAGTATATCGAAGGGCATGGGGTGATATTCTAGCATAGCTGTTGGCACACATGTGGTTAATAGTTTCTGCTAGTGTCTTATTATTTTAAGCTAGAATTGCCCAAAGCTGTAGGTTAAGTTAATAGTACATACGTCATTAAAATACCATTCTCTGAACTTGCCCCGAGCCCTATTTTGTTGCAACCATTGTTTACATAATTTGAGTTCAGTTTCTCTGGGCAGGCATGGAGGCCTTTGTCTCTTAAGACTTTCCCATGTAAACAAAGAACTATAATTAACATGTTTTCCATTAATCCAGACCATTCTTTCTCCATTAATGTAGGCTCCTGTATATGGTAGGGGGGAGTCCAGTCCTAAGTTAGATTTTGTTTAAACCTGGGCACCTGCCATCCTCTGCCTTTACCCATGTCAAATATCACGTAAGGACTGGATTCTACTATAGGGGAACCCATTTTGGTCAGGGCCTGCGAGAAGGCCTGACCAGCATTTGAGCTTTAGGCATAGGACTAGTTGGAGCCACAGTTTCCCATAGCTCACCTTATTGAAGTTGCCAAAGCAGCCTCCTGCAGCCAGGCCTGAGAGTACTTCCAAATGTAATCGGGGAAACTGTGGGCCCAGATGTTCTGGACATCATATCTAACGTGAAACTATCATCAGAGGAATTTTTAGAATTACTTCCAAGAAACGTAATATCAGTAGTACTATCCTGATGGGGATTTTCTTGTTTATTCTCCTGGGTGGTCAAATGCCTCTCCTTAATTACATGAGACTTTAGGGGGCCAGGGTTGGCTGATCCTGTCTTTTGAGGAATTGGAATAGCAACACAAGCAAGCACAATTAATTCTGTCAAACTAAGAAGGGGTATCCCAACAAGAAATATATTGAGGAGTGCATCCCTTCACCTTGATCCCTTTGCAGGCACTGGAACTTTGTCAAGCAGTGTCTTGAGGGTTTTGGGCCATGGCAATATGCCAAATGGCCACGGTTTGGAGCATACAGCAGAATAAAACCACATCACAAGCCAAACAGTGAAGAGCAATGGGAAGAAGACAGGCTAGGGTCCCACAATCCCACATGAGGGCACACCCCCAATGACCTAAAGACCTCCCCTGGGTCTGATCTTCAGAAGGTTCACGGCACCTCCCAATAGTGTCATCCTGGAGACCAAACCTGTAAAACATTAATCTTTAGGGATATTCAATATCTAAACTATAGCAGTAGGACTTCAGGGAGTTAGAGATTTCAGCATAGTGGTTGAAGTGATGGAACTGGTACTCTCATCACAAGTGGAATGGAGCATGAGAGGAATAGGTATTGCACTATGCAGGGAGAGCTAGACAGATTACACTTGTTGGTAACGTGCATAGGATATAAGAATTTCATGCTCGTGTGAGAGATTGTAGCTGTGAGTAAGTAAAGTTAGTAACATTGAAGATGACTGGGCAAGGTTAAAGAAAACTAAAAACCCTCCTGATTTTCAGATTGTCTGTTTACTTGTTGATATTAGCTAGGATAAGAGTAGGATTTTGGGTAGAGAATAACTTTATCAGTTTTGTGTCCAAGCCTATGAAATTTGTGCAAGAGTGATAGGGGTGGTTGATGAGAAATGTAAAAATAAGTGTAGCTAGATGTTACAGGATGGATGATGTGGTATTGATTTTGTAGGCTGTGGAGAACAGGAACCTAGACTCTTGGTCATGTAGTGTATGGAGCTTCAGGGAATGGGGTTTCTTTAGAGTGAGTCTTCAGGTAAGCAGTAATTTTTACTGAAGCTTCAGTTTAATGTGTTAAGTAGATGTAGGGAGCTTTCCATAAAGAGGATGAGGATGAGGTTTGGTCTCTTACTCTTTTTCACTCTGTCTCCCCTTCCTCTCTCCCTCTCCCTTTGTCATAAAGGGAAGACTCCAGAAGGCACAGGGGAAGGTGTATGACAGTATAGAGGATGTTGAGTCAGGGTAAAGGAAGCATTGCCTAGGAATGGATTCAGAGTCCAGGAGTGCAGGAGCTAATTGGTACTTGATTATTTGGTCATCTTCATTTTTCATGTATCTTGTTCAAGGTTTCTCAGATTGGTGTGATTAAAGATGCTGTAAGCATCTGTTCTTTTTTTGTTATTTTATTTGTTCTTTTCAGATATGCATGACAGTAGAATGTATTTTGGTATATTATGCATACACAGAGTATAACTTATTCTAATTAGTATCCTATTCTTGTACATGATGTGGAGTTACCCTGGTCATGTATTCAAATATAAGGAAAGTTATGTCCAATCAATTCTACTGTCCTACCTGTTCCTCTCCCCACTCCCTTCCCTTCATTCCCCTTTGTCTAATCCAATTGACCTCTATTCTTCCTTCCCCACCCTCCCTTGATGTGGGTTAGTGTCCACATATCAGAGAGAACATTCAGCCTTTGTTTTCTTGAGATTGGCTTATTTCACTTAGCGTGATATTCTCCAGTTCCATCCATTGCTATAATTTCATTCTTCTTTATGGCTGAGTAATATTCCATTGTGTATATATAGCACATTTTCTTTATCCATTCTTCTGTTGAAGAGCACCTAGGTTGGTTCCATAGCTTGACTATTGTGTGGCGGCATCATTGTAGGATGCTGATTTTAAGTCCTTTGGGTATAGACCAAGGAGTGGGATAACTGGGTCAAATGGTGGTTCCATTCCAAGTTTTCTAAGGAATCTCCATACTGCTTTCCATAGTGGTTGCACCAGTTTGCAGTCCCACCACCAATGTGTGCGAGTACCTTTTTCTCCACATCCTCGCCAATATTTATTGTTACTTGTGTTCCTGATAATTGTCATTCTGACTGGAATGAGATGAAATCTCAGTGTAGTTTTAATTTGCATTTCTCTAACTGCTAGAGATGTTGAACATTTTTTCATGTTTGTTGATCGATTGTATTTCTTCTCTTGTGAAGTGTCTGTTCAGTTCCATTGCCCATTTATTAATTGGGTTATTTGTTTTGTTTTTTGTTTTTGTTTTTGGTACTGTGGATTGAACTCAGGGGTACTCGACCACTGAGCCTCATCCCCAGCCCTATTTTTTTGTGTTTTATGTAGAGACAGGGTCTCACTGAGTTGCTTAGCACCTCGCCATTGCTGAGGCTGGCTTTGAACTCGCAATTCTCCTGTCTCAGCCTCCCAAAGTGCTGGGATTACAGGTGTGCACCACCATGCCTGGCTTGTTTTTTTGGTTTTTTTTTGTTTTTTTTTTGATGTTAAGTTTACTTTTTTTTTTGCGTTTTTTATATAATCTAGATATTTATGGTCTATTTGAGGTGCAGGTAGCAAAGATTTTCTCTCATTCTGTAGTCTCTCTTCACATTCTTGATTATTTCCTTTGCTGTAAAGAAGCTTTTTAGTTTGATTCCATCCCATTTATTGATTCTTGATTTTACTTCTTATGCTTTAGGAGTTTTGTTGAGGAAGTCAGTTCCTAAGCCAACATGATGGAGAGTTGGGCCTACATTTTCTTCTAGTAGGGACAAGGTCTCTGGTCTAATGCCTAGGTCCTTGATCTACTTTGAGTTGAGAAACCATGTTCTCATAATAAACTGAACTTAACATCTGGCGTTATATTTATCACAGAAATGGAATCAAGTTTTGGACTTGACCCATCTATAGGATGAGGTACCCACTTTAAGAAAAAGATCAAAAATTACAAATGTAAAAACAAATAAGCACATAAACATTTATTTAGCATAAGAAAATTCACAACAAATTATGAATTTAAAAATTTGAAAGGTTAAAAACACCATAAATTATCACAAGATTTGAAACTCCCCCATACTTATATTAATTCCTGACACATTTCCATACTATGCTTTCTTTATCCTTTTAAATTATTTATTTAACTTGTTCCCTTATGAAGATTGCTTTGTTTTCTGTGGCAAGAATGTATTTGTCTTTGCCTGGCATGTTTGATAAAATTTTATTTTGTTGATAGTTTAGAAGAAAATTTCAGCTTCACAATTTATTTGTAGTGAGATATATGATTACATATCATCGAATTTCAGAGAATCTTTATAATATCTTTTCTTTATGAGTTAAAATTGATGTCTCATAAAGTGCTGTGTTGAGTGCCTCCCAAGGTCTTATGAAGGTCTATGCAATGAGGGTCCCTGAAGCATAAACTTTATTAGCTTCAGATTAATCTGATTTGGATCACATTACATCATAAATGTCTGTTTACTTATCTGTTTTAACACAGGCTCAATTTTTGCCAGTCAGTTGAGATCAAAATGAAATTTATAGACACTGTGATGAAATTTATGGAAATAGTTCTCAGGATAATAGAAGGGGACTTCTACTTTATTCAACATAAAATATTGAATGTGATATTTTAATCCCCCTAAAGTTTATTATTTCTTCTGGCCCAAGTTTCTGCACTAAATTGCCTATTTGATATTCTTTGTTTCAAGTTTTTTTCCTAATATCTGTTACAATGTCCTACGCTTTGTATGCTCTAAACACATAAATGCTTTTTTTCATTTTCATTATTTCTTATTAGTTATATATAACAGTATTCATTTTGACATAATCATAAAAGCATGGAATATAATTTGCCCTAATTCATTCCCCACTACCTCCCCTTTTCTCCCTCTGTTCCTTTCCCTCTACTGGTCTTTCTGCATACACACACACATGCACGCACGCACACACACATCATTAGTGTCTTGTGAAGGCGCATGATACTGAGATTCACTGTGGTGTATTCATATGTATATATACATAGAAAAGTTAGGAAAGGTTCATTCCACTGTTCTTTCCTTATCCATCCTTCCTCCCTCCCCCGCAATCTCCTTCATCTAGTCTACCTAAATTTCTTCTTTTAATGGAGTCCCCTTTTTTTTCTTTTATCTCTTTTATTCTCTTATTTTGGTCTAGCATCTACATATCAGAAAAACCATTTGGCCTTTGGTTCTTTGGGATTGGCTTATTTCACTGAGCATGATATCCTCCAGTTCATTTACCTGCAAATGCCATGATTTCATTCTTCTTTAAGGCTGAGTAATACTCCATTGTGTATATATACCACGTTTTCTTTATCCATTCATCTGTTGAAGGGCACCTAGGTTGGTTCTGTAACTTGGCCATTGTGAATTGTACTGCCATAAACATTGATATGGCTGTATCACTGCAGTATGCTGATTTTAGATCTTTTGGATATATATTGAGGAGTGGGATAGCTGGGTCATATGGTGGTTCCATTCCTGGTTTTCTTTTTATCTTTTTTTCCTTTTTGTGGAGTCTCCATACTGCTTTCCAGAGTGGTTGCACTGATTTGCAGCCACCAGTAATGTGTGAGTATTCCTTTCCCCCACGTCCTTGCCAACACTTAGTATTTGTATTCTTGATAATTGCCATTCTGACTAGAGTGAGATGAAACCTCAATGCAGTTTTAATTTGTATTTCCCTAATTGCTAGAGATGTTGAACATTTTTTCATATATTTGTATTTCTTCTTTCAAGGAGTGCCTGTTTCGTTCTTTTGCTCGCTTATTAATTAGGTTTTTTGGGTATTTCTGGTGTTAAGTTTTTTTGCCTTCTTTACATGTTCTGGATATTAATGCTCTATCTGAGGAGCAGGTGGCAAAGATCTTCTCCCATTCTGTGTGTTCTCTTCACATTATCATTTTCTTTGCTGTGCAGAAGTTTTTAATTTGATGCCATCCCACTTACTGATTTTTTGTTTCATTTCTTACACTTTAGGAGTCTTGCTAAGGAAGTTGGTTCCTGTGCCAATATGTTGGAGTATTGGGCCTAGCAGTTGCAGGGCTTCTGGTCTACATTCCTAGGTCTTGATCCTCTTTGAGTTGACTTTCATGCAGGGTGAAAGATGGGGTCAAGTTTCATTCTTCTCTGTATGGATATGCAGTTTTCCCAGCACCATTTATTTAAAAATGCTATCTTTTCTCCATTGTGTTTTTGACACCTTTGTCTAGTATCAGATAACCGCATTTATGTATGCTAATCTCTGTGTATTCTATTGTGTTCCAGTACCATGCTGGTTTTGTTGCTGTAGCTCTGTAGCATAATTTGAAGTCTGGTATTATGGTGCCTCTAGCATTGCTCTTTTCGCTCAGGATTGCTTTGGCTATTCTGAGTTTCTTATTTTTCCAAATGAATTTTAGATCTGCTTTTTCTAGTTCTGTGAAGAATGTCATTGGTATTTGGATGGGAGTTGCATTGAATCTGGATAAGTTTTTTGGTAGTAAGGCCATTTTGATTATATGAATTCTGCCTATCTAAGAACCTGAGAGATCTTTCCAGCTAAGGTCTTTAATTTTTTTCTTCAGTGTTCTGTACTTTTTATTGTGTAGGTTTTTCACATCTTTCATTAAATTAATTCTCAAGAGGTTTTTTTTTTTTGAGATTATTGTGAATGGGATAGATTTCTTAATTTCTTTTTTAGCAGGTTCATTTTTGGAGTATAGGAAAGTGATTGATTGATGTATGTTGATCTTGTATCCTGCTACTTTACTAAATTCATCAGCTCTAGAAGTCTTCTGGACTTTTTGGGTCTTGTAAAGATAGGATCATGCCATCAGGAAACGGAGATAATCTGAGCTCGTTTAATGACTAAGGAAGGTCATTAAGTCTGTAGTCAAGGTTGTAGTCTAATAGAGTTATGAATAATGGAGAATGTAATGAGGAGACTCTAAATAAAGGAAAACGAATGTTAATCATAAGGCCAGTCAAATCAACATAGAATTATTGTGATTGCTTTTGATGTCTCCAGTTTTGTTGTAAACAGTCAAATGGAACACGATCAAAATGTCCTGCCTGTAAGTACAACAGATATAAACCAAATGTGTGTTGTACAAATTGAGATATAGAGTCTCTTTATTTTTTCTACTTTTATTATGGACATTTTCATACTACCTATACAGATTGAGATACTGATGTAGTTGCTCATCTTCTAACTTCAAGCACTATGAATATATGGCCAATATCAACTTAACTATACTCCCCCAGCTTTCTACTCTCATTTTAAAAAAGCAAATCCAAACCATTATCTTGATTTGTTACTCATGTTTTTGCTACTCCCTTTCTTTTTCTCTCCTGATTTCCTTACCCAATCCTACCACTTGTCCCACCTCTCTTTCTTTGTTTTATCATTTGTATTCTCACTTTCAGCAGTGCAACTCTGATGATCCAACTCTGCCAGGACACAGATCCATAAAGGCCAGCCCTGCACCCCGAGCGGCTCCGGGGGGAGGAGTCACACAAGCAGTGCCTCATAGCCTGTCCTCTTCTGCTCTGGAGAGATGGCTCCATAATGTTGGCGGTGGAGGATGGAGCATCCGTGAGAACCACTCTTCTACTGCTGTGGCTCGAAGTGTCTCTGTCCTCTTCTAGCCTCTCCCAAGCCGGGCCCACCCAACATCTCAGTTCCCCAGAAGTGGTGATCCCCTTGAAGGTGACCAGCAGGGGCAGAGGTGCAAAGACTCCAGGATGGCTTTCCTACAGCCTGCTATTTGGTGGGGAGAAACACATTGTTCATATTAGGGTCAAGAAGCTACTGGTTTCTGCACATCTTCCTGTGCTCACCTACACAGAGCAGCATGCCCTCCTGGAAGATCACCCCTTCATCCCGGACGACTGTTACTATCATGGTTATGTGGAGGGGGCCCCCAAGTCTCTGGTTGTTTTTAGTGCCTGTTTTGGGGGCTTTCGGGGAGTGTTACAAATAAATGAACTCGCTTATGAAATCGAACCCATTAGGCACTCTACCACATTTGAACACCTGGTTTATAGATTACACAGTAACGAGACACAGTTTCCACCCACAAGCTGTGGTTTAACAGAAAAGGAAATAGCACGCCAACAATTGGAGTTTGAAGTGATTGAGAGCACAGATCAGAAACAAAATTCTACCGGGGACTGGTGGGCCCACACATGGTTTCTGGAGCTATTTGTAGTAATAGATAATGATTTCTTCATTTACTCTCAAAGCAACTTGTCAAAGGTGCAAGAGGATGTAGTTCTTATTGTCAATTTAGTGGATTCCTTGTATCAGCAGTTGAGCACTTACGTAATTTTGGTTGGGATTGAGATTTGGAATCAAAGAAATGCTTTCCCAATGGTAAACATAGAACAGGTTTTAGAAGATTTTTCTCAGTGGAAACAAGTCAGTCTTTCCCAGCTACAGCATGATGCTGCACATATTTTCATAAAAAACACATATATAAGTATACTTGGTCTAGCCTATGTTGCAGGAATATGTCATCCTCCTATTGATTGTGGAGTTGATAATTTCCAAGGAGACCCCTGGTCTCTTTTTGCTAACACTGTGGCCCATGAATTAGGCCATACTTTGGGTATGTATCATGATGAGGAATTCTGTGTGTGTGGGGAAAAAGGTTGCCTTATGAATGCTTTCAGAGTACCAGCAGAGAGATTCACCAACTGCAGTTACGCTGATTTTATGAAGACCACTTTAAACCAAGGATCATGTCTGCACAACCACCCAAAACCAGGGGAATTATTTTTGCTGAAGCGCTGTGGAAATGGTGCGGTTGAAAGAGAAGAGGAGTGTGACTGTGGATCTATACAGCAGTGTGAGCAAGATCCTTGTTGTTTGTTGAACTGCACTCTGAGCCCTGGGGCTACTTGTGCTTCTGGGCTTTGTTGCAAAGACTGCAAATTCATACCGTCAGGGAAACTCTGTAGACAACAGATCAATGAATGTGACCTTCCAGAGTGGTGTAATGGGACGTCCCATCAGTGCCCGGAAGATGGGTATGTGCAGGACGGGATCCCCTGTAGTGACAGTGCCTACTGCTATCAAAAGAGATGTAACAACCATGACCAACAGTGTAGGGAGATTTTTGGCAAAGGTGCAAAGAGTGCATCTCAGGCTTGCTACAAAAAAATCAACTCCCAGGGAAACCAATTTGGCCACTGTGGTATAAATGGCACAGTATACCTAAAATGTAATATGTCTGACATCTTTTGTGGGAGAGTTCAGTGTGAAAATGTGGAAGACGTTCCCCATCTCCAAGATCATTATGTTTTGCAGCACACTCGCGTCAATGGTGTCACCTGCTGGAGTACTGTCCATCATTTGGGGATGAGCGAACCTGACATTGGTGAAGTGAAAGATGGCACTGCCTGTGGAGCAGGAAAGATCTGCATCCACAAAAAGTGTGTTAGTTTGTCTGTCCTGTCACAAGACTGCCTTCCCGAGACTTGCAATATGAAGGGGATCTGCAATAACAAACATCACTGCCACTGTGGTTATGGGTGGTCCCCACCAAACTGCCTGCACAGAGGCTACGGAGGTAGTGTTGACAGTGGTCCAGCATTTGAAAAAAGAAGGGTTTTGTTACCACAAATTGTGATTCTTATATTATCCATTTTGATTTTTCTGTCGACTGTTGGGCTTTATGTGTATCCTCGAATGCATTCTAGTCCCGAAGAGACTAATGCCCACTCCTCAAGTTAAGAAAATGTCTCCAATTTGATATCCCATGCATTAAGTTTTAGTTTCTTGGCTGCAGAAATGTTAGTACATGCTTAAAACTGAGCACATTCCTGACAGTTTACAGAAAGATGCTGGGATCTCCCTACCATCAGATTCAGAAGCATTGTTGTTAAGTATAAGTAATTCCTAACATGTTCTTACCTACTGTTCATTATTTTAAGCAACAAATAAAGCTCCATTCCCTCCCCAGTGACCCAAAGTAGTCCTTTCTGTGTTTCTTCCCTGCATTTTAATTGTGCATTAGAGTTGTACCCAGTTATGGAATTTGTTACATATTTCACATACGCACACAATATAACAATGTAATTTGGCCACTATCACTCCCCAGGACTTCCCCCCACCTGCCTGCCTCTTATGACTGATGGGAAAGGCAAGTTATAGACATCAGTGTGTCCAGGGGTGACATTTAGAAATTTGGGCAAATTATTTAAAAATTTTCTGGTGTTCTGCTTAAAAATCTGGAAAGAAGGATGATAAGAATTGTCCTACCCAACTCATTGGGTTTAGTTGGTAAACAACAAGGAGAAGTGAATTCTTGTTAAATAAAAACAACAATAAACAATTGTTGTTTATTTAATAAAAGCTCCTGACCTTGTTTCCTGTGTGCTTCCTAGCCAAGTTTGCCTATTCTTACTCTTTGCCTTAGTTTGTCGGTTTAGGTGTCCTTTTGGAGAATTTGCTTTGAATATCAAAATATAAAATCCTTGAGGGATTGTTTTAGTCTGTTTTTCTCACTATCATATCCCCAATGCCTGAGTCAGTGCTTAATACACAGTAAATATTTGACTGAGGTAATGAACTTAAATGGACTATTAAATTAGGATACGTCAAAATAATACTTTATCTGCCACCTTAGGGACAGCACTCTGGTCCTCTTTCTAAAACTACTAAACTTCAACTGTGATTATTTAAAGTGTGCTCATTTTAAATGCTCCCATTTGTACCTGATACAATTTGCTAGTTGTTTTGTACTCAATTTGCCTTCTCCTCTGTCTGTCCTCAGCAGTTTTTTGAAACTCTGCCTTTTGAAAATATAGATCTCATCAGAAACCCTTTTTATTAGCCAGAAAACTTCTGAATGGCACTCTGTAATTTGAGGTAAGTGACTTTTTGGTATACGTTTCCATTACTCTTCACCAGCTTTGCGTTCTCTAGCTGTTTTCTGTTTACGATATATTTGGCTGCATTATCCTCTGTATATCTAGCTGTACATGCAATTTCTATTCCCAAACTGTTGTTTACTATTCTCCCCAACTCCTTTGCCCTAGAAAATTCCTGCTTTTGTCTCCAAGGAGGTTAAATGTCATATTTGGGGAAAGTGTTTTCTTTATGCAACGCTAAGTGTTCCATTTATGTGCCCCTGTCATTTTGCGGCCACATTTTTATGGTTTGAAAAGAATGAGGAGAGAGTCTAACAATGTACCAGTCAGGGATAGAGAAAAGAGAATTCGTAGTGAAGCCATAGAAACAGGGAAGAGCGGACCAAGAATATAATCTGATTAAACTTGGCCATGGTAGATACATCAGAGAGTCACATGCTTCCAGTGTATGTGTTTGTTTGGAGAAAAAAGATCAGTCCTCCAATTTGTTGATTCTTTTTTTTGAAATTATTTGTCGTACAAAATGTTTGAAGTTGAGTTACAGTCAGATTTATCAGTCTAGTCTACTTTTATATTTTCTGGGTTTTTTATTTCTTTTTGAGATTATATGAAATAATCCATTTTTTTCCCTGGGATCATGCCAGCATGATTCAGTTTTATGCATAAATTTGGAATGTACCTTGCCATAAGGAATGAATCAGGAATCCAACCACATAGTTTTCCAAATGAGTAGCCAGTTGTCCTAATACAATTTATTTAATAAGCCATTTTTCCGGATTTACTGATAAATTGGAATTTACTGATAATTTATTGGAATCAATTATTTTTCTTGTAAACTTTTATAAGATGCAGCACATTTTGCTGCTGTGTAGTTATTTTATATTGGTTTAGTTAGTCTACACTAGACCAGTCAATTATATCAAGATCATTGAGTAGAATTAACCTTGTTGTGACAAACCTAGGGTCTTATCTACTGTTTTAATTTGGATTCCTCCAAAAGTCGATCCAGAGAGAAGGATTTAGGTAGACTTAGTTTATTTGTTAATCACAAAAGATAGGTTAATGGTCAAGTTTCCTCTCTGAGCTCCTGGGGTTATGCTTTGTGGACTCTCTGAGAATTGACGTCAAACACTCTTGACATATCACTCCATGGTTCTGGAGAAAGCTATCAGAAGAGAAGACATGAATCATCAGCATTTGAAGTGGGAAATTATCAGAGCATGGAAATTATCTATGGTGGCTGCATGGGAATCCAGGGGATGTAGGGTGGGTCATCAGCATCTGTTGCACCCAGATTCCTTGGAAAGCAGGCACTGAGTCAAGGTTTAAATTCAGATTCTTTATTTGGGAAATGCAGAGTAAAAGTCCTAGAGAGATGAGAGTAAAAGTAAAGGTATTTGAGGTTGGAAAGAATAGTACAGCAGATGCTGTTTGTGCTCGTCCATATTCTTTTAGACTCAACCTTGAGATTGTTCTGTAGTACTGGTAACGATTCCTATACACACTAATGGCTTTCTACTTGACTGGAGAGTGTTTGGGTCATTCATAGAGCAGGAAAACTCAAAAGGAGGGAGTTAATGCATCTGAAAGCAACTCGCTACCAATGAGAATGTTTTGTGAATAAATATCATAACTTCCCCAGTCCTCAGGGGATAGTTCTTAAGTATTTGACACTCTGTCAGAGGGCCCAAGTTGTTCATGTGGTCAACTACCCATTAATGTATGCCTGATTGATTTTGTTCCCATTCCTTCATCATCCTCTGAAGTCTCAGAATTATATCCAAACAATTCACACTTAAACCCCTATCACAGGGTCTGTTTCTAATTTAGTTCCCAAAGTTTTCCTTAAAAGGTAGACTTACAGCCGGTCGTGGTGGCTCACACTTGTAATCCTGGCACTTTAGGAGGCTGAGACAGGAGAATCGCGTGTTCAAAGCCAGCCTCAGCAACAGCCAAGTGCTAAGCAACTCAGTGAGACCCTGTCTCTACATAAAACACAAAATAGGGCTGGGGATGTGGCTCAGTTGTTGAGTGCCCCTGAGTTCAATCCCTGGTACCAAAAAAAAAAAGGCAGACTTACAAAAGACAAGATTCCTGAAATGGATCAGTTACTTGTCAGTTAGCAACTAGAACTCATAATAATAAGTTTATTTTTGACAACCTGTGTGCTATAGCATCATAAACTAAAACTCTCTTTTGTGATGTGTTTAGGATAAGGTAAAGATGGGAGTGGTACCCTGGCTTATACAATAGCTCTAGTACTTGAATTGGAAATATGAGAATTATAAAATTAAATGGTCCAGAAGCTATGAAGAAAGATGACAGTAGGCTCAGATCAAATAACTCCCAACTTGGGAAATGCTGTGAAAGTCCTAAGACCTCTATAACAGTATTTAAAGGGAAGTCAGAGGGAAGGCTGAAAATAATACCCAAGGTGTGCCACAGAACTATAAAGATTATTAAATTTATATCTCTGATTTCCCATGTAATAAACAGAGGTCCTACTGGGGAAGAAATGTTACCCTGATAATTTGGATAGGGGAAATTGAATGGATACATTTGAAAAACTTCAATCCCAAGATTCTCATGAATGCTCTAGCCAACACAACTCACACTTCACCCCTTGATAGAAGAGAGCAGCCTTTTATTTTCTACAGATCTTGCTTTGCCAAAGATAATGCTTATCCTCTGAGACACTTACTCCATCTAAACCAGTAATTGGTATCAGTGAGTATGAGAGGAATAGGATCATTGATCAAAAGAGCTTTAGCAGTTGGTTCATATATACCAACAGGAGGCAGAAGAACATAAATAGAAATGGATCCTGATGCAGGAAAAATAGAATACAAGATTATACAGGAGAAAGCTTTTTTAATAAGAGGTCACTTAGGATTTAACATTTTTACAAAGATGCCCAGAGCTTATCCTAACATGCTTCTGAAATCATTGCATCTTAGGGGCTTAAATATGTCAATAGATTATAATCATTGAGGTAAAGTTGATAGAACCATTTTGGCCCATATGTGATGGAAGTCAGAATATTCAGGGAGGAAGGCATTTTATTTTTTTTTAATTTTTTTTATTTTTAAACATTTATTTTTTAGTGTAGGCGGACAGAATATCTTTATTTTTTTATTTTTATGTGGTGCTGAGGATCGAACTCAGTTCCTCACGCATGCCAGGTGAGCACGCTACCACTGCGCCATAATCCCAGCCCCAGGAAGACATTTTAAAATGAACTTATTACAAAAGTCTAGAGAAAGAACCACTGACTCTTTTTGTGGAGGTCCTAGGGGGCGCTATTGTAAGCATTAAGAAATGAAGTGGGAAGATGGGTACAGGTGGCTTTAGGAATCTTATGTCATTGTCTTTATTGGCTAGGATTTATGAAAGGATATGGTGTCACAGAACTAGGCTTCCTAGTATCAGTGGACGTGATAACATTCCAGAATAGTAGAAATAAAGATAGTAATCCTTAACAGAAACAAGTTCGATATAATTCTGTAATGGGCAACAAGATAGGAAAGGTAAACACTAGGCCCTGACTTAAATGTATTTATGGTCATGCCTTAAAAATTTTGGTATTCCTAGTGTTGAGACAGATGGCCAGACGATGAGCACTTTTTTTTTTGTCTTATATAACCAAAATAGTTGGAAAGCTTATGATCAGTAGACTGACGCTACTTTCTGCCATGTGTGTCTCTTGCCCATGTTTTTTTCAGACTGAGATCAATCACTAACCTATTGCCTGTGGCCTTTTTTTTTTTTTTTTTGGTACCCAGGATTGAACTCAGGAGTACTCGACCACTGAGCCATATCCCCAGACCTATTTTGTGTTGTATTTAGAGACAGGGTCTCACTGAGTTGCTTAGCACCTCACTGTTGCTGAGGCTGGCTTTGAACTTGTGATTCTCCTGTCTCGGCCTCCCTAAATGCTGGGATTATAGGCGTGCGCCACTGTGCCCGGCTGCCTATAGGATTTTGAATGTTTTCCTCTTAAAGGAATTATAAGTGTTTGAGGATTTATCATGATAAATCTTTAAAGATGTAAAAATGAGCCACCAGTATTCAATCATGGTGCCTCTGTTCTGATGACCTCATATAATCCTAATTACTTCCCAAAGGACCTACCTCTAAACACCATAGTTGGATTAAATTTCTACCTTCCTAGTATCTTACAATGTGGATTAAATTTCAACATGAAACCAGGCTCAGTGGCACATGCCTGTAATCGCAGCAGCTTGGGAGGCTGAGGCAGGAAGATCTTGAATTGCATGCCAGCCACAAGCTTAGCAAGGCCCTAAACAATTTGGGGAGACCCTGTCTCTAAATTTAAAAATAATAATAACAGTAAATGGGCTGATCCAAAGTAAGATCCAAACTCAACAGGGTAGACATTAATATTTTTTAATGTATTGTGTGGGTTTTTTCCTGATAAAATCTTTAAGTTCCACATTAGGCATCCTGTGTACACTGCAGTGGGAGGTGGGCCCTAAAGGCTTTGGGCATTCCTGTCCCCATGGCTTTGCTGCCTGCATTCCACAAGGCTGTTCTGTGGCTTATGCCTGTGGCCTTCCAAGGCTGAAGTGGGATGCTTTTGAATACTCTACCTTCCTGGAGTCTCAAGAATGGCACTCCAACTCTACCATGGCCCTGCTAGGCATTCTAATGGAGAACTTCTGTGACAGATTTGCGTGCATACTGTCTGTCTGCATGGCCTCCCAGTCTTTCCTTTGAAATGTCATTGGAAACTGCCAAGACCCTACAGCTCTTGGATTCTGTGCATCTGCGGCATCAGAATCCCATGAATGCCAAGGTCTGCCTCTTGCTCCCTTCAAAGTGATGACACAAGCCATATCTGGATTTGTTGAACCACAGCTGTTTCAACAAACTCCATGGAGTAGCCAGGGAGTACTTTTTGTAAAGCACGTAGCCAAATCCTGCAGTGTGTGAATTTAACTCAGGGCATCATGTTGTTTATGGGGAAATACGGAAAGCTATGGCACTGGAAAGAGACAGGCGGCACTTGGAGATACAGAGTGTGAGCTCAGCAGAGTCTTCTCCAAAAGCTGAGCACAGCCGTTCGTTCTCAGTATCTTTTATTCAAAGTTTTATTCAGAACTTTCTCATGCAAGTAGCTTTGATTTTTTTCCCCCATCTCCAGGCAGCTCTGGTTTGTTCCACAGCTTCTGAGCAAGTATGATTACAGAAACAGAAACTAACAGGTTGCAGCTATTAACAGAGAGAAAAATGAACATCTTAGGAATGAGTTGAGGTTCTACCTCATTCCCCCTTCTTGATGCTCAGGATGCATCTGCAGCCTTCAGAGAGCATCATTTTACCACTTGTGGTATTTTCTCATGAGTCATAGATGAGAGGCTTTCTCTTTTGTAACAACTGTTTTTATTAAACTTCTTACAGGGGCTGGGATTGTGGCTCAGCGGTAGAGCGCTTGTCTCGCATGCGTGAGGCCCTGGGTTCGATCCTCAGCACCACATACAAAGCAATAAAATAAAGACATTGTGTCCATCTACAACTAAAAAAAAATATTAAAAAAAAATTAAAAAAAAAAACTTCTTACAATGCTGGTTAGGAGGCACAGGAGGAAAGAAATAACTAGGCACCCGAAAATTTAGCCAAAATCACCCGCATTATTGTCTTAATTCCTCCTATTTAAGAGATTCATTCTCCAGAGAGGTTGTGGGTGTCCCATTCTTTCCAAGTCTGTAAAGGCACATGGACAATTTTTATCATTTGAACTGTGATCTCTTCTATAACTTTCCCTGCATCATCTATTTGTAAACAAGAGTTACTCAAGTTCCATGCAACTCCCTGGTCTGATCCAGTTACTCAGATACTGAGTCACACGA
This sequence comes from Xerus rutilus, assembly GCA_028644305.1. Lineage (NCBI taxonomy): Eukaryota > Metazoa > Chordata > Mammalia > Rodentia > Sciuridae > Xerus > Xerus rutilus. Next base: position 28,312,304 of record CM053401.1, read on the forward strand.
GGTGGCATCTGGTAGGACTGTGGGGAACCAAATTAATAACAGCAAGCAATAGCAATAAGCATACATACTGAGAAAAGGAAGACAGCATATAACAGTAAGGAAATATTTGTAGAAAATAAAAGATTTTTTTTTTTCACCAGGCAGTCAACTCCTCAGGCGTTAGCTGTGAATTGACTGAGCAGCTTCCTGTGTGGCCACAGCAGGGCTTTGAGATAGTTGTCTCCTCCTTTACAGTGTCAGGTGCAGGGCTCTCTCCAGACTGAGGATTGTCCTGCATTTCCCTCATCCTCAGTTGGGCCAACTGATTTGGCTCTGGAGTGGTGGATCCAGGTACTTTGAGAGCAGTAGGGTTGGTTAAGATTCCACCTTGGTTTGAAGGGCTTTCCTTTTAGAGTCTTACCCATTTTTGCTCCCAGGTTAATGGGGGCAAAGAGCTATGTCCAAAGATATGGGTATTCTATCTGTGACCCACTTATGTATTTGTGAGATAGTGAGCTGCAATCTTTGTATCTTTTTATATAAATCTAAATCTCCTGAATCTTTGGTGTCTCCCAGCAGAGGTGGTTGCCCATACAGGATTTTAAATGGTAAAAATCCTATGCTTGCCTGAAGCAAACCTCTCACTTTCAAGAGGGTGATGGGCAGCATGTAGTTTCCACCAAATTTTTAAAGCCCTTGTCACCTGTTATACAGTCTCAGCCACAAATCCTGGTCCATTGTTTGACCCTATGGTTAGAGGTATCCCATATCTGGGAAGAATGTCCCTCAGGAGAGCCTTAGTTACCTCTTTTGTCTTTTTAGTTCAGGTTAAAAGGCTTCCATGCATCCCAAGAAGGTGCACACGAAAACTAATAAGTATTTACATCCTCGGCTCAGGGTGACTTCAGCAAAGTCCACTTCCATATTGTCAGTCGAGGACAGTGCACAATGCTGTGTTCCACTAGTTTATTAGGTCCCTGGCAAGCATTGTTCTGTAAGCAGGCCACATAGCACTGGGAGACAGAGAGCAGTGTGCTGAGAGATGAGCAATGAGGTAGTACCAGCCTAATAAGGTTTCCATTGTAGTTTTCCCCATGTAGGTCAGTTCATGTTGGTGGACGAGCCTGTAAGATAGTTGTTCTGGAATATAAACTTGGTGGTCTCATGTGAGCCACCAACTTATCTTGGCCTTGGCTCCTCCTCCTCCCCCCCCTTCTCCCCCTCCCCCTCCCCTCTGTTTTGGTCTTCTTCGTCTTCTCCTCCTCCTCCTCTTTCTTCTTTCTTCTTTCTTTTTTCATCTTCTTTCTTCTTTCTTCTATTTCTGTTCCTAGGGAGAGTACCTGGGAACAACCGGCATTTCTGCGGTGAGCAAGAGTTTGGAAATTTTGCTGGCTACTTCTGGGCAGCCTGTTTGGTGGCAGCATCAGCATGGTGGTTCCCTTTTGACACTGGGTCATCTCCCTTTTAGTGACCCTTGTAGTGGACAACTGTCACTTCCTTTGGCTCCCATACTACTTCTAGAAGTTTCACAATTTCAGCTTGATTTTTGATTCCTGTGCCTTCAGCAGTAAGGAGCCTTCTTCCCTTGTACAAGTCTCCTTTGGCTTGTAGAGAAGCAAAGGCATCGCATGAGGTAGTTTAGATGTTGACCCACTGGTCTTGGCTGAGTTTTAGTGTCTTAACTAACATCCATAATTCTGCTCTTTGTGCTGACCATCCTTGGGGAAGTACCTCTGCTTCCACTACTTTGGAGTTAAACACCACAGCATACCTAGCCATCCTCTTTTTATCTTCCATAAAACTACTTTCATCAGTAAATAGGTTCAAATCTGGGTCCTGGATCAGTCCGTCAGTCAAGTCTATTCTGCTGGAAACCAGTACTTTTAAATAGTTATGGTCAGGGGGCCCTATTTTGCCCTGTGGGAAGGTAGCTGGGTTTACAGTTTGTGAAACTTCAAGTTTTACCCCTGGATTTTTATATAGCAACCCTTAATATTGAGTCACTTCTACATTTGCGAGCCAGTGGTGACCTCTGCTGTCTCTCAGGGTTACAACTGAGTGTGAGACTTTAACATTGAGGTTTTGTCCCAGTGTTAGCTTGTCTGCTTCCCTTATCAGCAAGACAGTGAGTGGCTGCCAGTGCTCTGAGGCAGGGCAGCCACCTGGCCGTGACTAAGTCAGGTTAGGACTCCCAAGGCCATTCCTGTCTTTTCATGAACAAAGAGGTTGAACTTTCTGGTTCCATTGGAAGTCCTAGGGAAGTCCTAAGGCTAGGGCCTTGGAGAGTTTGACCTTGACTGTTTGAAAGGTCAACTCCTGACCTGGTCCCCATTCAAGGGTGGGGGCCCTTTTTCTCTCTTTTTAAGGCACCATACAGGAGTCTGGCCAAGTCCAAGAATCCAGGGATCCATATTTTGCAGAACCCTCTTGCTCCTAGGGATTCTTGGACTTTTGGACATGTGATGGAAATAGGAATGTCACAAACTGCATGTTTTCTTTTAGTCCCTGCATGATGTTAAAACCTAAGTATTTAACCTGTCTCTGGCAGGTTTGTGCCTTTTTCTTTGGTACTCAATATCCGGCCTCTTTTAATAGGGAAAGGAAGGCCTCTGTTCCTTGTAGGCATTGAGCTGCCCAGCAGAAGGTCATCAGCATATTGTAACAAGACAGAGTTTAGTTTCTGTCCTGGAAACCCAGCCAAGTCAGTGGCTAAGACCCTGCTGAAGAGTGTAGGGGGGTTCTTGAAACCCTGAAGGAGGCTCATCCAAGTGAGCAGTTTCTTAGTTCCCATGAGTGGGTTTTCTTTGAAGGCAAATAGTGTTACAACTGAGTGGTGGAGGGTCACATTGATACTGATGGCATCATGTTCCTTTTTTATGCTTTAAGGAAATCTCTACCATCCTGCTTTGATGTTCAGATCCTTTTAGGGTCAAAGAGAATCATCCTGATTTAATAGCTTATATTTCTATAACATCATGAGCAGTCATTTGTTTTTGTTTTTGGGTTTTTTTTTTTTTGGTACCGGGGATTGAATTCAGGGGCACTCAACCACTGAGCCACATCCCGAGCCCTATTTTTTGTGTTTTATTAGAGACAGTGTCTCACTGAGTTGCTTAGCACCTCGCCATTGCTGAGGCTGGCTTTGAACTCACGATTCTCCTGCCTCAGCCTCCCAAAGTGCTGGGATTACAGGCGTGCGCCACCGTGCCCAGCTCCATTTTTCTTTTAATCAGGACGTCTATGAAACTAGAAATAGATCTTAAAACCAGGCAAGAGAAGGCAGACCCCTAACATAAAAACCACAATACCTATGAGACTTTTGAACTTCCCCAAAAGATGAAAATCATCGTCCCAATAATTCCCTGGGGTTTTAAACTGTTCATCCCAGGTCTGGACTGGGATGTGGGTGACCTTTTTTTCCAGCCTGTAGGTTCCTAAGATAGTTCCCTGGTGGGAGAAATAGGTATGATAAAGTAGGGTTGTGGCAATACCTTGGCCGATTGAGTCATGATGAAAATATGGATCACAAGGTGAGAGGATCAAGTCCACAATAGAAGCCAGACCAAACACAACCAACAGTAACAAAGGATCCTGTCAAAAGTAGGTAAAAATTTGCTAGTAGAAGCTTTTCAACCCAATGCCAATCCCCTGGAGCAGTTGCCGGTAATCCTAAAGTGAAAACTAAGGCTAAGACTGTAGCAACTGAGAAGGGTAAAGTGTGGCAGGGTCAAAGCATCACAGTAAATAGACCAATATAGAGTAGTCCATTTATTTCAGCCAGCAGTTGATTTCTCAAGCATATGCTATGTGCAGATTAGTCAGCTTCTGGAGTGACTAGAGCAGGGCTATTGTCCTTGTTGGCCTCTGGGGTGTCTGTCTAGGGCTAAACCTAATCCTTAAGAAAGCAATTGACACAGTTGGTCTAGTATAGGTGGGTTTCCTGACTCAGTTTGAGATGAGTCCAGATGATCTTTGAACCCTTTATCACCTTAGAATGAATGCCAGCCGATGTACGGCTGTGCTTTGGTTGTAACTCTCCTGCCAGGTGTTGAAGGCCAAGTTGGTCAGAGTTGACCTCATTCCTATCTACTGTAGAGTGAGCTGAGATTCTTCAGGGGGTTACTCTTGGTGGCTAGTGAGAAGCTTCTCAGATCCTTTAGTTTTTTCTAGCAGTTGTGCCATCTGCCAGGATGAGCCAGGGTCTTGACAACCATGTGTGGCTTTCCTTGGAAGCATTAGGGACATTTTCCTTGTTTATTTACCAACGTATAAAAACATATATAGTACTTAAGTATATTATGGAATTCAATAAGTCAGGAGTACTGGGGTTTATATTTAGCAATTGATGTTTTAGTAATTTAACTTGATAAATTAACTAAATGTCTCCTTTAACAAACAAATTTAGGGAAACAGCCCATTTGCTTAATTTTAAATGTTAACTTTAGGTTACCCATAAAAATGAAGATATCAGAGAAATGTAGCTAACAGTACAAGCCATCTGTTCCTGCTAAAGAAACGTCAAAGAAGCAATAGATATTGCATTTTTAAACATCGTATAGAAACCAAACTCTCTATTGATTGACCACCTAGAAAAATGTGTGGGATAGTAATTTTAAAGATATTTGTATTCTTACCTGAATACAAATATCTCATTCCTGAGGGCAGAAGTCAGGTAGTTTTGGCCTTGAGGAGGCCTAAAGTTTGAGTGAGAATACTAAAGGCTTCAGGATAGCTTCTTGAGTCCAAATAAGTCAACAGTATTTTATCATCTTTTGTGTTCTTTTTCCCTTGCTTACTAGGACTTTTTAAAATATTTTAATATAAGGCCCAGAGGAATATCTGGGGGAAGTCTGGTGTCTTTTCCCCTGCCAGCATCCTTTTTCTCTAGCCTAGAGGTTTTTTTTTTTTTTTCAGTGTTTATTATCATAGTTTTATTTTTCTTTCTTTCCTACTATGACAATTTAACAAGGTTCTTGGTGGCAAACATGCCCACCCTA
>CM053401.1:28317379-28334761 GCA_028644305.1 Xerus rutilus
CCTGAAAATGCCATAATTTTATTCTCTTTTATTGCTGAATAATATTCCATTGTGTATATGTACCACAGTTTCTTTATCCATTCATCTATTGAAGGACATCTGGGTTGCTTCCACAGTTTTGCAATTGTGAATTGTGCTGCTATAAACATTGAAGTGGCTGCTTTACTGTAGTGTGCTGTTTTTAAGTCTTTAGGGTATATAGCCTAGAGGTTTTGAAGCTGAGCTGCCCACTGTGTGAAAATTCCCACCCTGAGGTGGTGTCTCACAAGGAGAGGGGAACACACACCTTTGTCCACCTTGCCACTCTCTTTGCAGAGATGTAGGTGCCTCTTAGCATCAATGGCAGATCAGTATAAGCCCCTGACCTGGACCAACCCTGCAGGAAGGGACTCTTGATCCCCCAGGGGTTGGCGCTGCCATAAGGTGACCTTATGAGGTCACCACAGAACCGAAGGTTAGGACTCAGACTCTGTAATCCAAAGACGGTGGAGCATAGACCCTTGTTCACTCCAGTCCCACCGCCCTCCTGCCCCCACAATAGAATTAACAGACCTCCTGAGGAATCAGACCCTATACTGAGTGACACTCTGGTCACCGGAAAGTGATCAGTTTCCCCTTCCACCATAGGATGGGACCTAACTTGGGCAGATGCCTCAGGAAACTCACCAGTTTGATGTCCTGTCCTGAAACCTGCTTTTGTTCTCCTTCTGAGTCTGTTCCAGGAAGCAGTGGGAGCTGGGGCCAGCTGGCTTGAGTGAGAGTCAAGATCCAGCAAGTAGTCGGGTGGCGCCTGTCCATTTGTCACCAGGCCAATGGCCACAACTTTCTCCAGGTCCCCGACAATAGTTGTCGGTTTCCTGGCCAATACACAAAAATATGTTATGGAAAATTATGGCACTGGAAAGGAACAAGTGGCACTTAGAGATGTACAAGAGCAGTGTTCACTGGTGCCAGCTCAGTGGAGTCTTCTCTGAAAGCTGAACACAGCCCTTTGCTCTCAGTATCTTTTGTATAGTACAGTCTTCCAGGTTTTAAGACCTTCTCATGCAAGTAGCTTTGATTTTTTTCTCCCATCTCCAGGAAGTTCTGGTTCCTGTCACAGCTTCTGAGAAAGCATGATTACAGAAGCAGAAACTAAGAAGTTGCAGCTATTAACAGAAATCAAAATGAACATCTTAGGAAGGAGTTGATGTTTCAAGGTTGCTTACAAGAGATGTGGTCTCTCCCTTTTATAAAGCCACTAGTATTCACTCATGGGGGCTTTTGACGACCTTATTTAATCCTAATCACCTATCAAATGTCCCACCTGTGAACTTCATAGATTAAGTTTCTACCTTCTCAAAAGTTTCTACCCTCTTAAAATCTCACAATGTGGATTAAAATTCAGTATGGGTTTGGGAAGGGACAAAATATATTCAAACCGTAGCACTCCTGAAATTTTTGCTATTCGGTTGTCTGGGAGAAAATCCAATCTTGTTGACAAGGGCAGGATGAATTTGTCTCATACTTTAGAAACCAAGTATAAACCACTTTTAAGCAATAAGGTTGAGTCTTAAAATGTATAGCTCTAGTGAGGACCTGCATCCCCAACTGTACTTCAGGTCTAAAGCCAATAGTAGATACTGTTCGGAAACATAAAATAAGCCAACTGACCATATTCATTCTCAGCTTTCAACATTTATTTCGCCATTTTGAAAATAGCATGACCAAAACAAAACACAAAAAGAGGAACAAAAGACTCTTCAGGAATATAATTCAGATCAAGAGGAATGTGTGCAGACATGGGAAGGGTGGAGGGAGAAGGACAAAGGCTGCCCGGGAGAAGGGCAGGGCTAGTTAGCTACTGTGAGCCCTGGGTTGACAGGCAGGAGAGCACGCGTGCACTTGCAGCAGTTGCTGGGATCCATGGCCAAATGATCAGAGCCATCTCTGACACACCAAAGAAAGGTAGGCGAGATAGGTATTGTTAGCCCTGAGGACAAGGGTGCGTGCACACCTGCCCCAGTTGCTGGGATTCAGAGTAAAACAAGCCAGACTCAGAAAGTCAAAGGTCATAGTTTTCACTCAAATGCAGAAGCTAGCGAAAAGAAAGATAGAAAGGATCTCATGAAAACTGAAGGGAGACCAATAGGGTAGAGAAAGGAATGGGGAAGGGCAAAGGGGAGTGGGGGAGGGTACAGGAGAATGATAGTAATCGAACTATGTTATGTACCTATATGAACATGCCACAGTGAAACTCTATTATGTACAATTATTATATGCCAATACTTTTTTTTGGAAAAACCATAAATCTCATTTTAATTGCCAAGACATTTTATTTCAAGCTGACAGCCTCAGAACGGCTAAAGGTTTATGCGATTACCAAAGTGACTAATGATCCTTTCCCCTAGGATGTGTCAATTGTATTTCCTCTAATGAGTGGTCTTCTGTTAGCATTTAAAATAAATATATAATTTTTCTGGTTTACAAGACTTTTTCCTGAGGTTCTTCAAGTTTCATTCATTTTCGAAGTTTTTATTGTTTTTTTTCCCTCATGTTTTAGTTTATCAGAGTTTTCCTGAATTTTTTCTATAATAGTTGGAACTATGTTTATATTCACAAGGGCAATAAGAAAAGGTAAAAACAGAAACAGTTAAACAGAGAAATACCGTAAGTAGTATACCTACTAAAGACTTTAAACCATATTCAATCTAATGCCATGTTATCTGTTGGTTGAAAGGCCACTGTCTATACCACCCCATGTCACAGAATGTCAGTCTATGACCTCGAAGACAGTGGCAATTTTATTTCTTGTTACATTCCTCCCTGAAATTTCATCAGTTCACATCACAGTAAAACCCTGTATCTTCCTAATAAATACAATTCTGTTATATATAGTTTGTTCCTGGGCCAAATATTATACCATCTACTTCTCTGCTCATGGGGCCTGCCTGGGCCCAGTGCTCTGGGAACTCCTGCTGCCTGTCACTGCTCCCATGCCCCACCAGGATAGCATTTCTCTTCCTCTGGAATTGTACTCCCCAGGAAGGTGTCCCACAGAATGGATGGAGTGAGAGGTGAGATGCCAGACCAGTTCTGTCCCAAAGTGTGCACAATATCCAGAGCATTTTTCTTCTTTATTGTCTTGCACTGTAATATGAAAAAAATGTAGTGTGTTCATCTTCCCTAGGAATATGTGTGACATTACCACAATGCAGTATTGGACAAAAAAGATGATCATTGTCACACTTCAAAGGTTTCTCATCCCCTCATGTCCAACATCGCCTCACAGTTTCCAAATTGAGTCCCCATTAAATTCAATTTTGATAGAATGCTGGTCTAACATCTTTTATTCTCTAGTAAAGGAAGGCTGGACACACACTTCATGATCGCTGTGGTTTCTTTTCACACATATATCTAAGGCAGAACCTGGAGTTCCACCCCAGACATAAAAGCCTGTGAGCACCAATGCATTTCCCCATCACAGTATTCTGGAAGATCACAAATACAAGCTGTGTCTCTGCGCATCGCTATAGGGAAGACATAATTTTGGTCCACGCAGCAGCCTTCTGTATCACATAACAGTGCCAAGGGTAAGAGCACAACTGGTCTCATGACACTCACAATTAGTATATTCTTTTAAGAAGCTGTAGTCATTCTTTTTCCTGATTTATGATCTTGTCTCTACAAGAAGGAGCTACAGAATAAATACTGTTGTATGGAATATTTGGCTCACTCAAGCAAGGATCCCAAGAATAAAGCTAATTGGGCAGTTTGTCAAAGGAACAGTTGCTCAGCATAAACAAGAACAGCCACAGGATCCATGAAGTAGTTGCCGGTTCAGAATAGTAACCACAATGTTTGTCGAGTCTGAAGCCAATGACATGTGTAGTACCTTTCCCTTGCCTGCCAGGGACAGACCATAGCACGGGCAGCTAGAGAATACCCATGGGGAGGGTTCAGGCCCCAGGATAACACCAGGTTTCAAAATGAGAGGGTCTTGTGGAGATCAGAGAGAGGGCACAGGTGTGGCACCCCCTGGGAGGTGAAGGGGAGGACAGGCTATTACACTCCAGTGCTGTTCTCATCAGGGGAGTCTGTGCTCAAGGAGCCGGATACCCTAAGGCCTCTGAGAGAGGAGAAAAGAAGTAGGTATTTGGGAAAGTTTGTATATACCTGGGCTAAAAATTCTAGTTGCCAAGGGAAGTGATAAGTAGGGAAGGAATAAATGAGTTTGGTGTAACTTTGGGCTAATGAACGATTTTATCAAACAGTAAAGAATCCAGGGATCTTTTATGATTGAAAGACAACCTTTAAATAGTAGCAAGGAAAGTGTACCCTCTGTAAGGTAGAAACAGCCCTCCCCATACCCAGTTTCAGCCCTCCCTTCTCTAAAGCCCAAGGCAGTCCCTGCCCCAGGCAGTTTCCCACCTGAGTCTCCCGCCAATCCTCACCTGACACACTGCTTTTTTTATTTTGGTACTGGAGATTGAACTCCAGCCCTATTTTGTGTTTTATGTAGAGACAGGGTCTCACTGAGTTGCTTAGTGCCTCGCCATTGCTGAGGCTGGCTTTGAACTCGCAATTCTCCTGTCTCAGCCTCCCTAAGTGACACACCAGTTTGAAACGACCCATTCATAGTCCATGATGTGTTTACTGCAGGCCCTATAAATCCCATGTCCCGCACCACCCCCCCACCCCCAGCATCCTCCTGCGCTGATCCCTTGGCTATATGGAGTATGTTGTCTCCAGTTTAGAGCGAACTTTACACCCTCCTTTTCACAGAAATTTTGAGAGGGGAGAATTGGAATTTGTAGTAATTGAATGGAGTTCGGATGATTGATCAAATACAAGAGTAAAGTGATGTTCTGTGTGGGAAATGAGGATGCATAACAACAGTGTCCCCAGCAAGCTATGCCATTACCATAGTCCAGACACATGTGTGTTCTTCTGTAACAGAGTGTGAATGGGTGGGTTCTTTGTCTCATGACTTATTTTTTTATTGATTCTTCTTAGTTATACATGACAGTAGAGTCCATTTTGAATAAAATTATACGAGCATGACATATATCGTATTCTAATTAGGACTCCATTATTGTGGGTGTCCAAGATGGTGGGAATCACTTAGGTATTTTCATATTTGTACATAGGAAAATTATGTTAAATTTATTCTACTATTCTTCCTATTCCTATCCCCCAACCCTCCTTTTGTTCCCATTGTCTAGTCTACGGAACTGTAGGGAGGTCCTAGGGGCGATTTATACACCAGCTTCTGAGAAAAGGACACCTATCTCATTGATTACCTCCTGCTTCCGTGCTCGTGGACAAGGCATGACTGCTTATATTCGGTATAGGGTGCTCTCTTGCATGAACAGGCCAGGGCAGATTGACCTTTAAGCTGATTGGTCGAAAGGGACTATATATTCCTCCCCATTTCCGCAATAAACGAGTTCCTGCGCTGACTGGTCTCCCTGACGTGTCTGATTGTCCTCTGGTGAGAGGGCTGGGTGGGTGCGGTCAGTCGGCTCCTGCCTTTCCTGGTTCGAACTCTGTGGGGTAAGGCCCTCTCCTTTCCCTTCAGACTCGAGGGGAATACAGGGCTAAAACCCCCCAGCATTCTGGCACCCCATGTGGGGCAGAAAGCAAAAGTGAAACTAGATCGCTGGCAGACCGGGCCAAGCAAGTCCCAAGGTGAGAGCACACCGGAAAAGATGGGGCAGGCTCATACGAAGGAAGACCCCGCTCTTAAGGCATTAAGGTACACGCTTAAGTGTCGAGGCCTGGAGGTCTCTGATACCCAGGCCGAGAAGGTCTGGGAGACTTTCACGTGGGCAGCCCCTTGCCTCTCGGCCAGCAATCTTTTTTTTTCTTTAGTTGTAGATAGACACAATATCTTTCTTTCTTTCTTTCTTTTTAATGTGGTGCTGAGTATCGAACCCAGTGCCTCACGCATACAAGGCAAGCACTTTACCGCTGAGCTATAATCCCAGCCCGTCGGCCAGCAATGTTTTTGACCACTCCACTTGGGAGAGGGGGGAATAGCTTGTCAGGGAGTGGGAGGTCAGCTTGTGTGAGGAAGGAACCCCTTGGGGACAAGAAGGTGCATGCTTAATAGTCCTGTTTTTGTAATACAAAAGACATCTGGGAAATGGAGGATGTTACAAGACTTGAGAAAGGTTAATGAGCGGATGGTTCCAGTGGGCACCCCTTTACGAGGACTGCCCTGGATTCTGTCCATCCCAAAAATCCTGTCACTCATCGTGATTGACATTAAGGACTGTTTTTTTCCATCCTCCTTAACCCTGTTGATGGTGAGAAGTTTGCATTCTCCATCCCCTTGTCTTGGTCTGGATCCCAGACTAATTTATCTAGGCAGATTCGTGGGGTGAATCACCAACCTCACAACAGGACGGGGTTTATAAGCTTTAATGTGAGATAATATAACAATAAGCAAGCAACAGTTATACTTTGCAATATTGAATATTGTATATAATGAATCAATAATATAGAAGAGAAGAAAGCGAGAGCGGCTCCAGCCCAATAAGCACTCACCAATCAACACCGGATAACACAACACGGGTTTGCAGGTACACTCAAAGCACCTCATTACCTCCAATACTCAGCCTTGGGTAAAATAAGCAACAACAAAAATGGGGTAAACACATAATCTTTCTCCTCAAAGCACCATCATCACCTTCAAAATCCTTCTTCTTTACTCAAAACAGCATCAACACCTTCAACACCTATCCTTGGGTAAAAGGAGCAACACTGAAGGTAGGGTAAACACATAGGTGAGCGTCAAGATCCTTCCTCTTTACTCACAGCATAACCAACACCTTCAACACCTATCCTCGGGTAAAAGGAGCAACACCGAGGTTAGGGTAAAAAACATAGGTGAGAGTCAGCTTTCTTCCCCACAAGTCAAATTCCTTCTTCTTGCTCAAAGCATCGGATTCCTTCTTCCCCAGTTGAATTTTCTTCTTCTTTGGTTGAATTTCTTCTTCTTTGGTGGCATTTCTTCTTCTCCTTCCAGTTGGATTCCTTCTTCTTTTCTCTGCCTCGTTGGATCCCTTCTTCTCTCTTCTTTCTCCTTTGGAGGACTTAAAAACGCACAGCAACCCCTCCCAACATGCAGTCCAGTGTTACGCAGCTGACCTTAGGCTGTAAAATCTCTGTGAGGTGGGAACTGGCCAGGTTCCAAAACTCACAGGATTAAAGGCTGAAAATTTTGAGGCACCAAGAGCTCGTGAGTGCGCCAGATGGCCCCGAACAATAACCTTGAGAGTGTTTTCTTCAAAGTTTCTCCAAATTCCTCACTAATGAGCTCTCCTCTCCTAAGACACTTAAGGACGGGCCCATATGATTAACTCTCTGTACACCCCTCCACTAATTTCCAGAGGCCTGATGAAAGGTACGAGTGGGTGGTTTTGCCACAAGGTATGGCTAATAGACCTGCCTTTTGTCAACAATATGTCTCACATGTATTACGGCCCCTCCAACAACAACCGGGAATTACTCTGTATGTCTGTATGGATGACATTATTATTGGTGCAGTCAACGCCTCCCAGTTAGGCTCTGCCTGTAGGGAGCTCCAGCACCTTCTAGAGCACGGGGGATTATATATCTCCAGTGATAATGTCCAGACTGTCCCGGCCTTTGAGATTTTGGGAGCATAGCTCAGACTAGACTCTGTCTGCCCCCGCAAACCTCAGTTATCTGTAAAGCCCTCATACACCTTAGTGGAATTACAAAAGGTCTTGGGAGAACTTAATTGGCTGTGGTCCTGGATCCACATCACTACGGAGGACCTGCTCCCACTTTTTGAGTTACTAAAAGATAAAGACCCCTCAGATCTTATTCTGCTGACAAAGGAACACCAACAGATATTCCAAAAGATTCAATCAACCCTCGATGAGGCTCAGCTGGCCCGATACCAACCTGATTGTCTGCCTATAGATCCTTCCTGGATCTAAGCTGCTCTCAGCTGTCATTACCCAACAGAGGAGCCTTCTTCAATGGATCCATTCCTCTATAAGGGGTGCCCCCATGGGTATATGCACAACTGGATCAGTTAGCGGATCTCATAATTAAAGGTTGGGATGTTACTGTAAGACATTATGGGAAAGACCCTGACATCCTGATGATCTCCTATCGTCTGATTTTGAGTGCATCCGTAGAAACCATAACAGAGTGTCTGATGCCCTAACTGGCTTTTGGGGAAAAATTGATTGCCATTATGGGGCTACCAAATGGGTCAGCTCATTCTCAGGGCTGGAATGGACCACCCCTAAACTTTTCTCTGGTAAGCCTCTCCCCAAGGCTGTAAATGTGTTCACTGATGGAGGCAAAGAGGGATCTGCGGTGGTCGTTCTCCGTCCCCCCACCTCGTAAATAAGACAAACCCGATATTTCCAGCAAGTCAATGGGTCAGCTCAATTTAAAGAATTACATGCCATAGCTCTGGCCCCTGACTAATATTCAAGAACCCATGAACCGTTTCTCTGACAGCCTTTATGTGGTCAATCTCCTTCCCACCCTATCCTTGTCATATATTAGGTTAGACAAAAATCCAGTCACACCCTTGAAGATCCAGGTGAGAACCCTCCTCAAAGAGCACTCCATACCTATATTTTTACAACACCTAAGGGGACATCAAAATCTGCCAGGACCAATATCCCAAGGAAATCAGTTAGCTGATCGATTGGCCTCCTGTGGAGCACTGACCATAACCACTCACCCAGACCCTGGACTGCTACAGGCCCAAGAAAAATTGTTAGAACCTGTAAATCCTGCTTGCCCTTTCTACAGATTCCACCCCTCCAATCCCCTGGGGTAAATCCCAGAGGATTAAAGCCAAATGCTATTTGGCAAACTGATGTAACTCATTATGCACCCTTTGGCAAACTCCAGTAAGTTTTTGTGACCATAGACACCTGTTCTCATGCTTGTTGGGCCACTGCCCATACAGGAGAAAGGGCTAAACATGCACAGAGTCACTTTTTGTAGTGCTTTGCTATTGTAGGACCTCAACAAGTAAAAAGAGACAGTGGGCCTTGCCTTGTAAGCCAAGTCCTACAAGAATTTTTCGCTCAGTGGCATATTAAACATTCTACTGGAATCCTATATACCCTGAGGGGACAGGCCATTGTAGAGTGACACAATAAAACTATAAAGGATCAACTATGCAAACAAAAAGAGGAAATTGACCCCCATGACCAGTTACAAATGGCCATGCTCACATTAAATATTTTAAAATTTTTCAAAAGAACAGCCCCTAACAGCCTTTCAGAGGCATTGGTCGAATCAGACGTCCTATATCAACATTGAGGTCCAATGGAAGGATCCCCTGACAGGATGCTGGTGTGGGTCAGACCCCCTTATAAGTGCGGGTCACAGATTTGGATGTGTCTTCCCAATAGGTGAATCAAACTCCATCTGGGTGCCTGCCAAAAACCTTAAATATTGCCACCCTGAACAAATTGATAACCCAAGAGCATCTACCTTGAGGGATGATTCTCTCTCCTGCGCCCTCCTTTTCAGGAATGTGCCCATGTAAAAGGCCGTGGTGGACATTTTGCCTGATCATGATTGGACTCTTCATCGCCTTTCTTCTTCTGTTCATCGGAGGGAGTATTGCAGGAACCATACTGGATCTTCAGTCCCAACTTGACTCCTTAGAGGCGGTTGTGCTCTAACTGGGGATCGTCCAGGACTGGGCTAAATGGATGGATCCCCTACCTACTCCCCTTCCTGGGTCCCCTTATTACTGTAATCCTTGTATTCACCTTTGGGCCATGTGTAATCAATAAGCTTTTGCAATTCATTAGGGACCGAGCATGGTCTGTGCAGCTCATGGTGGTTAGACAGCAGTATGCCGCTCTACACAACATGGATTGGGAGCCTTATGAAGGCCCTAGTTCCTATCAAGACGTGGGAGTATGAATCCCTTTTCTCTTAAATAGCTGGCTCTTCATCCGACCCTCGCCTAGTACCCCTCTAGTGGTCTAGCCGACCCAAGGAAGGCACTCTTCGGAAGAGCTAAGGTGGTAGTCAATGATGGGTAAGATCCCCTGATGGGGACAACCTCAGACAGGCACACCTTCGACTACGTCTGGTGTCCTCTTTCTTTATTAAAACAAAAAGGGGGAAATGTAGGGCTTTCCTAGGGGCGATTTATACACCAGCTTCTGAGAAAAGGAAACCTGTCTCATTGGTTACCTCCTGCTTCTGTGCTCGTGGACAAGGCATGACTGCTTATATTCGGTATAGGGTGCTCTCTTGCATGAACAGGCCAGGGCAGATTGACCTTTAAGCTGATTGGTCGAAAGGGACTATATATTCCTCCCCATTTCCACAGTAAACGAGTTC
This sequence comes from Xerus rutilus, assembly GCA_028644305.1. Taxonomy (NCBI): domain Eukaryota; kingdom Metazoa; phylum Chordata; class Mammalia; order Rodentia; family Sciuridae; genus Xerus; species Xerus rutilus. Next base: position 28,327,727 of record CM053401.1, read on the forward strand.
CTGCGCTGACTGGTCTCCCTGACGTATCTGATTGTCCTCTGGTGAGAGAGGTGGGTGCGGGCAGTCAGTTGGCCCCTGCCTTTCCCGGTTCGACTTCACCGGGGTAAGGCCCTCTCCTTTCCCTGCAGGCTTGGGCAGAATACAAGGCTAAAAACCCCAGCACAGAACCCCTCCCATTGTGGTTTAGCTTCCACATATTAATGAAAACATTTCACCTTTGGTTTATTTCACTTAGCATGGCAGTCTTTAGATCCGTCCATTTACTGGTGTCATAGTGGCTGCGTAATATTCTGTTGTGTATATACACCACATTTTCTGTATCCATTCATCTGCTGAAAGGCATCTAGGTTGGTTGCATAGCTTAGTTATTATGAATTGTGCTGCTATAAATATGGGTCCATGTCACTACAGTATGCTGATTTTAATTCCTTTGGATATATGCCGAGGAATGAGATGACTGGGTCAAAGGGTAGTTCCATTCCAAGTTTTCTTAGGAATATCCATCCTGCTTTCCAGAGTGGCTGCACCAATTTACAGCCCCACCAACAATATGAGTGTTCCCCTTTCCCCACATCCTCACCAATATTTATTGTTACTTGTATTCTTGGTAGTTGCCATTCCAACTGGAGTGAGATGAATTCTCAGTGTAGTTTTAATTTGCATTTCTCTATTTGCTAGATATGTTGAACATTTTTCAATATATTTGTTGATCATTTGTATTTCTTCTTTTGAGAAGAATCTGTTCCTTTGCCCACTTATTGATTGGGGGTGTTTTGTTGTTGTTGTTGTTGTTTTGGTTTGGTTTGATTTGATTTGGTGTTAAGCTTTTTGAGTTCTTTGTATATCCAGGAAATTAATGCCATATCTGACGTGCAGGTGGCAAAGATTTTCTCCCACTCTGTAGGCTCTCTCTTAATGCTCCTGATTGTTTCTTTTGCTGTGAAGATTTTTAGTTTGATGCCATCCCATTTATTGATTTATTTATTTTATTTATTGTGCCTTAGGAGTCCTGTTAAGGAAGTCAGTTCCTGTGCTATTGTGTTGAAGTGTTGGGCCTACATTTTCTTCTAGCCTGTACAGGGTTTCTGGTCTAATTCCTAGGTCTTGGATCCACTCAGAGTTGATTTTTATGCAGGGTGTGAGATAGCTGTCCACTTTGAAAAACATGGAATGCTTCATAAATTTGCATGTCATCCATACATAGGGGCCATGCTAATCTTCTTTGTATCATTTCAATGTTAGTATATGTGCTGCCAAAGCAAGTGTCTTCTCATAAATTTGAAGAATTAAATCCACAGACACAAGGGTAAGAGTGATTGATAAATAAAAGGATTTATTAGAACAATAGAAAGAAAGCAGAGCTCCCACAGAGGGAGGAGTCCAAAGAGAGAGTCACCAACCATAGTCTGTTGTCTAGGGGTTTTATACTCCATGATGGGGAACTAACCTTTCATTGGAAAGTCTCTCTCGTTTGTTCTCTTTTTGACTCAATTGAAAGTGTACAATTTTAATTTCTTATTCCTATAAAGACATGGTTTAATGTCTTTGTTCACCTGAGTTTGTCCTGTACTAGTTCCTTAAAACAAAGGAACTGCTTGAGTTAAATACAACTCTTTGAGGTTGACTAGTGTTAGGCTAGTCAAGGAAATATCCTTACCATTGTAGCCTTTCCTTCCTGGAGTAATAACAGAACATATGGTTATGGAAGTGTGAGTGGAGATTTCCAGTCAGGCAGCTAAAAACAAACAAAACAAAACAAAATGCAACTAGTATTAGCCAAGTGTTTTAATCTGGGGTGGTAGGACCCCCATCTTCCTATAGGTAATCTAGCTCCTGCTTCACTTCTACAATATCAGAATTTATTGAATAACAATAAACTTCTCGGCTACATGATATTCATCCACATTTTTTGAGAAGTGAGTTTATGTATAATTGAGTTTAACAATAAAGAATGAAAATAGTAATGTCCCTAAGACTACATGAAAAACATTACATAGTTAGAAGTTGAAGATTACAATTTATTAGCAAGGAAAATGAAACAAACCCATTTCTGTCCCTCATTTTTTTTATAAAAATAGTTTTGTCCCTACGAAAGACTGGGATATCCATTATTTGTCATACAGGCTGGTAAGAAAAATCACAACAACTAACTGAGTAATTTTACAATTTTGCAAAGCAAACTATGCAAAAATTAAACCTCACACCATATTAGAATCACACTTCAACTTACCCAACCAAAATATATCAAAATAGAGAAAAATTGTACTAACTCACTGAAGAACATCATAAAAACTGTCCCCCTCCCATTAAATCCACCTAAATACTTAATCTGATTTGGAAAAGAAGAAGAAATCAAATGTACAGAGATGTCCCTGGACCTTTAGGTGAAAGCTAGTGTGTGTGGGGGAGTCAGAAGAATTCACAAGATGAAAGCAAATAAAAGAGTTTATTGGGGACTGACCACGGACCAACACACAGAGGAGACTGACCTCAAGTGTGCAGAGGAGACCAATCACACTGTGGCCCCATATACCAACGGGTGGCTGTCCCTGCTTACATCCATCTAGAGTCAACAGCCAGGACCAGGAAGATCATCCCGAAGGTCCCTGCAGGCCTGATTTCACCAGAGGTGAGGTATTGGTAACTTGCAGGGACACTACAGGGTTATAGGGTGGAAACTGTAATACTTCAGATTGGCAGTGAGAGAGAGCAAGACACATGAACAACATGAGAAAACACGGGAAGAAAATGCTCCCAAACAAACCAAGATGTTGCAATAATAGAATCCATTGACAGCACAGTAGGTGAAATGTCAGAGGAGTTCAGAACATACATAATTAAAATGATCTGTGAAGCACAGAATAATATAAGAGTAAATGCAGGCAACCATTGATCACTCCAACAAAGAAATAAGAGAGCAAATACAGGGAGCAAAAGGTTACATCAAGAAACAGATAGAGACTCTGAAAAAGAACCAAGCAGAAATCCCTGAAATGAAGGAAACAATAATCCAAATAAAAAATCCAATAGAAAACATCACTAACAGACTGGATAACTTGGAAGATAGAGCCTCAGACAATGAAGACAAAATATATAATCTTGAAAATAAAGTTGACCACACAATGAAGGTGCTAAGAAACCATGAACAAAACATCCAAGAATTGTAGGACACCATGGAAAGACCAAATCTAAGAATTATTGGGATAGAGGAAACACAGAGATACAAACCAAAGGAATGTACAATCTTGTCACTGAAACAATATCAGGAAATTTCCCAAACATGAAAAATGAATTGGAAAATTATCTACAAGAGGCTTACAGGACACCAAATGTATAAAATTACACCAAGTCTCATTATAAGGAAAATGCCTACCATGCACAATAAAGATAGAATTTTAAAAGCTGCAAGAGAGAAGGCACAAATTACATATAGGGGGAAACCAATTCAGATTTCAGCAGATTTCTCAACCCAGACCCTCAAAGCCAGGAGATCCTGGAACAACATACACCAAGCTCTAAAAGAAAATGGGTGCCAACCACAAATCTTATACCCAGAAAAATTAAGCTTCTGATTCAGTGCAAAATAAAAACCTTCCACAATAAGCAAAAGTTAAAAGACTTTATAATTAGAAAGCCTGTGCTAGAGAGCATTCTTGGCAAAATATTTCATGAGGAGGAAATTAAAAACCACAATGAAAATTGGCAAAGGGAGGAACTACACTAAAGGAAAAGCCAATCAAAGGAGAAACCAAGTCAAGTTAAAAACCAAAAATAAACCAAAATGAATGGGAATACAAACCATATTTCAATAATAACCCTGAATGTTAGTGGCCTAAACTCATCAACCAAAAGACATAGACTGGCAGAATGGATTTTTAAAAAAGACCCAACAATATGTTGTCTTCAAGAGATTCATCTCATAGAAAAAGACATCCACAGACTGAAGGTGAAAGGATGGGAAAAACCATACCACTCAAATGGACCGTGTAAACCAGCAGGGCTCTCCTTCCTCATGTCCAATAAAGTAGACTTCAAACCAAAAATAGTCAGAAGGGATAAAGAAGGACATTTCATACTGCTTAAGGGAACCATACATCAAGAACACATAACACTCATAAATATCTATGCTCTGAACAATGGAGCATCCCCGTATATTAAGCAAATCTTTCTCAATTTTGAGAATCAAACAAACCACAACACAGTAATACTGGGTGACTGTAACATATCTCTCTCACCACGGGACAGATCTTCCAAACATAAACTAAACAAAGAAACCATAGAACTCAATAATACAATCAATTTTAGAATTGACTGACAAATACAGGATATTTCCTCCATCAACAAGTGAATACACTTTTTTCTCAGCAGCACACAGATCCTTCTTTAAAATAGAGCATATGTTATGCCACAAAGCAAGTCTTAGCAAATACAAAAAAAATAGATATTATCGTGCATTCTATCAGACCATAATGGAATGAAATTAGAAATCAATTATAAAATAAAAAATGGAAACTACTCCATCACCTGGAGACTAAATAATACACTATTGAATGATGCATGAATAACAGAGGACATCAAGGAGGACATAAAAAAATTCTTAGAGGTAAACAAGAATTCTGATACAACATATCAAAATCTCTGGGACACTCTGAAGGCTATATTAAGAGGAAAGTTTATTGCATTGAGCTCATAAAAAAAGTCAACAAATAAATGACCTGGCATTATATCTCAGAGCTCGAGAAAAAGAACAAATCAACCCCAAAAGAAGTATAAGACAGGAAATAATTAAAATCAGGGCTGAAATCAATGAAATTGAAACAAAGGAAACAGTTCAAAAAATTGACAAAACAAAAAGATGGTTCTTTGGAAAAATAAATACAATTGATAAACCCTTGGCTACCCTAATGAAAAGGAGAGAGAAAACTCAAATTACTAAAATTTGAGATGAAAAGGGAAATATCATGACAGACACTATTAATTAGAAACTATTTTGAGAATCTATACTCCAGTAAAATAGAAAATCCTGAAGACACTGACAAATTTACAGGGGCATATCATCTGCCCAGACTGAATCAGGAGGACATACACAAGTTAAAGAGATCAATTTCAAGCAAGGAAATAGAAGATGCCTTTAAAAACTTACCAACCAAGAAGAAAGAACCCAGGATCAGATGGATTCTCAGCCAAGTTCTACAAGACCTTTAAAGAAGAATTAATAACAGTACTCTTCAAATTATTCCATGAAATAGAGAAGGAGGGAACCCTTCCAAACTCATTCTATGAGGCTAGTATCACTCTGATTCCAAAACCAGACAAAGACACATCAAAAAAAAGAAAACTTCAGACCAATAGCCCTGATGAACATTGATGCAAAAATTCTCAATGAAATTCTGGCAAATTGTTTACAAACTTATTTTAAAAAATAGTGCATCATGATCAAGTGGGTTTCATCCCAGGTATGCAAGGTTGGTTCCACATACAGAAACCAATAAATGTAATTCATCACATCAATAGACTTAAAGTCAAAAATTATTTGTTTAGGGTGGTTCCAAGATGGCGAAATAGACGGACGCTGTGGTCAATCTCTCCAGAACCGGAGATTGAAGTTGTGGAAATGCCATCTCCCAGCCAGCTGCTGGACATCATCCTACAGCAACCCCCACAGGAATTTGACTTTCGTGTGCACAAAGGGCCACCAGGCAGCAGCGATTGCCACAAGCAGCGTGACTTCAGCAGCAAACGACAGCGGAGCTCCACTGCCAGCGGCTCCACTATGGGCTGCTCGGAGCCCCAGCCCAGGGCTCACCTTGGCCAGGACCTTCTTCTACACGCAGGGGCGTGAGACAGCACAGGGGAACAACCTGAACTCAACACAGCACACCATGATTCGGCGTTTCCACCAGCGACCTGGCCCAGAGTTACACCCTGCTGTGAAACCCACACCCAGGACACCAGCAGGGAAAGTCCAGCAAGCAACGGACAACGCCACCTACTGGAGGTGCAAGGAACCATACCTGTTTATTTACATTGAGACTTTTTTTTTAAATTTTTTTATTTTATTTTTTGTTTTATCCTTTATTTTTTTCTCCTAATATTTCTACTGTTTAATCTTGTTGAATTTCACTGCTCTTTTCTTCTTTCCTTTCTTTCTTTTTCCTTCCCTCTTTTCTCTCTCACTCTTTTCCTACCCTCTAATCCCCAACTGTTGTGAAACCAAGTATTTGTTATACAGTGGGACATAGTAGAATGGGATTTCTGAACTGTATACTAGAGTGGTATTATATAGTTTTGTAACTCCCACTTGCATATGTTTTATTTTTTCTTGCTATCATCTCTTCTCACTGGACTCTCTTTTCTTCCTCCTTACTGGTCTTCCCCAACTCTCGGTCATTCTTTCTAGTAATAGCCAAGTTCTCTTGGATTCCTTTTTCATGCTTTCTAAGATCTAAGAACCATATCCTCACTTCTTACTACCCCAACATTCTATCCTACACCCCACCCTCAAGTTTTCCTAGCCCACCAACAGAAACTATAGACCCTTGTGCAAACTTATTGTTTACATAATAGATTGTAAAGGAACCCAAAATTGTTGTATATCGTGACTAAACTGTGAATGTGTTTGGGGGCTATTAGGAACTACTTGATTTGAAACTATATATTGCTTGTATTGAGATCAATCAATATGGGTCTCCCCTTTAAAAGAGAGGTATTGAAACCCTGCGGGGAAACTATACCCGTACAGGAGTAAAAACTGTAACAACTTGGATCAGCAGAGCTAGAAGGAAAGACACGCAATCACCATGAAAAATCAAGGGAAGAAAGTGACTGAAACAAACCAAGATTCCACACTATTAGAATCCATGGTCAGTACAGCAGAAGAAATGACAGAACAGGAATTCAGGATATACATAATTAAAATGCTCTGTGATTTAAAGAATGATGTAAGAGAGCAAGCCTAGTCAGCAAAAGACCATTTCGATAAAGAGATACATAGACAAATACAGGAAGTAAAAGATCACTTCGATAAAGAGATAC
>CM053401.1:28335261-28354959 GCA_028644305.1 Xerus rutilus
GGATGCCCTTCAATAGATGAATGGATAAAGAAACTGTGGTACATACACACAATGGAATATTATTCAGCAATAAAAGAGAATAAAATTATGGCATTTGCAGGCAAATGGATGGAATTGGAGAACATTATGCTAAGTGAAGTAAGCCAATTCCCAAAAACCAAATGCCAAATGTTCTCTCTGATGAGTGGATGATGATGCATATGGGGGGTGGGAATGGGGAACATAGGAGAAATGGAGGAACTCTGGATGTGGCAGGGGGGAGGTGGGGGGAGGGAAAGGGGAATGGGTATAGTAAAGATGGTTGATTGAGATCGTCATCACTACCCTTGGCACATGTATGAAAACACTAATGGTGTGACTCTATCTGGTTTGCAACCAGAGAAATGGAAAAAATGAGTTCTACATATGTACTATGACTTGAAATGCATTTAAATAAATTATCCAAAAAAATCATATGGTTATTTCTATAGATGCTGAGAAAGCATTTGACAAAATACAGCACTCTTTCATGTTCAAAGCAATAGATAAACTAGGGAGAATAGGAACATGCCTCAACTTTGTAAAACTATCTATGCTAAACTGAAAGCCAACATCATCCTCAATGGGGGAAAATTGGAAGAATTCCCTGTACAAGTGGGAACAAGACTGGGATGTCCTCTTTCACCACTTCTATTCAACATAGTCCTTGAAAGTCTACCCAGAGCAGTTAGACAGACAGAAGAAATTAAAGGGACAAGAATAGGAAAAGAAGAAGTTTAACTATCACTATTTGCTGACAACATGATTCTTTACTTAGAGGATCCAAAAAATTCAGGATATAAATTCAATACCCATAAATCCAATGCATTTCTATACATCAGTGATGAATCCTCTGAAAGAGAAATTAGAAAAACTACCCCATTATACATAGTAGCCTCAAAAAAAAAAATGAAATACTTGGGAATCAATTTAGCCAAAGAAGTGAAAGAAGTTTCCAATGAAAACTAGAGAACACTAAAGAAAGAAATTGAAGAAGACCTTAGAAGATGGAAAGATCTCCCCAGCTCTTGGATAGGCAGAATCAGTATCATCAAAATGGCCATACTACCCAAAGCACTATACAGATTCAATGCAATTCCAATTAAAATCCCAGCATCATTCTTTATACAAATAGAAAAATCAATTATGAAATTCATTTGGAAAAATAAGAGACCCAGAATAGCCAAAACAATCCTTAGCAAGAAGAGCAAAGCAGGAGGCATCACAATACCAGACATTAAACTATATGACAAAGCTATAATAACAAAAACAGCATGGTATTGGCACCAAAATAGACATGTAGATCAGTGGTACAGAATAAAAGACACACAGACAAACCCACATAAATACAGTTATCTCATACAAGACAAAGGTGCCCAAACATACACTGGAGAAAAGATAGCCTCTTCAACAAATGGTGCTGGGAAAACTGGAAATCCAGATGCAGCAAAATGAAACTAACCCCATATTTCTCACCATGCACAAAACTGAACTCAAAGTGGATCAAGGACCTAGGAATTAGACCAGAGACTCTGAGCCTAATTGAGGGGACAGTAGGCCCAAATCTTCATCATGTCGTATTAGGCCCCGACTTCCTTAACAAGACTCCTAAAGCACAAGAAATAAAAGCAATAATCAATAAGTGGGATGGATTCAAACTAAAAACTTCGTCTCAGCAAAAGACACAATCAGTGAGGTAAACAGAGAGCCTACATTCTGAGAACAAATTTTTGCCACACACACATCAGATAGAACACTGATCTCCAGGCTACATGAAGAACTCAAAAAACTTAACACCAAAAAAACAAACAGCCCAATCAATAAATGAGCTAAGGAACTGAGCAAACACTTCTCAGAAGAAGACATACAATATATGAAAAAATATATGATCAACAATATATGAAAAAATGTTCAACATCTCTAGACATTAGAGAAATGCAAATCCAAACCACTCTAAGATTTCATCTCACGCCAGTCAGAATGGTAATTATCAAGAATACAAACAACAACAAGTGTTGGGGAGGATGTGGGGGAAAAGGCACACTCATACATTGCTGGTGGGTGTGCAAATTGGTACAACCAATCTGGAAAGCAGTATGGAGATTCCTTAGAAAACTTGGCATGGAACCACCATTTGACCCAGCTATCCCACTCCGTGGTCTATACCCAAAGGACTTAAAAACAGCATACTACAGTAACACAGCCACTTCAATGTTTATAGCAGCTCAATTCACAATAGCTAAACTGTGGAATCAACCTAGATGCCCTTCAATAGATGAATAGATAAAGAAACCGTGGTTCGTATCCACAATGGAACATTACTCAGCATTAAAAGAGAATAAAATTTTGGCATTTGCAGGTAAATGGATGGAGTTGGAGAACATCATGCTAAGCGAAGTAAGCCACTCCCAAAAAAACAAAGGCTAAATGTTCTCTCTAATAAGTGGATGTTGATCCATAATGTGGGAGGAGGCATGGGATGAATGGAGAATCTTTGGTCAAAGGGGAGGGAAGGGAGGGCATGGGATATGGGGGCAGGAAATATGGTGGAAATCAATGTACAACCATGCCCTAGGTTAATGTATGACTGCACATATGATGTAACTTGATATTGTGTACAGAGAAGTGAAATATTATGCTCCATTTGTGTACAATGCATCAAAATAGATTCTGCTGACATGTAAACCTCATTAGAATAAATAAATTTTTAAAAAACAGAATCAAAGATACAATAGTTAAAAAAAGAATAAAGAGCAGAAAGTTTATGAATATCAAAGAAATAATTCCTACATTTATCAAAGAAAATATATATATTATATGATATGAACATATCATATATTTGGTACATTCAGGGATTATTCAGAATCTTTAAGAATGATTTATTTAAAATTTAACATTTGTGTAACAATAATGCTGTAAGAGAAAATATAGAACTATAAATAGCCAAGGAATATGTTGAAAATGAGGAAAAAATACTACATCAACCCTGTTAGTCTTTAGTAAAGTGCTTGTTTTAGGAGTATAATTTAAAAAAAAAAGTTTATGTGCAGGAGATAGGCTGCAATAGCCACAATAGATACAGGGAACATAGACATCCACCTGCCCGCTTACAGTGGGGTCTGGGCTTGTGTATGCTTCTGAGTTCTTTGTTTGTGTTTGGTGGGCTTTTTGCTAGGAGTGGTTTATGCTGAACGAGGGGTGAAGGAGTAATTGAGAGATTCCTGTGCCTTGCCCAGAATGCTTATTGTACTTGCTCCAAAACCTATTTCTCTAGATTTACATTAGATGTATGAGATGCAGGTAGTATGTATCAGGTCTTAAAGGGAGACTTTTCCTTATTAGATTACTCTAGATCCAATTTGGGTCTCTGAGCATGGCCCTACAGTGGTCAGGCAATCTTTTTGAAAACCAAGATCTTCCTCTTTACACTTTGGGGACTATAGCTCTTCTGATAACAGGAAGAGGGCAGGATGAAAGGGAGATCTTTAGCCTCACATCAGTTCAGCTAATTGAGGTGGGGTGGGCCTGAGACAAGGCTAATCTCTCCTACCTTAATAGATTCATATTAAAAATCAGCCACAGTAGAACATGAGATATTTATAAGTTTTACCACATCTTTTCATGTTGTAAATTTTTTAGGGAATTACACGTGAATTGGTTTTAACAGGTCTTTTGGTATTACTTACATTGATAAAATTTCTCTCCAGTGTAGTTTTTTCCATGGGACTTGAAATATTGGTGAGAATGGAAAATGTTCTTGCATTTTAAAAATTAATAGTGTTTCAGTCATCTGTCATCTGTGCAATCACACATTTTTGTCAGGATGTAGCCACCAGAAGTATTGAGAAAAAACTGTGACTGTTCTTGGAGGTTCTCACTAAAGTGATTGCTTTTATGGCTTTGATTTGAACTGAGATGACAGAAGGTTTTTTCACATTTTGTATTTATAGGATATGTGCCCATTTGCACTTTTCTCTGTATGAAAGGTTCTCAGCTGTGACTCAAACCAGCTAAATTTGCAGAGGAGTCCGTATACAGTCATTTACAGAAAAATGGATGGAACTGGAGAATATCATGCTAAAGTGAAGTAAGTCAGACTCTGAAAGTCAAGGGTTATAAGTTTTATTGCACATATAGAAGGAGACGGAATAAAAAGGCAGTGGGAGAAGAATCTCAAAAAAATAGAAGGGAGACAAGTAGAATAGAGAATGGGGATTTAGGGGAGGGAAGATGGGAGAGAAAGAGCAGGCACAAAGGAATTACATAGACCAAATTATGCTCTATGGAGGTAGGAATACATCACAATGAAGACTGCTATTATGTATATTACAAATATATTCTATATAATTACTATTGTGTATAATTACAAATTAACACACATGAATATGTATGTGTGTGTGAAAATATATATATTTTGTGTGTGTGTGTACATGTGGATGTGGTACTAAAGTTTGAACCCAGGGGTGCTTCATCACTGAGCTACATTCCCAGCCCTTATAATTTCTTATTTTGAGACACAGTCTTGCTAAATTACCAAAGTTGGCATCAAACTTGTGATCCTCCTGCTTCAGCCTTTCAAGTTGCTGAGATTATGGGCATGCACCATCACATCTGGCACCAAAAAAATATTGTTTTTAAGTGAGCTAGAATCTTTCCTATATCCTTTCTATTCATAGGGTTTCCTCCTCAATATGAGTCTTTTTGTGCCATAAAACTGAACTAGGAGAATTCAAGTCTTTCCCACACAAGTTACATTCATCAGTTCCATCTCTAGTGTGCAATATCATGTACCTTCTATAACTTTCAAGAGAAAAAAGTGATTTTCCACTTGCTTATAATCATAGAAATTCTCTCCAGTCTATGTTCTTTCATGCCTTTGAAAGAAGGGAAGGTCACTGTAGGCCTTCCCAAGGGCCCTACAGTTATATATTCCTGAGTCTCATACAAATTGTATCTAGTTTCTATCAACAAAATCCTTCCCCCTCACCTTTTTTTTTTTTTTTTTTGGTACTAGGGATTGCACTCAGGGGCACTTGACCACTGAGCCACATCCCCAGCCCTATTTTTTGTGTTTTATGTAGAGACAGGGTCTCACTGAGTTGCTTAGAGCCTCACTATTGCTGAGGCTGCTTTGAACTCGCGATTCTCCTGTCTCAGCCTCCCAAAGTGATGGTATTACAGGTGTGCGCCACCGAGCCCGGCTAAAATCCTTCCTTTTAAGGAATGAATGACACATTAAGAATATCCCAGATGCAATGCATTCATATCATTTTACTCCAATAGAACTTCCTTTGCTCTACGATTTGGAACCTGCCTAAGGATTTCTTCACTGTGATAACAGTCTTTACTTTCACAGGTTTCTCTCCATTGTTATCACTGTAAACCATGAGAACTTAAACCGCCCTGCCCTGTTTTTGTAGTAATCTTCAAAGTTCTTGTCTTTACACCTTTTTCCTACAAAGGCCTAGTTGCTGAAGGTTTCCCACATCACATCACATCTGTAGCATTTCTTCTGGAAAAGATCCACCAGAACCCACTCCTCCTGGGTAAAGTTGAATGATCATATCCTCTAAGGCCACTGAGCCGATTTCTGGCTTCCAGGGTGTTCTGGTGTTCTCTCCACTGTTCCCTCAGTTACTGCAGGTCATTGCACATCCCATCTTCACTGGCAGAGCCACCTCAGTGGTTACAGTCAGCTGAGATGTGCTGACAGTTTTGAACTACATTCATCAATTTTAATTGTCTGACTCCTCATAGTTTACTTGGTGTCATGACTATGGCAATTATAAATTCTCTTATTTCATTCCAATATTAATTACTAATACTATAGTAGACAAAGCATGCATCACAATTTACAAAATGACATATATGGCAAACTATGGTTATGAAAGCGTTAACAGTGACACTATGATTTGGAGACACAGAACTGAAAGCAAATGCAGAGCACTGATATGGATGCAAGAGAGTCACTGCAGGTGGTCAAATAAGGGACAACACAGCCAGGGAACTTGTGGAAGGCCTGGAGCTTGTTCAAGGAGCAGAGTTTTTCAAGTGGGAGCTGTTCAAGGGAAGGCAAGGGTCCTGAAAGCAGGCAGTTTGGCAGGCAGTTTTGATGTGGGCCAAGTCAAGGAGGTAGAGCTGAGATGAAGCCCCAGGCTCAGAGTGAGGAGATCTGCACCTGTTGCATTCATGACACACTGACCAGGCAGACTGATAAGGTGACAAGTTGGTGTGTACCACTGTCTTAAGTGCCTCTCCTTTTATATGTTTCAGGTGAGAGAGTTTCACCATTTAGTCATCTGGTCTCTTTGATAAGCTGGCAGGCATTTCTCTGATATGAGTTTGGTATACCCATGTATTCATGTGCTTCTGGTTTAATTTTATAAGTTCACAGGTGGTCATTTTTTATTAGCCTGAATAATTGTATCAGTTTGTGTCTTATGGTTGTGCTGTGCAGGTGGTGGTTATTCCTTTTGACATGTTTGTATGTCTTACATCTTATAGTTATCTGTTTACCCATACAAGTGACCAAATCATTCAGCATTAGTACTTGCACTAGGTGGAGTAACACAGGGCAAACTACTGCTTTATAAAATGGAGTAAGTCAGGGATAGGTGTAGCTTGAAGTCTGCTATTCTATGTAACACAGAGTAATTTAGAGCTGGGCACAGCCTGCTCTCCACTAATAGATTTTTTATGAAGTAAAACCAATAACAGCTGGGCGTGGTGGCACACACCTGTGATCCCAGCACTTTGGGAGGCTGAGACAGGAGAATCTTGAGTTCAAAGCCAGTTTTAGCAACAGCAAGTTGCTAAGCAACTCAGTGAGACCCTGCCTCTACATAAAACACAAAATAGGGCTGGGGATATGGTTCAGTGGTCAAGTACCCCTGAGTTAAATCCCCAGTACCAAAAATAAAAAATAAAAAAATAAAACCAATACCTAATTTTGATCTGAAAATTTCAATTCTAAGAACTTATGCATGTAGTCTTGCCTATGCATGCTCCCATCTGCATTATTCATCAGTTTATCCCACAAATTAGGCCAAAACATGGAGCAATTTGGTGACTTATTGGTCCTACAGTAATTGTCTTCCCTATAGACACACCAGTTTGAACAGGTATTTACCCAAGAAACTATCTTCACAGAGCTAAGGAAGTCAGATGAGAGAACATAGTGCCTGGTTTTAATATAATAGTAAAAGACACATGGAGGAAGGCGCTAAACAAAGAGTTGTCTTGTCCCCCAATTCCAAGCAATGCAGCATGGAAAGACTTGTGTCTTCCACGTAGTGGAGGGAGAAATAATTCTTTCCAATCCTTAGGGTTAATACCCAGCACCAGGCTCACCATCGTGCAATCTGGTGCCAACAAGAGCCTCATGACTCCTGCCATTACCCATGGACTGAGCTGTGAGAACTGTGTCAGTCAGGTGACCAAGAGACTGCCTCCACCACCCTTCCCACAACATTGGGAAGCAGAGGGATTGCAAGACTCCAACTACTTGGAGAGCAGGGTGCAAAAAGTAGCACAGGACTTTGCCCTGGAGCTCAGTGTCAGGCCAATTCAGTGAGACTTAGCACCAGGCAGAAAACAAAGGCCTCTCTACCCAGGACAGAGCTTACAGAGAGATCCTTTAGACCTGTTCCAGCATTAGGAGGAAACCTGTGCCCTGGTGGGACAGGCTAGAGTTTGGAGTGGGTCTGGAACACAAGCTCTCTTACCTCCAACTGCACAGGTGCCTATGGCTATGGGACTCAGCTTAATGTCAGCCTTGGAGGTCAAGGGACTTCCTGTGACATCCCTCTCCCTACATCCAGCAACACAGCTATCTCCAGGCCAGTGTTCTCAGAAGGACTTGACCTGTCTCACTCCTGGCAGACATGCACCCCAGTGGTATACACTCATGTTTCTTTCTGTATCACTGCTATCTATAGCATGGTACTGCTGCAACCTGAGACTATGCAGGTCCTTGTGTCTGTGAGATTAGGTAAAACTTAGTTTCACCCTTGGTAACCAGTGCACTGGCACATCCATATCATGCAGCAGAGAATGGGGCAAGATTCCATTTTCTATGAGTAATGGGGTAGAAAGTACAAGACTTTGTCTTGGAACTCAGTGCTGGACTGGTAAAACCCACTAGTGGATAAGTCTCTTAATAGCCCCCATTCCCAGGCCAGCACCTGCAAATAGAGGCTCTGGAATAGTCCCAGTGCCAGGCACAGACATGTAGGTCCAGTCTATTCAGACTATATTCCAACCAGCATCACCTGTACCTTCTTGTAGCAGTCTTGTTCCTGAGTCCACCTCAGCAATAGGCACTCATTACAGTGTAGCCCTTGGTCATTTGCTTTCTTTCTTTTCTTTTCTTTTTTTTTTCTTTTTTCTTTTTTTTCTTCCTTTTTTTGGTGGTGCTGGGGATTGAACCCAGAGCCTTGTGCATGCAAGACAAGCACTCTACCAACTGAGTTATATCCAGGCGAACCCTTGGTTATTTTCTAGAGCTAGTGTCATCTTGGTATGCTGTGGTTTTAGGATGTGACACAACCTTGTAGTGTTAGTGGCCACAGGTATGGCTTGGGAAACAAGTTGGTTGTTTTACTAACCTTGCATAGTGATTTCTGCCATGTGTGACCTCAGGCTGGTGACTGAAATAGGCCCCTGGGCTTACCCTAATCTCAGACAGAGACTTAGGGGAATGGACTACTCTTTCTAGGTATTTCCCCATTTTATGCTGAACAACACACCAAATGCAGCTTTGGAACAAACCTGGGTCTGGATCTCCATCTAGGGCTGAAACAACAGCAACACAAGAGTGGACTCATGGCTACCACGGACATAGGACACCATCTAGTTCCCCCCAAAAAGCAAAAGTGATTACACTCTTAGAGAAAACAAGCAGGCTGCATGGAGGTTAATTCTCCAGTACCTTGATGACGTTGCATACTAACAAGCATCAAGAATTTCAGGGAAACATGACCTCACCTAACCATCAAAACGAGATATTATACTGACCATACAATGACCCCTATCAGACGGAGAATTGAAAAGAGTTATTTCAAGAAACTCAATGAGAGAAAAGGATGCAACAGCCTAACTTAGATGAAAACAACCCAAAAATCAAACAAATAATTGAGCTGAAAAATGCACTAAGCAAAATTAAAAACATGATAGAACACATCAATAGCAGAATAGATTAAACTGAATAAAGAATGAGTGAGGCTTGAAGATAGTTTCTTAAATATCAAAGAGGAATGAAGAAAGCTAATGGGCATTTAGGGACAGCTTTCAAAGAGCAAATATTTGGGTCATTGGGGCAAATGAAGGACTTCATAATGCCAAAGGAATAGAAAGTTTATTCAAAAAGATAACAAAAAACAAACTACCCAAACCTAGAGAAATATAAAAATATCAAGTCAAGGAAGGTCCAATGTCATCAATCATATTTAACTCAACAAGTCTACCCCAAGATATAATATAATCAAAGTTGCAAAGGTTAAGGATAAGATTCTTTAGACAGCAAGAGAAAAGAAAGAACACACAAAGGTGTTCCAATTAACCTGACAGCAGAGTACTAGACAGAAACCTATGGGCCAGCAGAGTGTAAATAAGATTTTTCATAATACTGGAGGAAATAAAAATAACAACCAAGCTGGGCACGGTGGCGCACACCTGTAATCCCAGCACTTTGGGAGGCTGAGACAGGAGAATCGTGAGTTCAAAGCCAGCCTCAGCAATGTCGAGGCGCTAAGCAACTCAGTGAGACCCTGTCTCTACATAAAACACAAAATAGGGCTGGGGATGTGGCTCAGTGGTCGAGTACCCCTGAGTTCAATCCCAGTACCAAAAAACTAAAATAAAATAAAATAAAATAACAACCAAAAATACTGTGCCCAGCAAAACTATCTTTGCATATTCCCAAACAAAAGATGAGCGAGTATATCTCTATCAGGTCTCTCCTATAAGAAATTCTAAAGGGACTTCTTCAAATCTGAAGAGCCTTCGATGGGTAAGAAGAAAACATCAAAATGTATAAAACTAACTGGTAAGAACAAGCATACCAACAAATCTAGAATGTTCTGATATTGTAATTTAGGGCATAAGCTATTAAAATATTGAGCATGAATACTAAAAAACACAACTGAAAGAGTAGCACATTAATATATTAGGAGATTAGCAACATAGAAATATATAAAATTGAACATCTATAAATCCAAATGGGCTGAGTACTGGAGTTCAAATGTATTAGTATATTTTCTCTGTTTTTTCTTATGCATCTTTTTGAATCTTTGTAATTATGATGTTTCTATCATTTCAGAATAGGGTGTTGTGATTCCAAAGATTTTTGTAAGGTCTATGACAATCACAAGGAAAAATTTGTAACAGACATAACAATAAGCAAATCAAATATATGTTTTTTTCTCATATACCAAATCTACAAAGAAAGAAGGAATAAAAAGGGGATCTCATGAAAATAGAAGGGAGAACAGTAGAGAAGGAAATCGCAGGGGAGGGAAGAGGGGATGCGGAAGGAAGAAAATGTGGAATATTCCATGTAAGAATATTTCTTAGAAATAAGACAATTGTAGTAAAGAAAGGCAATCAGAGGGAGGGAGGGGAGAAGGGAAATGTCAAGTACTGAGGAATGAAATGGAGTAAATGATGTTATGTGCGTACATGAACTGCACTATTTTTAAAAATATTTTAATGTGTTCTTTTTAGTTATGCCTGACAGTACAATGTATTTTCACATATTATACATACATGGAATATTACTTCCCATTCTTGTGGTTGTACATGATGTGGAGTTACACTGGTCATGTATCCATATATTAAACATAGGAAAGTTATGTCTGATTCATTCTACTGTCTCTCCTATTCCCATTCCCCACTCTTCCCTTCATTCCCCTTTGTCTCATACAGAGTATTTCTGTTCTTCTCCCTGCCTTATTGTGGGTTAGCATCTGCTTACCAGAGAGAACATTTGGCCTTTGGTATTCTGGGATTGGCTTATTTCGCTTAGTGTGATAATATTCAGGTCCATCCATTTTCTGGCAAATGCCCTAATTTTATTCTTCTTTATGGCTGAGTAATACTTCATTGTGTATATATACCACATTTTCTTTATCCATTCATCTGTTGAAGGGCACCTAGGTTGGTTCCAAAGTTTAGCTATTGTGAATTGTGCTGCTATAAACATTGCTGTGGCCGCGTCAGTATAATAAGCTGATTTTAAGTCCTTTGGGACTTAGGAGTGGGATACCTGGGTCAAACGGTCGTTCCATTCCAGGTTTTCTTAGGAATCTCCTTACCACTTTCCACATTAGTTGTACTAATTTGCAGTCCCACCAGCAATGTGTGAGATTACCTTTCTCCCCACATTCTCGCCAACATTTATTGTTGCTTGTATTCTTGATAATCGCCATTCTGACTGGAGTGAGATGGAATCTCAGTGTAGTTTTAATTTGCATTTCTCTAATTGCTATGGATGTTGAACGTTTTTTCATGTATTTATTGATCAATCGTGTTTCTTCTGTGTCTGTTCAATTCCTTTGCCCATTTATTGATTGCATGAACCCCGCTATTATGCACAATAACAATGCACCAATAAAGATATAAATAATGAACAAGAAATCAAAATGCATTACTAGAGTATATAATTTAACCACAAAGGAAGCCTGTAAGAGAGGGAGAAAGTTTGGAACTATGATTAATCTAGTAAATAAGTTCACAATGGCTGTAATAAGGCCTTACTTATCACTAATTAAACTAAATGAAATGGATTGAATTCTCCAATAGAAAGTCATAGAATAATTGAATAAATAAAATGTATAATACTTAATTATATGTGGCTTAAAAGTACCTCCAACTCTAAGGACATGCATAGACTGGAAATGATGAACAGAAATATATTCTAAGTGAATGTAATTCATGAAAAAGCGTTAGTAGCCATACTTACATCAGAAAACATAGACTTTTAGTCAAAAGCCATAAAAAGAGACAAGATCATTATATAACAATCAAGGGATAAATTTGGCAAGAAGAAATAACAATTCTAAATATATATACACCCAACATCAGAGCACCCAAATATATAAAGCAAATATTAGCAGTTCTAAAGGAAAGATAGGTTGTAATAGGAGTAGGGATCTTTGAGAGCCTACTTTTGTCAATAGACAGATGTTTCAGACAGAAAATAAACATAGAAGCAGCAGAGTTAAATTGTACCTAAGAGAAATGGGCCTAAGAGACATCAAAAGTATATTCCTTCCAACAAATTGAGAATATATATATATTCTCATCAGCACATGAAATATCCCCAGGATAGCTACAAAACAAATCTCAATAATTTTTTTAAAATTGAAATCATCAATCATCTTTTCCAACCACATTGAAATAAAACTAAAAATAACAAGGAGAACTTTGGCAATTATACAGATATATGGAAATTAAAGTTTATTCATTTATTCCTTATTTATTGGTGGCTTGAGTCAGACATAAAGGTGGGATACATTGTTACATATTTGAACATGCACACAATTTAACAATATGATCTGGCCAATATCATTCCCCAAATTCCATCCACTCTTCCCTTCCCTGGCCCCTTTCTTTTACTCTACTGATCTTCCTTATAGTTTCATGAGATCCCCCCACTATTTTTTTCCTGTTTAGCTTCCACATATGGCCCTTGACTTTCTGAATTTGGCTTATTTTGCTTAATAGAATGTTCTCAAGTTCCAACTGTTTTCATTCAAAGGATGTAAGTTCATTTGTTATGGGT
This sequence comes from Xerus rutilus, assembly GCA_028644305.1. Lineage (NCBI taxonomy): Eukaryota > Metazoa > Chordata > Mammalia > Rodentia > Sciuridae > Xerus > Xerus rutilus. Next base: position 28,348,061 of record CM053401.1, read on the forward strand.
GAATAAAACTCCATTGTGTATATAAATACTGTGTTTTCTTTGTCTATTCATCCAGTGATAGACATATAGGCTGGTTCTGTATTTTGGCTATTGTGAAATGTGCTGCTATAAACATGAGTATGTATGTACCATTATAGTATGCTGGCTTTAATTCCTTAGGATCAATTTTAAGGAGTGGTATAGCTAGGTCATACAGTGATTCCAGAGGAAACCCCATACTCATACTCAGAGTGGTCATACTAATTTACAATCCCAAATGTCAAGTGTAAAAATGTTCCCCTTTCTTTGCATCCTCTCCTGCATTTATTATTGTTTGTGTTCTTGTTGGCTGCTATTCTAACTGGAGTGAGGTGAACTCTCAAAGTAGCTTTGATTGCATTTTTTTAATTGCTAATGATTTTGAACATTTTTTCATATATTTGCTAGTCATTTGTATTTCTTTTTAAAAAATTTTTTTTAGTCGTTATTTTATTTATTTGTATGCAATGCTGAGAATCGAACCCAATGCCTCATGCACGCTAGGCATGAGCTCCAACCCCAGCCCTCATTTCTTCTTTTGAGAAAGTGTGTAGTTCATTTGCCTATTTGCTAATTGTGTTTTTTGCTTGTTTGTTCGTTTTTGGTTTTGAGTTTTTATGTTTTCTACATATTCTGGATATTAATCCTCTGCCAGAACAATAGCTAGTGAAGAATTTTCTCCATTTTGTAGGCTCTCTCTTCACCTTCTTATGTTTTCTTTGCTGTGAAGAAGCTTTTTAATTTGATGCCATCCCATTTATTAACTCCTGGCATTATTTCCTGAGCTTTAGGAGTTGTATTGAGAAAGTCATTGTCTGTACCTATATGTTGGACTGTTGACCTTATGTTTTCTTCTAGGAGTTCCATAATTTCTGGTCTAATTCCTATATTTTGATTATTTTCAGTTGACTTCTGTGCAGGGTGAGAGAAAAGGATGTAGGTTCATTATTCTACATATGTGGATAACCACTTATAACCAGCAACATTTGTTAAAAAGGGTGTCTTGTCCCCAATGTGTGTTTAACACCTTTGTCAGGGATTATAGCACTGTATCTGAGTGAGTTTGTCTCTGTGTCTTCTATTCTGTTCCATGAATCTACTTGTTTGTTTTAATGCCAGTATCATGCCGTGTGTTGCTATAGCTTATAACAGAATTTGAAGTCAGGTATTATGATGCCTCCAGCACTACTTTTTGGCTTAGAATTGCTTTGGCTATCTAGGTCCTGATTTGTTTTTTCTTCCCCTAAACAAATTTTAGGAGTATTTTTTTCTTCTTCTGTAAAGAATGTCACTGGTCTTTTAATGGGGATTGCATTGAATCTGTACATTGCTTTTGTTAGTGTTATGGTTTGGATATGTGGTGCCCCCCAAAAGCTCACGTGAAAGACAATGCAGGAAAATTTAGAGAAGAATTAGTCTATGAATGCCTTAACCTTGGTCGCCTCATAGGATGGCAACTGGGTGGTAACTGTAAACAGGTAGGATGTGGCTGGAGGAGGTAGATTATTGGGGGCATGCCTTTGGGTAATATATTTTATTTGCTGAGTTTGGTCTCCCCTACTCCCTCGTCCCACTTCCTGGTGCCATATCTCCAGCTGCTCTCTTCCATCACACACTTGTGCTACGATGTTCTGCCTCATCTCAGGCCCCAAGGGATGGAGTTGGCCATCTATGGACTGAGACCTCTGAAATCGTGAGCCCCCAAATAAACTTTACTTCTCTAATTGTTACTGTCAGGTCATTTTGATCAAGTGGTGAGAAAGCTGACCAGAACAGATAGTTTAGCCAAATTCATGTAATTTTGCATTTACATGAACATGGGAGGTCTTTCCATCTTCTTGTGTATTCTTCAAGTTTTTTCTTCAGTGTTCCATAATTTTAATTGTAGAGGTTTAATTGGATTTATACCCAGATTTATTTATTTATTTATTTATTTTTGGTACCAGGAAGTGAACTCAGGGATACTCGACCACTGAGCTACATCCCCAGCCCTATTTTGTGTTTTATTTAGAGACAGGGTCTCTCTGATTTGCTTAGCACATCGTTGTTGCTGAAACTGGCTTTGCACTCACGATTCTCCAGTCTCTGCCTCCCAAAGTGCTGGGATTACAGGCAGGTGCCACCATACCTGGCTTATTCCCAGATATTTTTTTGAGGCTATTGTTAATGGGATTGTTGTTGTGATTTTGTTCTCAGCAGATTCATTCTTGGTGTATAGGAAATATGTTGATTTTTCCAACTTGGTTCTGTAAACTGCTACCTTGCTGAATTTGTTTATTAGTCTAGAAGTCTTCTGGTGGATCTTCTAGACCAAAAAGTCTAGAAGCTTTTTGGGTCTTCTAAGTATAAGATTATATCATCTGCAAATAATGATAATTTGACTTCTCGCTTTTCTATTTTAATTCCTTTTCTTTCTTTCTCTTGCCTAATTGTTCTGGCTATAATTTCTAGTACTATATTGAATAGGACTGGTAGAGGTGAGTACTTGTCTTGTTCAGGATTTAAAGGAACTTCTATCAGTTTTTCCCCATTCACTGCTATGTTGGCTTTGGGTTTGTGGTACAGCCTTTATGATGTTAAGGTAAGTTCCTCCTATCATTCTTTTCTTCAGTTTTTATTATAAATGGGTGGTAAATTTTGTCAAAGGCTTTCTCTGCATCTATTGAGGTGACTCTGTGATTTTTGTCCTTAGTTCTTTTATGTGGTGAATTACATTTATTGATTTCTATATGTTGAACAACCTTTGAATCCCTTGAATGAAAACAATTTGATCATGACGTACAATCTTTTAAATGTTTCAATATGATTTACTAATATTTAAAATTTTGCACGTATGTTCATGAAGGATATTGGTCTATAGTTTTATTTCCTTGAAGTATCCTTATCTGGCTTTGGAAAAGTGTTATAATGGTTTCATAGAATGAGTTTGGAAGTTTTTTATCCCTACTTTTTTTAATATTTTTTTTTAGTTGTGGATGGACACGATATCTTAATTTTTTATTTATTTTTTATGTGGTGCTGAGGATAAAACCCAGTGCCTCACGCATGCAAGGCAGGTGCTCTACTCCTAAGCCACAATCCTAGCCCCTCCTCTCTATTTTGTGGAACAATTTGAGAAATGTTGACATGAGTTCTTCTCTGAAGGTCTGGTAGAATTTATCTGAGAATCCATTGGGTCCTGGGCTTTTCTCTGTTGGAAGGCTTTTTACTACTGCTTCTATCTCATTTCTGGTTATTGGTCTGTTGAGGTTTTCTGTGTCTTCTTGATTTAGTTTTGGCAGGTCCTATGTGTCTAGAAACATATATGTTTCTTGTGGGTTTTTCAATTTTTTGAAGTATAAATTTTGAAAATAGTCCCTAATAATCCTCTGAACTAAAATAAGTCTGTCTTCCTTTAAGTTGATTTTTACATGTATTTTGTCAGTAACCAAAGCTGACTAAGGCATGGAGGTGCAAAAGATTCAAAAGGCACAATATCGTGAGTGTTCTCTTTCCCATTGTCTTTTCTCTTCTCTTGTCCCTCTCCTCCTTTTTTTCATTTTTCTTTTCTTTTCTTTCTTTCTTTTTGCTATATGTCTTTCACATCCCATGACCATCCACAAAATTGGACATGAGTTTTTGGATATGCCATTGTTATGGATTGGAGGATTCTAAATAAGGGACAAGAAACAGAAACAAGCCCCATCTACAAGTTGTGATGAAATCTGCTGCTATAGTTGGAAGGACACCAAGAGTTACTCAAATCTCTCCTGTCTTGCAAAAACCCTGATGGTGGCTCACTTGTGATGGCACCTCGTTTTCTGAAGTGAATTAAGCCTTTAACTCCTTTTTAAAAAAATTTTTCTTTTAGTTATAATTGGACACAATGCCTTTATTTTGTTTATTTATGTATATATACGTGCTGAGGATTGAACTCAGCGCCTCACACATGCTAGGCAAGAGCTCTACCACTGAGCCACAACCCGAACCCCAAGCCTTTAACTTCTTTGTGAGAAACTCAAGTATATATAGAATTTTTAAATAGGTTATTGCCATTACTTGAAATGTGGACAAACCCCCAACTCTGGGAGGTTTTGGGTCAAGAACAGTATGTGTCAGAGAAACATGAATTCCTTCCATGGAGAGGTGAAACTTGCTCCTCTTTGAAGATCTTTTTTCACAACATGGAAGTTGCAGGCTCTGATAATTTTTAGGTCAACCTTTCTTTAGACCGACGTCAGTATTTTACATTTGTTTTGAGGAGTTCTTTGGATGAGCAGAGAATTTAGGTTATTTTCCTATATCAAAAAATAGAGCCAGGTTTATAGTGACACCCCTTCCTCCACAGAAAATCTTAAGTTAAGCTTCTGCAGAAATCCTCGCCATAATGGATTTTAGAATATCAGTAAAATAATCTCTGCAACAGAGTTTGAGGTAGTTTGGCTTCCTATTTCCTGTTGCTCTATCTTACAGTAACTAAAATTGGCCATGAGCCTGAAGAAGACCAGTCACTCCAGATGCTGACCACCGTGTGCTAGTTTTCACAACATTTATGCCCTATCTAGTGTTGTAGATTCTCTAGTCTAAAAGATATATAATTGTTAAGGTTCTCAAGGGGGAAGTGTGTTTACAAATGTAGAGTGTGATAAGGAAGACAGATGCTTTTAACAAGATCTCTGGCCTTAAACCCTGAGCTTTATAGGGATACTTATATTTCAAAGATAAGAGATGTTACTAATTGGGTTCCATGGAAATAGCTTGGGGGTGGGGAAGAAAGGGGAGAAGAAACACTCCCTTTCTCAGGTACTGTCCTTGAAGGGTTAACTTGCCCAGAACAGTGAAAGAAAAAGCGGCTTTTATGTGAACTTCTGCAGATTGTGAACTTCCTAGTCCTTCCTTCTACACACTGGGTATAAAGTTCTGAAACTTCTTGAACTCGAGGATCAGAGGGATTGATTGATTATAGTTTAAGCTTTTCCCTCTGAGCCTGATTGCAACCAATAAAAATAAATAATAAATCTGCTTCCTGCTATCGTTTTGGTGTCCTGCCTTGTCTGTCCCTACAGTAGGCTCACCTACTATCTCCAACTGCTTGTACTATAGGAACTCCAAATCAACCCAATCACCTGGCAAGATCTGGGCAAGATATATGTTCTGGCACAAAGTTTGTAGTTTTGTTCACTTATACTTACGTGGCATGATTTCAGAAAGTGCGATCTTGAACTATAGCACTCCTGTGGTTATTGGAGCACATCACATTGTGCATTCGTGTGGCTCCATAGAAGGGAAGAGTAGTATGGTAGGTGATTCACCAAAGATAGTTTATTTCAGTTAATATGAAGGAACCAAGCAGAGAACACTTGGAAAGAGGCTGTGAACTTTGGAGGTTACTTTCAACAAGTTTGCTATTCTGTCCCTCCCAAAGACCTATATTCCCTTCTATCTACTTTGTTTCTTTCTCTTATAACCTCACTATTCCCATAGGCTTTCTATTTTCATCTTCTTTATGGCGCTTGCCATATCCTTATTATGCATTATTAGTATTACCATTGGACTTAAAACATCAACTCCCACTGTATAGGACAGAATCCTAGAAATGGAGGCTGGGTGGGGGTGGGAATCCTGTAAAGGCTTATTTTGAAGTTTTCTTCCCTTGTGTTGACTAAGTAATTGCAAATGTGTTGACAAGTGTATGATGAGTCTGTCCCACATCGCTAGCACCAATTAGGTAACCCTTTTTAGGAATATTCATATAACACCTCAACACTGACATTGCTGCCTTTTTGGTTTATGGCCCGTAACCTGAATTATCAAATACTACTCAGAAACATCAGATACACTGGCAGATCACAGCTGCCTCTAGGTACAACAGTTTGCTCACTATTTTGAAGACCACATGACAAACATCAAGAAAACCACACTGGCTCAAACTTAACCATACCACAGAGCATAGTAATAGCCCAGAAAAGCACAGGCCTGGGTAAACACAAACCACATCAACATGGCTATCAACCGATATGGGGAAAGAAGAAAGGAGGAGATGAAGGCTTCAGGGCCCACAGTTATCATACTTTGGCAAACAGCCTGCTCAAATAGAGCCTGCATGACCATCTTTCTATAGATGACAGGCTATAGTTTCATTTATTGCCTTTGGATCAAGAAGAGACATTCCTACTTTGCAAATTGTCATCCAGATTCGCTTTAAGTAGGTGCAAAGACAGCTACTGATATTCGATTCAGTAAACAGGGACCTAGACCCTTCTTGGAGGAGCATCCAGCTTGCTCTACCATATAAGCCATCTGGGCAAGAACTGTTGGCTGACAGAATTCTGGAAAGATGGACAAACTGTAATGTCACCATGGCAACCCCACTGATTCTCTCCTTCAACATCCTTCTTCTTCCCTCTGGTGGCTACCCTAATTCAGACTCCCTGTGAAGAGGAAGAACTTGAAATAAGACCCTTGCCACTTAAAAAGGAGAAAGATATTATCCTGATTACTCACCAGACTCCAAACAAGCGCACTGTTTCTGCAGTGGTTCTTCCTGCCCTATGGTTAGTTACATCCTACCATTTGAAAGATGGGCTGTGTGTTTGCAATTCCTGGGATTTGGGGTTTTTGTTTTTTGGTTTTTTTTTTTGGTACCAGGGATAGAACTCTGGGGTACTCAACCACTGAGCCACATCTCCAGCCCTATTTTGTATTTTATTTAGAGACAGGGTCTCACTGAGTTGCTTAGTGCCTCGCAGATGCTGAAGCTGGCATTGAACTCGTGATTCTCCTGTCTCAGCCTCCCAAAGTGCTGGGATTATAGGCGTGCGCCACTGTGCCTGGCTTCTGGGGTTTTGCATGTGCCATCCTATGACTTCAATCATGAGAACATTAAGAAGTGTTCCATTATT
>CM053401.1:28355459-28443949 GCA_028644305.1 Xerus rutilus
CACACACACACACACACACAAATATGATCAGACATTAAGTGTTAAGTGAATTTGAGCACTGTAAACAACTTTTAATTCTCCAGTGATTTTATTTTAAGATGTCAATTTCAAGATAACAACCTCAGAATCATGCAAATTTATGAAATTTTGAGAGTAATCATTTCTTCCAGCAAGTACAGTTGTAAGTTTTTCCATACAGTGAGTCTCATTAATATTCATGGTACAGGTTCCTGAGGTGGTTCTGCAGGTTTAGTCTTTTTCTCGTCTATAAGTCGTTTTGCTTTTGCAAGTGCACCAATTAAAATTACAAGAAGAAAAGCAGTGACACGAGCTAAGATTGCAACTAGTGCCTTGTTTACCGTGACACGTAATTTGGCACTTGCATCTAACTCTTTGTCTGGTGGAGGGGCACCATCTATACTGCCACCCACTCCTTTCTGCTCACATTCTGGTGGTTTCCAACCTCTCGCACAGTGGCAGTTTCCCTTGCTGTTGCACACACCTCTGAAACCGCATGTCTTTACATCACATTTATAAGGTAGATCTTGATGATAAGTGCAGTTTTTGTTTAAACAGAATTGTCCAGGGCCACAGGTTGCACCATCCACTACAAGCCCCATTTCTGGTAGATCTTCTCCATGATGTGTATCAAATCCAAAGCATGAGTCCGCTTTACCGTCACCTACTAATATGTGATGAAACGTGCCGTGGTCAGATATACCAGGAATTTGTCGAACATTACTGCAGTGCAACATTCCACAGAAAACATCCTCTATTTCACATTTCATGGGTTTACTTCCCCCTCTTACCACCTTGAGCCCACAGTTTCCAAATCGGTCACCTACTATATTCAATTTTTCATAGCACACTGCTGCACCATCTTTTACTTGGTATCCAAAGAGGGCTTGGCACTGCATTTCACGGTCACTGCAGTTTCCCTTCACACAGACAGCCAGTGGTGAACATGGAGTTCCATCCTGGACGTATAAGTCCGATGGACAATTCCCTGTATTCCCTGGACAGTACTCTGGAAGATCACAAATACCAAGTGTGTCTCTGCACAGGTGTCCTGCGAGAGCGAATTTACACTTTATGCAGCAATCTCCTTTATTGCATGAACTGCCAGCACTGAAGGCACAGTCAGTATCACAACATGTGTCATTGAGACATTCCTTAAAGGAGCCACAGTCACATTGCTCTTTCAGAGTTACCTCCTTGTCTCCACAACGATTACCCGTATAAGGAAAATTGTTGTATGGTGTATTACGTGGACTCAAGCAAGGATCCCATTTATGTATTTGATTATGCAAGAGGTCATAAGAACAATTGCTGAACATATCTAGAAGACCAGGTACACTATACATAACACAATGATGTCTTCGAAAACAAATACACTCAGGTAGGTCGTGTTTCAGGCCCATGTTGTGACCAAGTGCATGTGCCGTAACAGTTGCACCCAGAAATATATGATTGTGTTCCATAAACACATATGCTGCTCCCCAATTGGGGTTGCATATTCCCGCATGAGAAGAATAACACCTCGAATTACCTACCTTATATCCTGTATAAATTACTGAAGTATCATGTGGAATAGATTTCCACATTCCATAAAATTTCCATAAACCATAGTCATGTGTAGCCGCATCAGCCCTATTCCATCTTTTCATATCATATGCATCTGTAGTTTCCCAAATGCACAGAACACGTATGTAGACATGTAAACTGACTGGTCTAAAAATGGAATCTAGGATACTATTCATAATCACTACATTGTCTATTACACGGGTCTTATTTGGGGTCTGCTTAAATATTGAGCTAGTAATTGTGTAATGAAGTTTCAAGTGTTTCATGTGTAACCGCCACAAATACACAGGGCCTGATCTAGGACTTTCAGCTAAGGTTACCTCTTCAAGTACTTGATCTATCTGTTCCTCTTCAACTTTACACCTTTCATCTTCATCTGCTCTTTCTTCTAACACAAGAAGAGAAATCACATGCTCAAATTTGGAAGAAGACTCCAATGGTTTGATTTCATAAGTGAAGTCATCCACCTGCAGCATGCCACGCAGACCTCCATAGCAGGTGTCCAGTGTGGCCATGGACCCAGGGACCCCTTCCAAGTAGCTGTGATAATAACAATCTTGAGGGACATAGGGATAGTCCTCCTGCATGGCCCCTTGGTCATTATCAGTAATAACAGGAAAATGTCTGGGCATCAAGTTCTTCTTGAGCTTCATCTGGATCACGTGTCTTTGGCCCCGGAAGCGAATGCTGTAGGCGAGCTGGTTTGGCATTTCAATTTCACCCCTCCTGTGGGGTACCTTCCTGGGAATCACAACCTCAGAAGATGAGAAGCGCCATTCTGGGGGGGCATGGGAGCAGCAGACGAGGGAGAGGAGTACCCAGAGCACATGCAACCAGAGAACTCCCATCAGGGGTCTCTGGGCCCATGCAGGCCCCATGAATAAGGGAGCCTTGGCCCAAAACAAATAAGGTCAAGTGGGAGGCAGGCAAGACTGTCCCTAAGGCATCCACTTTGCTGTGGAGGTAGTCAGGAGGACAAGAGTGACTGCAGGCCAGACCACCCCTGACAGATGAAAGGGAGGGCGAGGCTATTACACAACAATGCTGTGCTCAATGAACTGATTAGGCTGAGGTTTGGGGCTTCTTGGAAAGGGAAAAAGGTGGGGTTGTATTTGGAAAAAGAATAGTGTATATCTGAGCTGAAAAAATCTCCAGTTCTAAAGGGAATTCAAAAGTAGGGGAAGTGTTAGCACAAAGAGGCCAGGGGGATGCAAACTTCACAGTTCAGCCAAAAGCCTTTATTCAGGAATGGAGTCATGGTTCTGATGGACCCACGCTCCTGATGGAAAATGAGCCACTGAACAAAGGAGAGGACTTGGCTTATGTAGGTTATACTAAGAGGTGACTTAATTAATGATCATGTCAGGTTGGGCACTCAGGAATTTGGAGTCTGTTTTACTGGTCTATATGGGAGGGAGTCTGGGGTCACCAGTCTCTGGGATTTATCTTACTGGGCCAGATGGAGGGCCTGGGGCCAGTGGTTGGTACTGGAAAGGATTGGCTTAGGGAAGGATTAATGCTTTGGCCTCTTCCCAGAGACTGCCTTTCTAAGTCTGATGGACACCTCTTCCCCAGGGTTTGTTTTATTACCAGGAAAGAATGTATTGGGAAAGTGTTAGCAAAAAAAGACCAGGACAACAGCAAACTTCACAAGTCATTTCAGGCTTTATTCAGGAACAGGGCTACATCCACAGGGATGGACTCACTTTCCCGGTAGAAAATGAGCTAGTGAACAAAGAAAGGGACTAGGTTTTTATAGGCTACTTCGGGAGGTGGTCTAGTGAACAGCATGCTAGTTCTCTCGGGCACTTAGGAATTTGGGGCTTGTTCCATCAATCAATGAAATGGTCAGTTTTGGTGCTCAGGAATTCAGGCCCATGGGCCAGGGGGTCCTGCAAGCTGTGGACGAGTGTGGGACACTCCTCCTTCATCTGCAGTTAGCTCCAGGAAAACATTTGTCAGGGGAAGTGAGAGGTGTCAGCGTAGGGCTATTTTTCTTTTCCCTCAGGCTACATTCTTTTCAATTCCCGTATCTATTAGAAAGAATCAATGTTCTCAATATGTGGCTTTCTTTCTCACTCTCCCTTTCCTAGGTTTCACTCTTTTGGAGGTTGGTCACTTTCCATATCCAATAGGAAGACTAAGTTGATTTGGTGCAATTTTGGACAGTTACGGCTTTTTCTCAAACTAGAATGAACCAAAGAATCACTGTAATTAAATGATGGACCAGTGAACAATAAAATCATTAAATGGGGGAAGAATAAGTGGGTTTTGTGCAATTTTAGGACAGATGTGAAGTTTTCAAACCTATGTGAGTTCAAGTTTCAACAGTTAATTAAGTCAGGAACCTTAAAAAATGGAGAGTAGATTCTCATATCCTCAAGAATTTAGAGGGGAGAATTAAAGTTCATGGAAGTTGAATTGAGTTGGGGGTGATTGATGCAATGTAAATGTAAACACATGTCAGGAAATGAAAATATATAGGGCGTGAAACAAGTTTCTTATCAAATTCAATATTACCTACAATATGATCAAAAAACTCCAGCCCTGTAGGGTGGCTCAATGGAATCCATTTTGTTAACACCAACAATTAGTTGTTTCATACCCAGTGTGTAAGCCAGAAGGATGTATTGTGTCTGCCCAATCTTGGAGATACTGGCTTCAAATTCAGCAACAGCAGTAGCAATAATCAGCTATCAGCCTGAGATGTGCCTGTAATTGTAGTAGGGAGAGACTAGAGGAGGCACGAAGATAGCAGGAAACAGTTTTCTTTGACTGCAGTCGGTTCAGAGGACAGACCTTTCTCTGTAATCGGTTAATCCCCCTGAACCCCGAGTTCAGGCAGTTTCAGAACTTTATATCCAGTGTGTAAGGGGAGGGGCTCAGAAGCTTCTCCCCTTTCTTCCCTCCCTTTGCCAGCTGTTACCATGGAGCCCAATTAGTAACATCTTTTCTTATCTTTGAAATGTAAAGCTCAGGCTCAAGGCCATGGGCCTAGTTAAAGGACCTGTATTTCTTATCACACTTTGCATTGGCAAACACATTTCTATAAACTCTTATATTGTTACTATACTAGACAGTCCATAAATGTTTGCAAAAAACTAGTAAAGCGGCGTTCAGCACCTGGAGTGCTGATCTTTTCCAGGCCAGTGGCCAAGTAATACAGAGCAACAGGAAATAGGAAGTTTAACTACATTGAACTCCTTTGTAGAGACTCTTTTGCTGATAGTCCCAAGATCAACTATGGCAAAGATTTCTGGAGAAGCTTAAGATTTTCTGTGGAGGAGGGGGTGCCACTACCTAATCATGTTTTTGGTAAAGTCTGTGTGTTCTGGGGCATCAATGATAGTCACATAATACTTGCTGGTCTCAAATTTTCACAGGGAGATGTCAATGGTGATACTGTAACTGAAAGCTCGGTCCCTGTCCCCAATGCCAATTTAATAATGAGGACACGGTTTTGAGAAAAAGGAAAAAGGAGGTTTATTGCTTTGCTAGCGAAGGAGAAACACAGGGGACTCCTGTCCAAAGGCTGTGAGTCTCCCAATCAGCAGGGACAGGGGAGTTTTAAAGGGTTACATTCCAGTGTGCTCTGGTAGGGGGTCCCAGTGTGCCCTGATGGCACGTATTAATTTGGCAAATATTCGCTTCCCAGATGCTCAGCAGGCATCTCCTTTCTGTAGTGAGTGTGTTCGAGGGCAGTTAACTAGAGGAAGAAAAGATAAACCTTAAAGCAACGAGGGCTATATTCAGAAGGTGAAGGGACCACTGTTATAATACCACACTTATGCTCAGCTTTCTGTTTTTCCAAGACCCAGGTATACTGGAAGGAGCCTTTCCCTCCTCAGCAGCCTCCTTCTCAATTTGTTTAATGGTTCTTTTGTCGATCTCACCACATTTGTACCTCAGGTGGCCAGTAGTGATAGACTTGCCTGAATCTCAGTGTTCAATGACAACCATGTTGATGTTTTTTCCCTTTCCCATTTTGGCTTTGATTTAGCGGTAGTTTTCTTAGTGGTGGTCTGGCAGCAAGCCCATTGTGGGGTGGGGGTGGGGCTTTTTCAAATATCTTGAAGAGCATTTCAAGACATCACAATATCTTAAAGGTAACAGATAAAAGTATAGTAAAACTAAAAAGGAGTATTCCCAAACCACCTCCTAGGAGGTTAGTAGGTTTTCAAGGAGCTATTAAAGAAGCTTTGAGGGGCTGGGGTTGTGGCTCAGTGGCAGAGCACTTGTCTGGCATGTGTGAGGTTCTGGGTTCAGTTCTCAGCACTGCATATAAATAAATGAATAAAATTAAGGTCCATCAACAACTAAAAAAAATATTTAAAAAAAAAGGTTTGAAGGAAGGCGATATCTCTCTGGGATGTTTCCCTATTGTATTTGATAAAGAATTTGAAGAACCAATACCTTATAAAATTCTAAAAGAATTGAAACTTGCTGTTAAAGATTATGGAGTTACCTCTCATTACACTTTACAATTAGTGGAAGCCATTTCTAATAAATGGATGACCCCATATGATTGGTTCCAATCCCCTCGTTCATGTTTACCAGGGAGTCAATATCTATTGTGGAAAACAGAATATGCAGAATTAGCCAAAAAAAGGGCTTTATATAATAGGAGGAAAAATTATTACTAATGAGGAAGCAGCACAAATAGTTATTAGGCAACTGGCTTTTGAGAAGGCAAATTCTGCTTGCCAAGCTTTGTTGCATCCTCTTAGAAAAATAGGAAGCATAAGTGATTATGTGAAAGCTTGTGTAGATGGGACACCATCCTTTTTACAAGGCATAGCCACAGCTGCTGCCCTAAAAGGGGAGACGTGTAATCAATTCCTAAGTATGCTACATAATAAAGGAAATAATCAAAAGACGTCCTCTAATTGTTATTCCTGTGGTCAAAAAGGACATTTTAGTAAAGAATGTCCATTTAAAAAGGGAGGTAATACTGCAAATTTTACTCCTCCTTCCAAAAAGCCTCCAAACTCTGTCAAGTCCTAGATGCAATAAAGGTTTTCATTGGGCTAAAGAATGTAAATCTAAATTTCACAAGGATGGTCATCTTTTAGGGCTAAATGCTGCTTTATCCAATAATCAGCAGGGAAACTGGATGAGGGGCCCTCCCCAGACCCCCACAAACAACCAGGGCAAATACTCAAACAACCCTTTCCTAGGCAGTCAATCAATGACTTGTGCTCCACCTCCTCAGCAATGACTGTGCTCCACCTCCTCAGCAATATTATCCTCTGATTCTACACCAACCACTCTGCCTACAGGCATTTATGGCCCACTACCAGACAGATTAATGGGATTAATTATAGGAAGGAGTTCTACATCTTTACAAGGAATTCAAATCATATCTGGGCTAATAGACTCTGATTATGAAGGGGAAATAAAAGTTATGATCTCTCCTCCAACTAAAACTATTCAAATACATCCAGGACAACGAATGGCTCAATTAATTCTGTTACCCTATGTGACATTAAAAACAAACCCTATCGCAACCCCTACAAAAAGGGGTGATAGAGGTTTTGGGTCAAGTGACATGGCCTTCTGGATCAAGGAGATTAAACAAAAATGACCAATGAAAAATTTGCTAATTTAAGGGAAAACTGTAGAGGGGCTCTTTGAAACAGGCAGATGGATCATGTATAGCCAGTAAAGATTGGCCTTCACAGTGGCCTCCTGCACAAACCCCTTCTACCTTAATAGGGTTAGGAACAGCCTCCGATGTGGCCAAGAGTACACAAATTCTTAATTGGTCTGATGAAACCTCTTCAGGAACTTTTTGTCCATATGTAATTCCTAGCCTACCTTTTACTTTATGGGGAAGAGAGATACTAGCTGAAATGGGAGTGCTTTTATAGAGCCCTAATGAAACTGTCACAAAACAAATGTTACAAATGAATTTTGATCCCACACAGGGCTTAGGTAAACAACAGCAAGGGATAGTTTTTCCCATACAAGTCATTTCTAACATCTCTTGACAAGGATTAGGATATAAAGAAGAAAAAAACAATTTTTCTAGGGGCCACTGTTGAGATGACAGCTGATCCAATATTTTGGAAATCAGAAGAGCCAGTGTGGGTGAAATAGTGGCCCCCTGCCTGAAGAAAAATTACAAGCAGCAACAGATTTAATTTAAGAACAGTTACAAAAGGGATATTTTGAGCCTAGTACTAGTCCCTGGAATACTCCAATTCTTGTAATAAAAAAGAAATCTGGGAAATGGAGTCTATTACAAGATCTAAGGGCTATTAATGCCACTATATTTGAGGTGGGAGCTTTTCAACCAGGACTTGCATCTCCTACTGGTATACCAAAAGATTGGCATATAATAGTAATTGATTTACAGGACTCTTTCTTCACTATACCCTTGGCAAAACAAGATTGTAAATGGTTTGCTTTTAGTTTACCCTCCCCTAATTTTAAATGGCCTTTTCAGAGATATCAATGGAAAGTGCTTCCTCAAGGTATGAACAATAGCCCAACCCTGTGTCAAAATTATGTGGATATGGCCTTACAACAAGTGTGAAAAAATAATCCAGATGCTTACGTTATACATTATATGAATGATATTTTTCTGACACACAAAGACAGGGACACATTACAAACAATTTTACAGGCCATGATCCAGGATTTGAGTGACTTTGGATTAATTGTAGCTCCTGAAAAAATTTAGGTTCAACTTCCTTTTAATTATTTAGGAAGAATACTTAATTCACAAACAAAAATATCACATCAGACACTACAAATAAGAAAAGATCATTTAAAGACATGAAATGATTTTAAAAAGTTACTAGGGGATATTAATTGCATAAAGCCTTTCTTAAAACAAAGAACTAAAGATTTGAAACTTCTATTTGATACTTTAAAGGGAGATTCTGCACCTACTTGTCCTAGATTCATAACAGAGGAAGGACATAAGGCCTTGGTAAAAGTAGAAGAAGCTATTAACAGGCAACATTTAACCAGAATTGATTATTCCCAACCTTAGACCTTAATAGTTCTAAAGACTGAGTATACTCCCACAGGCTGTTTATGACAGAATGGTCCTTTGGAATGGTTATTTTTGCCAGCCACTCACCAAAAAATGTCCCTACCCAATGTTAGTTGCTCAAATTATAGTCAAAGGAAGACATAGAAGTGTAAAATTATTTTAAAAAGAAATGCAATTAATAATTACTCCCTACAATAAAGAACAGATTACAATACTTTTACAAAATGATGAACAATGGCAAATTGTTTTACAAAATTATACTGGGCAAATTTTGTATCACTTACCTAACAATCCTCTTTCCCAATTTCTAAACTCACACTCTGTTATATTTCCTCATTGTGCATCTAGCACTCCTTTACCTCCTCCTGCTTGCTTAGTATTTACTGATGGGTCATCCAATGGAAGAGAAATAACAATAATTAATGATCAAATAATTGTACAAAATACAGAGGAAACATCAGCATAAAAACCAGAAATTATTGCTGTAATCACATCATTTAAACATCTACAACATTGAACTTTTTTTTTGTTTTTTAAATATTTTGTTTAGTTGTAGATGAACACAATATCTTTATTTATTTTATGTGGTGCTGAGGATTGAACCCAGTGCCTCACGTATGCGAGGCAAGCGCTCAACCGCTGAGCCATAGCCCCAGCCCCAACATTGAACTTTTAATCTATACACATATTCTGTATATATTGCTAAATTGTTCCCTGGTATTGAGACAACTCCTCTCTGTCAGTCATCTCCAACTATGATTACTAAATTGCAAACATTGCAAACTTTGATACATCAAAGAACATTACCTTTTTTTATAGGACATATTTGTAGTCATTCTAACCTGGAGGGAAGCATATATGATGGTAATAGAAAGGCAGATCTGTTAACTAAAATGATAGGAATGACCATTGTAGAGCAAGCCAAAGAAAATCATAAGTTACATCATCAAAATGCTCTGGCCTTAAAAAGACCATTTCATATTACTAGAGAACAGGCTTGAGCCATTGTCCAAGAATGTCAAGTCTGTCTGGAAACTCAGCCTACTTTACAAATGGAAGTAAACCCCCATGGTTTATTACCCAGTAAACTTTGACAGATGGATGTGACTCATGTCCCATCCTTTGGAAAACTATCCTTTGTTCGTGTAACTATTGATACTTATTCTCATGCAATTATTGCTTCTGCTCAATCAGGCGAAGCTTTCAACGATGTTGTTCAACATCTTTTCTTGTGTTTTTCTTATTTAGGTATGCCATGATCTAGAAAAACTGATAATGCCCCTGCTTAACATCTAAAGCATTTCAAAATTTCTGTGGCTCATATGGCATATCCCATTCTACTGGGATATTCCTTATAATCCCCAAGGACAAGCTATAGTTGAAAGAGCTCATCAAACACTAAAAAAAAACAAATATATAAGTTACAAAAAGGGGAATTCAAACATAGTTCCCCTCATCATGTTTTACAACATGCTCTGTTTGTTATAAATCATCTGAACACAAATAATGAAGGTACTACTCCAATGCCACGTCATTGGGAATCAAATAATAATAAAACTTACCCTTTGGCAAGATGGAAGGACCTGCTCACAGGCCAATGGAAAGGTCCAGATATTTTATTAACTTGTGCAAGAGATTTTTCTTGTGTTTTCCCACAGCATGCTGATTCCCCTATGTGGATTACTGACAGATTGATTCGACCTTATGTCCAGGAAAAGACCTCCTCCTCCACCTTACAACCCCAACTTCCCATTGACAGCACCCTGATCGATCCCAACCCTCTCTGACCCGGACACAGATACCCTAGTTCTTCAACTTCAACAGCTTCATCTTTATGAACAACCTCACCGATTGGCTAAGTCATAGTAATAGTAATAGTACGCCTCCTACCTGGGGACAAATAGTCATTCACACATCAAGACCAACAGGTGGTCACCAATCAAGGAGCGCTCCAAAACCTTGAAAGGATGTTTGCTTCTATGCTAGCCATCCTTGCTTGTCAGGTATCTATTATTCAAGCTGATCAGTTTTGTGCCTATTTTCCTGATCCACCCCTTTTACATCCTACTCCATGGGGAAAACAAAATGTTAAGATATATTCTGATAATACAAAATTACTTGGAGAAGAAGATAGTACTTTCTTAGCTCATGCTGTTGAACATGATTTTTCCTTTCAAGGACATTCTGATTTGCCTCGCATGTGTTTTACCTTAAATGTGGTAATACACCTCCTGGCTGTATTCCTCTTAATTATCGTACATTTCTAACAAATTCTCCTCAGTTCAATTCTGACAAGAGATATCTATGGACTCTAGCTATACCCATAATGGGAAGCTACACTTTTAAGGAAACAACTCTTAATTCTCCTCCTCCTGATTTACTTGCTAACTGTACTTCTTTATTACATAATGTTGATGCACATTGGGATTGTTAGTATTTGTTATGGATATCCAATGTGGCATAGTTGCTTTTATCAAATGGCTATCACTTTTTACCCCTAATAATTCTCCCATAGATATTAAGGATTATTCTGTATCTAGCCCTACCTATAATTATAGAGAATACTTTAAACAAACTCAACATAAAAACAAATATAATTGGTCAAAGAATTTTATACAGCCCACCTGTGTACCTTTACGTAGGTGGTTCACTCCCAGATGGGTTGCTCCAGCCTATATAGTTTCTATACATAATCAGCTTCCTTTAATATATCCTGACTTATTTCGACTATTTTCTGCTACAAAACCAATCATTTTGCAAAGACCTAATCAACACCCTTGTATTTTTTCTCTGCAAGCTTGCGTTGCCTCACCTAAGAGCTATGCTCTTAGCTATTAATGGTTCCCTCTTTACCACAGAAAAAATAGGAATGGAATCCTTTACTGTCTCTTCTTTAAATTGTGTATTAACCAATTATATTGATCCATCTCTAAATATTCAAACTTTAATGATTGTACAACAGTCTCCTTATGTTATGTTACCTGTATCTATGGATTTGCCTTGGTATGATGATCCAGGGTTAGAGGCTCTACAAACGGCCACAGATGCTCTTATGAGACCTAAGATTTGTGGCGGACCTGATCCTGGGAATAACAGCCTTAATAGGAATCATTGGTTCTATTGCTGCATCTACTACAGCCTTAGTCCAACAAGTTCATACAGCACATCATGTTGACTCCCTTTCACAAAATATCAAGATTGCTTAGGCTACTCAGGAGCAAATTGACAAAAATTGGAAGCTTTGGAAGAAGCAGTCCTATTTATAGGGACTCAAATTCAAAACATTAAAACTAGGTTAACAGCGAGGTGTCATGCTAAATATAAATGGATATGTACACCATACCCTTATAATGAATCTGAACACTCATGGGATAAAGTAAAAAATCATTTGTTGGGAATATGGAATAATACAGATTTAGCCCCTGGTTTAAAAGATTTACACATAAAAATTAGAGAAATTGGACAAGCACAGGTCCCTTTAGCTGCAGCCACTGAAGTAGCTCAGAATTTCTTAACATTAGTAACTACATATGTTTTATCTAAATTTTGGATCTCCTTTCTTTCTTTTGGTACTGGGGATTGAACTCAGAGGTACTCGACCGCTGAGCCACATCACCAGCCCTATTTTGTGTTTTATTTAGGGACAGGGTCTCACTGAGTTACTTAGAGCTTGCTGTTGCCGGGGCTGGCGGGTCACAGGTGTGTGCTACCATGCCCAGCAGATCTCCATTTTTATAAATATTGGCATGGGGTTATTAATTTTTATCTATTTTTTTTTTGTTTTGCCAGTCATCTTCAAACTGATCTACAACAGACTGCAAATTCTGAAGCTCGATTTTAGCACGTTCACAGTGTCACTCCAGGTGTTTCACAAGGTCCAAATTTGGAGGGGAACTTGGGAAGGCCTGTGCTCCAGACAAGCCTCAGGCTACTTCTCCTGAGAACAAGAATAAGGCTGGGAATAATTACTTGGGGAAATAAACAATTGGCCCATTCTGAGAAATGCTGTGAAACAAAAAGGGATTATGAATATATAACCAAGTGTACACAATTATGTCCTGACTGGCCTTACAAAAACAAAACTAAAATTCTACTGAAATAGCTAAGGCAAATAGGGAGTTCATGAAAATGCTTCATCAGTAACTTTCTCACCTAAACCCAAAACTTTAAAATCACCCAAAAATAGAAATTCTCATAAGGGAGTGGTTCCTACGATCCATATGTTCCTACCACCATATGTGGCTTACAAAATTGGAGAACGATTATAGTTCCCCTCTAGAGGAGCTGAAGTAAACAAGATGACTTTTCCACCCATTGACCCTCCTTTACCCTATACCGGAATTTATGATGAAAATGGCAGATATGTGGTAAATTCTAATGGTTAATGGGTTGATGTACAAAGCTTGTCCTTTCTTAAGAGACTGGGATGATTTCATCCCTGGTGTTTGAAAAACAAGAAAAATAGAAATGACCTAATCCAGCAGCTAAATAAATATTATAGAAAATTACCTTGCAGACATTGTCTAAGAGAATATGAATAAAAACTAAACCTACCACTTGATAGACATAATGGGAGACAAAAATTAGAATTCTGTACCTTTTCTTCTTTATTTAGCATGATAACCTTTACTTATGCAGATACCTTTCTCTCTCACTTTTGTATAACTTTAAGATTGTATGAAGTCAATAGAGTTATGAGGACATTGTGTAGGATGCCAATAGGAAAAGTGAAAGAACATGGACAAAAACGAAATTCTTTGTAATAAACACAGCTAGACATGGAAAAACAATGTTCTGGACTTCCTTGTAGAAAGATATGAAAAATAAACCTCATGGTCACTCGAGAGAAAGACATTCTGATGCAGTAATTGAGTTCATCTTGTCTCTCCATTGTGCCCACTCTACACCTCCTTCAGGACCCCTGGACCCCCTGGGGCTGGACCTTGGCAAGCAACACCATATAAACTCATTTTTAACTTAAGGTTAGCAACGGGACTGATGTTAGCTCACAGAGAACTATAAATAGGTCCTTTTTTCTGTTTCCACTGAAGGCTAACCAACATCAATTTAATTTTTAATCATCATAGATTTAGGGCCCATATATCAACATGAACATTTGTCTACAGGCGGTTATGGAAACAATTTTAAAAGAGGAAACTAGCCGGATGTGGTGGCTCACGCTTGTAATCCCAGCACTTTGGGAGGCTGAGACAGGAGAATCGCAAGTTCAAAGCCAGCCTCAGCAATGGCAAGGCACTAAGCAACTCAGTGAGACCCTGCTTCTACATAAAACACAAAATAAGGGCTAGGGATGTGGCTCAGTTGTTGAGTGCCCCTGAGTTCAATCCCTGGTACCAAAAAAAAAGAGGCAAACTAATTTTTTAACATTAGATCAATAAATGAAGGTATATACAGACTAATGGTTAATTTCTGAAAATGCTCTTAAGATTTATGATAAATTAACAAAAACCCAATAAATATGTCACAGTGGTAGCTCATAAAATGTTGTTACTCCAGAAATCAGAAACTATAGAGTAATAGATTTTAAATCACCTGTAATTGTCACGAGTGAGCTATGCTATTAATATAGACCAAATGCATTTGTGTTCTTCTACAATATCAGAATAACAATAAATTCACAGGCTATACCACTTTCTTCAGTGACAGTTCACTGAAAACTTACATATCACCTGACAGTCATAAGCCAGGCAAACATGAGTTATTTTATTCCAATCTGAATTTTTCTTTCTCTCTCTCTTTTTTTCCTAAGTTCTTAATTTCTTTCTTTCTTTCCCTTCCTTCCTTCCTAGCCACATCCCCAGCCCTTTGTATTTTTTATTTTGGGACAAGGTCTTGCAAAGTGGCATAGGGGCTTGCTAAGTTGCTGAGGCTGGTTTTAAACTTGCAATTCTCCTTTCGTAGCCTTCCAACTTGGTAAGATTACAGGTATGCACAACCATGCCCGACAGCACATAAGATAATTTTAAAGCTTAAATTTAACATTTGCTAGTTTTAGAAGTCAGACATTTGAACTGATATTTAAAGCAGCCTGTCTTTTTTTTTCTTTTCCCCCCATATTTTTATGGGTACTTTAAAATTATAAATAAGAGTGAGATTTGTTGTGACATATTCATGCATGCACATGATATAGCGATATAATTTGACCAATATCATTTCTCAATATTTCCCTTTTCTCTCCCTTCATCCCTCTCCCTCGTCCTTTTCCTTTATTCTACTCATGTCCCTTCAATTTTCATGAGATACTCCCACCTTGTTTTTTCTTTTTCTCTCTCCAGTTTTCACATATAAAACACATGACCCCTGACTTATTGAGTTTCATTTTGCTTAACACAATGTTCTCAAGTTCTATCCATTTTCCTGCAAATAACATAATTTCATTCTTCTTTATAGCTGAACAAAGCTCCATTTGGTATATTTACACATTTTCTTTACTCGTCCATTGTTGAACACCTAGACAGCTTCCGTAGTTTGGCTATTGTGCACTGCTATAAGCATGGGATATTCATGTATCACTCCAGTGTGTTTATTTTAATTTTTTAGGATAAACACTGAGTAGTGATATAGCTGAGTCATTTAGTGGTTCCATTCCTAATCTTTTGAGGAACCTCCATACTTACATTCATAGTGGTTGAATTAATTTACACAGCTAGTAAGGGTGAAGTGTTCCTTTTTCTCCACCACCTCTCCAGCATTTATCATTGTTTGTATTCTTGTTGGCTGTCATTCTCACTGGAGTGAGATAAAATCTCAGCATAGTTTTGATTTGCATTCCCTAATTGCGAATGATGTTGGACATTTAAAAAATATATTTGTTGGTCATTTCAGTTTCTATTTCTTCTTTTGAGAAATGTCTGTTTAGTTCATTTGCCCATTTATTCACTAGGCAATTTTTTGTTGCTTTGTTATTGTTGGTGGTGTGTTCCTTTATTTTTATTTTTTTGTTTTTGGTGTTTTTTTTAATTCTTTATATATTTTGGATATTAATCCTTTGTCAGAGAAGTGACTAGCAATGATTCTCTCCCATTATGTAGGTTTTCTCTTCATGCTCTTAATTATCTCCTTTGCTGTGCAGATTTTAATTTGATGCCATCTTATTTATTAGTTCTTGGTTTTGTTTTCTGAGCTATAGGAATTCTACTGAGGAAGTCATTGCTTGTGCCTATATAAGGAAAGGTTGACCCAAGATTTCTTCTAGGTGTTGCATAGTTTCTAATCTAACTTCTAAGTCTTTGATCCATTTTGAGAATTAAGGGTCTAGCTTCATTCTTGTGTGTACGGATAACTAGTTTTCTCAGCACCATGTTAAAGAGATTGTCTTTTCTCCAATATATGTTTTTGGCACTTTGTCAAGGATCAGAGACTGTATCTTTGTGGGTTTGTCTCTGTGTCTTCTGTTATGTACCACCAAATTATGTGTCTGTTTTTGTGACATTACTATGCAGCTTTTGTTACTCTAGTTCTGTAGTATAATTCGAAGTCAAGTATTGTGGTACCTCCAGCATTTCTTTTTTGACTTAGAATTGCTGTGGCTATTGTGGGTCTTTTATTCTTTCAAATTGAGTTTAGTGCTATTTTTTTCTAATACTGCAAAGAATGTCATTGGTATTTTTATGGTGATTGGTATAAATCTGCGTATTGCTTTTGGTAATATGGCCATTTCAACAATATTCATTCTGCCTATCCATGAACACGGGAGCTCTTCCCATATTTTTGTGTCTTCCCATTTCTTTCTTCAGTGTCCTATAGTATTATAGAGTGCTATAGAGGTCTTTTATTTCCTTAGTTAGATTTATTCCTAGATTTTTTTTTAGTCTATTCCAAATAAGATTGTTTTTAATTTTTTTCTCAACAGATTCCTTATTGATATATAGGAAAACTATTGATTTTTATATGATTTTGTAACCTGATACTTAGCTGAATTTGTTTGTTAGCTCTTCTGATGGAGCTTTTTGTATTTTCTAAGTATAGGATCATATTATCTGTGAATCATTTGACTTCTTATTTTCCTATTTTCATCCCTTTTATGTCCTTCTCTTGTGTAATTGCTCTGAGACTCTGTCTACAACATGGTCTCCTCTATTATAGAAAATTTAAACTAAACATTTTATTTGATTTTTTTTCCAAAACTTACATTTGTTCTTTTTCCATATCTCTACCTCCTTATTCAATTGCGTATTCATATACTCTTCTGACTTTCTGAGTTCATTTGGCCATTTCTCTGTGTTCTATTGAAATTTATTTATCTTTTTTTTCAGATTTTTTATTTGTTCCTTTTAGTTATACATGGCAGAAAAGGATATTTTGACATAATTATACAAACATGGAGTACATCTTACATTTTTTAAATTCTTTATCTGATATTTCATCCATTTCAATATTTTCAGAGTCAGTTGCTGATGAATTATGAAATTCAGACAGTGCCATATTACCTGGTTTTATTTAAAAAAATACTTCTTGTATTCTTGTGTTGTGTTTTATGTGTTTGCTGGGATGGATTTCTATTCTTATGTGTGAGCTTTTTATGGGACAGGATTCTCTTATTAGATTGTGAATCTTTAAATATATTTCCAAATGGGTTTTGTAGTATAATTTCCCTGATAATGCTTAGGTGATGATTAGTATATTTTGTTACGATGTATATTGTGTCTGGGCTTGAGGATTCCACTTTCCCAGTAGGTCTCAAAAGAGTGAGTCCTTCTTGTAGATCTGGAAATTATGTCATGTACTGTAGGTTATGTGAGATACATGCTCTGTAACTGCTCACCTCACTTAAAAACTCTGTATATGCTAAAGGGGTATGAAAGTGATCTAGATTGAAACCCCTCATTGGTGTGATTTCCACAGATTTGTGTTAATTTTCTCTGATTTTGTTATAGGAGTAGATGTCCATGAGTGGGACCTAAAGCCCACCTAGCCATTCCTACTTGGGACCTGGTCATTTATTTGGGGGTTTTCTTTTTCTTCCATTCTTTGTATTGCAGTTTGAGCATGGTTAGTTTGTATGTGGAGCAGGATACACCATCTCTTGATTTTCACTCAGCAGTACAGACTCTACTCTGTGAACGTGTAGTGGTCCATTACATTTCCAGCACCTCACAGAAAAGGAGAAAACAAACAGTAGCAACAGAAACAAACAATATCCAGCATTAAAATAAATATTTGGTGCCTACTGTGACATCTACAACACTAATATTCACAAATAAGGAATTGTTGTTTTAGCAAGTGCCAACAGTAAAAATAATAAATAATCCCCAGCCCTTTGTAAAAAAATATTTTGAAATAGTTTATTCCTTTTTATTTTAATTTGATAAATTTAAAAAATATATGTAGCTGTATAAACACAATTACAATATACATCATACTTCTTTAGCCCCTAATGGTTCTCTCATGTGGTTTGAAGACAACACTGTGGAGAAGTAAAAAAGACTAGTGGTTGCCAAGGATTAGGGACCAGGGAGGGATGAATAGGGAGGATACAGGAGGATTTTTAGGGCAGTGAACCTAATGTGTATGATACCATAATGGTTGACACATGTGATTAGAAATTTGGCCAAATCTGTAGAATGTATGACACCAAAAGTAAAATCTAAAGTAAACTATAGACTTTGAACAATAATGATATTTCAATGTAGATTTATCATTGGTCACTGTATTATTAATCAGGGTTCTCTAGAGGAACAGAATCAATAGGAAGTATAAGTATAAAAAGGGGATTTATTAGGTTGGCTTATGGGATCAGAAGCTGGTTAGTTCACAATGGCTGTCTGCAAGCTAGAGAGCTGGATGAACAAGTAGCTGCACAGTCCAAAAGAGTGAAGCCCCAGAATAGGAGGGATCAATGGTGCTACCCTAGTCCAAGACTGAAGGCTTCTGGAGAATCACTAGCAAAGTCTGCTTTGGAAGAGTAAAGAAGCAAGGATCTGATATCCTCAAATGATCACAGCAGCAATCAAGAACCCTTTCAAGAAGAATCGAGCTTGCATCTGCTGCTGCTTCCTTGTTCTCCCAACTTTTTTATTCCATCCAAGCCACCATCCTATTGGATGGTGCTGCCCACACTTAGGGAGGGTCTCTACTTCAGTTGGCTATCCCATTTGCCAGTCATTTCTAGGCATGCCCTCACTGACACACCCAGAAGCCTCCTAATCATCAGCATCTCTTAATTCAACCAAGTTGACAATTCAAATTAACCATCACAGTCACCAATATACCACTCCAATGGGGGATGTTGATAAGGGAAATGTTTGCATGTATGGGAGTGGAGAATATATGGGAAATCTCTGTAGTTTCTGCTTAGTTTTGCTGTGAGTATAAATTGCTCTAAAAAGTAAAGTCCATTTAAAAAAATATGTCAGAGCACACTTAGTTCCCTAGCTTCTCATAATCACATATCTGATAAGCCTAAATTAGATATAGTTAGGCTAGATATAGCATGCCCAGTGTTATATGACAATATTTATCTTTCATAATATCTACACATTAATAGACATTGGAGGCAGAGAATATTTATAAAACTATTTTGTAATCATAGTTCTCTGGATAAAAGGTAAATTTATTAGTAAAAGAAGTCTTACTACTGCTAATAGTAGTCTCATAAGTACTATTATTAGTCTTATAAGTACTAGCATGATTAGTTTTTTGGTAAAGTACCACAAGTAGGAAGGCAATGAAACTGTTATTTAAATATGAGTCTCCCCAGTTTTCTTCTAATCTTCAGAGTTGCCTAAATACATTCTAGT
This sequence comes from Xerus rutilus, assembly GCA_028644305.1. NCBI lineage: Eukaryota > Metazoa > Chordata > Mammalia > Rodentia > Sciuridae > Xerus > Xerus rutilus. Next base: position 28,374,807 of record CM053401.1, read on the forward strand.
GGTTTTGATTAAGATTATTCAACATAATCATGATAAAGTACTGCAAGTTTATGGCATTAGACACTCAGCTCAGTGACCTACACTTCAGTTTGAAACTTTAAGCCAAAGAGCACATTGTTTTAAAACTAACGAAGTAAATTTTTACAGAAACTCAGTTACTAATAGTTACAAGGTCAGATAACGGTGACGGAAAGGAGGCCAATTAAAACTTCTGAGCAAGGCTTTATTGATATACGCTCCTGGGCGGAACGCCCCCCAGTCCAACAGAGCAGGTGGGGAGAGTTGCACGCAGGCTCAGTTGATTTGGAAATTTTATGGGTTTGGGGTAGGAAGGGGAGGGCTTGGGACAGGAAAGGGAAGTTTTGGAGAGTCCTGTGTCCTCCTGGGGTTGGTCAGGGGGCTGGCTGATTGATGGTAGTCATGAAGTCACAAATTGTCATCTGGTGACAGATTGACTACACTCTCGTGCATGCGGGCTGCCTGGTGTATTGTTTTTCTTAGCCACCTTAAACCGACCTAACAATACTAACGTCCATTAGGCCACCTCAAACTTGATAGTTTAGGACAACTCACAGTAACACACTGTGCCATACAGAAGGGTGACGCCAGGTTGCAGAGTAATGATGGAGTGGAATAGTTCATCTGTGCTCATGGTGAAAGGTATAATCACCTTTGCAACCAGTTCAACCACAACTGCTCTAAAGAAGATGCTCCAAAATGAGGTTTAATGTGACTTCTATCACACTCAAAAGTGACTTTTTTTTTCCAGTTAATCCTAAGTACCAATTTCTGTTTATGTGTTGCTTATTCTTCTGGATTTTTAAACAAGGTCTGTTCATTTAATCCATCCACTAGCTTTTGGGAGTTCTGAAGCCAAAAGAGCCAATATGTTATGGTATTGATTTCCATGGTTTCAATGGAGCTGTTGAAATTCTAGATGAATAGAGGCCTCTGGGCAGCACTTAACTTCTAGTACAAGATCGACCATACTTACTGTAATGGCTGCAAGATAAGATTGGGAGACATCAGCAAAAATGATAGGGTAAGAACCTCTGCAGATCAGCCCCTCCTTAGAAGGAGATAAGAATGCTTGTAAAATTGTCAGAATCAACTTTTTCCAAATTGGAGATCATTTATTCAAGAAAAATTCTGATTCTTGGTAAGAACGGTGACCTTTGTGGCACTATAACTTGCTCTGTTCCTGACACAAGATGACTGAACAAACAACATCTAATACTGGACAGCTAAAATCAAGTAGAAATTTATTAATCAAGAATATTCACAGCCACAGGTAACAAGGCATACCACACTAAGCCACACAGGGATTGCACTCAGGACTACAGCAAATAAGGAGGAATAGTGAGAAGTAGGTTTCATTATGACAAGTGTGGAAGACCTTTGGTTCCTGAAGCAAGGTATGATTGGCTTATTTGAATAATGTTGCTGTTGGGGAGATTAAATTTATTATTCTGAGAACCAGTCAAGGTGTGACATGTCCACCTGTGGTTGGGCACTGCTAGGGTAGAGATCCTTTGCCACAGGGTGGGGAGCATATCTGGTAAGAGCAGAAGAACTCACCATTACGCCTTTGGGATCTTACAGGACGTAAAGGTATCACAACAACACATAGAATTTCAGACCTTCCAATACAACAGACCCTTTGATTAATTGACATTAAACATCTAAGATACCAATGATTGAGGCTTTGAGAGGCTGATAGAAAAGGCTCTCGGAAAATAGTAATAAGTTGTTTGAAGTCATAAGAGAGTACCAGGAAAGGCACAATTATGAGTAATGGAATTTAGAAACCTGTGTGAAGTCGTTGTCCCACCATGTTTGGAGAGAAAACCAAAATGGAATTTGAGGCCTGTTACTGTAGATGTGTTTTAAAAGATTGCATAAAATTATGTACTAGCCATATATCGCTTTTAATTTCTTTGAGGAGTTGTTTGTCCTGTCCAGTATTTTTGATCCACAGGTAACAGGTGGCTCCCTTATAGAACACATCCAATAAGCAGTCCTAGGCTAGATGGTGGTCTAGTGCCAAATGAATTAAGGAGTCTTGGCTCTAAGTAAGAGGTTTAGGGCTCAGAAGTATTTGTGCATGTATGAAGATAGATCTGTGGCCATTGGCTGGTTGGTGGTAATAATCTTTTATTGTTGGCCTAAGCTTGTGGTGCCCGGTATGGTGGCAGCCCTGTGCACAAAGGGATGTAAAATGACACTCTATTTATTTGATGGGAGGCCAGATTTTAAGAGAGTTCATAATAAGTCCAATGTAACCAGATAGGGATTTTCTCAGGCACTGTTGACACTAGCTTGGTTACTAGCAAAAGCACTAGAGGCCCCATCAATGGTGAGAAGCCTGAATCACTTGTCTTCCAACAAGTGGTGCAGGCCCAGAAGCTGCATGGAGAGAGGTGGTGGCACGAACTGCAACACCCTCTTTGTGGTGCTCACACCTATTCCTGACAACATTGTGTGGTCAACCAAGGTGTGGGGATGAGGTGTTTGGGAGACCATGTATGTGGGGTAGCAGCAAGAACTTTGTTTCTCTCTGGTGCTTGGGTGATGGTACCCGCCTGGGAGTAGGACTACAGCCAGAGCAGGGCAAAGTTCTGCTTAAGCCCACTGTGGCCATGCCTGCCCAGGGGCAGGGTGATGGCTGGAGCCAAGTAATTTCTCAAGCCTGTTCAGTATGTTCCTGTAAACAAGGCAACAGTGGAGACTGCTGTGTTCACTCTTCACCTTGTCAGTAACAGGTACCTGAGGGCAGCACAAGAGGCAGAGGCAGAAGGAACCACATGAAGGCCTGACTTCAGTCCTGCCATTTACTTGAGTCCACATGCTCCTGGCCACACCGTTGGTCTTACAGGGCAAGTGGACCAATCTGGTTCTCGAGGCCAGTGCCCTCCATTCTCCTCTTTGTTGCATTTGTCCCCTACAGTTGAGGGTAACTAATGGGCTTAGATCACAGTCAGTCTGGGTTCTGAGGCAACTACCCCCAAGCCAGGGCAGCAGAATGTCTGCAAAGTACCAGAGATGGAAATATGCAGAGGTTGTCTGACCATGTATAGCAGCCCCAACGCAGACAACAATTCACCTTTCAAGATGGCTCCTGGCTACAGCACTCCGAGAGTTTACTGGGTGATGATGTGAGATTCTTTTCCAAATAAGGCTACTATGTACATTTCAGGTTACTTATCTAAATGAGCTGCAAAGATTGTGACACTTTGCAGTAGAAATGATTGCCAGCATCCATTCCAAAAGAGCTTTCTAGGACTCTTGTACCCTTATACCTTCAAAGGGAAGTATCCTGCCCCAACTGTGCGAGAGAGACTGCAGATACCAGGGTGCTTTTTTTCTTCATATTATGCTGATGTCTCAGGTCTCAGAATCTCACAAGGTATCAGTGTCTCTCTTGCTGATCTTCAGGGTTATTCTACGATCACTCACTTCAACATGCAGGAACTGCAACATTCCCTTTGTAATGCTCTCACCTAGTCACTTGTTAATGTGGTTCTATCATGGGGAGGAAGAGAAGAGTTCTAGGTGTCTCTGTTGAGTCATCTTGAATCATTAATTTCCCAGTTTCTGTGGTGTCCTGGTACTCCCTACAGATCTCTTAGTACCTGCAGGTCATAGTGACAGAGACCACAGTAGAGCCACCTGGGCATCTAACATCAGAGGAGTGGGAGTCTGAAGAGATTCCCTGTCACACACTTTCTTTATTCATTCATACATTGATGAACACTTTGGTTGCTTTGACACATTAACTGTTGTGACTAATGCTGAGATGAACATGGGAGTGCAGGTAAATCTTCAACATACCAAGTTCAATTATTTTGTGTATTATCAGTACATTTTCTGTTACTATAACAAAATAGATGAAACTGGTTAACAGAATAGAAGTTTATTTGGCTCATGGATCTAGAGTTTTGGAAGTCTAGGAGCAACTGGTGAAGGCCTTGCTGCTTCATAACATGGTAGAGGGCATGATATGATGAGCTAGAGCAAGTGTGTTAGCTTAGGTCTCTCTTCTTAAAAAGTCACTAATGTCATCATGGGGCCCCACCACCATGACTTCATCTAATCTACATTACCTCCCAAAGGCCCCACCTCCAAATACATTAACATATGAATTTAGGGTTAAATTTCCAATACATGAATTTGAGGGGAACCCACTCAAGTCATTGCAGAAACACACACAGAAGTGGAATTTCTGGATCATGTGTTAATTCTATTTTTACTTTTGGTCTTGGCTTGTTTTAGAAACCTCTATACTATTCTCCAGAATGGCTTTACTGATTTGTATTCATATCAACAACATACAAAGATTCCCTCTTCTTTTATTTTGTGTATTATCACAAAATAATACACAATTCTTTTAGCCAATTTGCCATTTTATTCACTTCTTTCATAATAACAGTTCTACAAGTGTAAGGTGATATCTCATTATACTTTTGCATTTCCCTGATGATTAAAGATGTTGAGGGATTTTTCCATATGTCTGTAGACCATTTGTATCTCTTCTTTGGACAAATGTCTGTTCAGATAATTTCCCAATTTTTAAATTTGACTATTTGTTTCCTTGATATAGAGTTGTCTGAATTCCTTATGTATTCTGCATATTAGTCCTTCATCATATATATGGTTTGCAAATATTTTCTCCCAACTCATGGATTGTCTTTTACACTGGCAATTATTTCTTTCGGTATGCAAAAACTTTATGGTTTATACAATCATATTTGTCTATTCTTGCCGGTATCTTACTTGAGCGTACGGGTCACATTTTGCCAAGGTGGGACTGAGTGAGACCTTGAATGTGAGTCCATTTGAACTAAATCTCAGTGGGTCTAGAGTTTTAAGTGTTCATTTCACAAATTGCATGGGCCTGGTTGAGGAATAGTCTACGAAGGGCAGAACTGTGTAACAGAAGTTGACCTGAAGTTTCAACCTCACAATTTGTGCCAATTCTATATTCTTGTATGTGAAACTGGGTCTATGGGATATTGTCTGTAGTCTAGGGCAACACATGGGCTACCCAAATGAGCAAAAGACAACCATCAGTTTTGGCCACCTAGGGTGGCCCCATAGCATGACCCTGGATGAGAAAATCTTATGCCCACTGACTGTAGCCTAGAAGTCAGTGAGCAGACACACATCTCCTTAAATCCCTACTTTATTATTTCCCAGCTAGGCCGGTGGCCACTAATTCAGCCAGTTAGGCATAATTTATGTGCCTCCTTGATCATAATGTACCTATGGCCAGGAGTTACATTGGCATTCTCCAGAAAGTGCTATAATCTGATGTACATACTTTCGTCAATGAATTCTACAAACTTCCTCTTTTGCCTCAAACAGTTGGACTCAAGCTCCCTATTGAGTTGAGGGTGGTGGCAAAAGGGTGCCACGGGAGACACCCCCTGCAGATTAAGAAAGAAGTGATTACATGGGAGGCCACTTCCTTCTGTAGTTTCAAAAGGCCTTCTCTGTTAGGCTCAGCCCTTTCCTGAAGGCATCGTTTTCCTCTTAGCAGTGCACTTAGTTGCTGTGTTGAGCTGCCAGGGCCGTCACTGACCCAAGGCATGACGGGATTTTGGGTCCTAAGCCCCACTACCTAGGAGTCCATATACTCTAGTAGTTCCCAATATGCTTCTAAGAGTTGGCATTCCAAGGACTTGCAGCAAAAGGCTGCTAGAAGTAATCTAGACAAACACCTACGCTCAGCCATATGGTGGCATACTTGGTCTACGAACTATAAGAGGTATATTTCTTAGTGGCAAGTGACGTGACTCTAGTTGGTGCCTGGTGGCACCAGAGGAAGAGACTATTATGGGACCAGCTGGTCTAGTTCACAATCTTGCTGTGTTCAGAACTTCCATTTGAAGGTGATGGATTTTGGGATTACCTTATAAACTTGTCTCAAAGGAGTGATAGGTGAAGCACATGTTGTTTCCAGAATCTGAAAGGGTCAAATAAGTGTCAGGCCTGTTGAGCATCAGTCCTGGGGAGCCACCAAAATAACAAGCTATTGTTTGAGCATATTAGGAATTAATTTATCTCCAGAGGTACAAATAATGCCTAATAACTTGAATGAAGTAGCAGACTCTTGACTTTATTAGGGGCCATAGCCCTGTCCCTATTTTGAAGACTGATCATCTGGGTAATCAGATCTGTTGGACTATGTCCGATGTCAAGATCCTAAGAGAATGTCATCAATATAATGTCATATTGGCACTGAGCAGCTCATTGTCACCTGATTAAGATCTTGATGGCATAATTTATGTGCAAATACTGGACTATTTAAATACCTCACAGGCAGTTATGTAAAAGTATACTGGATCCCTTCAAAGAAGAAGAAAAGTTGAGAGGTCAGTCTCAGAGATGGGGATTGAAAAATCATGTTTGCTAGATCAATGACAGGGCATGCTAGATAGCATCTGTCATTTTAACAATATGAAGGATGAACGCTTTAATGGGGCAAGACCAAGGCACTGAGGTTTCAATGGTGAACTGTCAGCTTTGTTAATTTGTGCTCGCTTCAACACTGCCATGCTGGGCATTTAAAGGGAGAAATGGGAGGACAATGGTCCCTTCTTTAGAAGGTCTTTAATGACTGGTGGAGATCTTTAGAGTCTTGGTAAATTCAGAGCCTTGGTGAGAAAATACTGAAAAAATGTTAATTATCTTGACTGGCAATAGAAGACCAACCAGATCCCATTTTACAAGGCCCCCCAGTAGGTCTAACCCTTAATCTTATTCCATGGACTGAATAGCCCAAAATGATATCCATTCCCACCACAGGAAACAGTAGGGGAAAGGAGGAAAATAACCACAGGGGAATGGTGAAGTTCTACGGCAACCAGAGTGAAGTCCAGTAGGAATTGTAGCCCCCTTACTGTGTTGCCTGAGGCCCCCGGAGATTAGCTAGAACACCCTTTAATTTAATTTCTGAATGGGTCTCTCAGTATTATAGTTAATTTTATTTCTGTACTTAACAAAGCTAGCAAATTTTGATCACTGTGCGGATCCCAATGCACAACCATGGTTGTTTGTAGGTGACTGTCCCCAGACAGTGGCAAGGGTTCAGGGAATTTGCACCTAGGGCAGGGGAGGGCGTTGGTGGTGTAAAAGTTGTCATTGCCTGAAGCCAGAATCTCTCTTGAGGACATGCTGTAAATCTCAACTGGGCATTGGTGGCTGAGAGTATCTGGCACTGGTTGTCCTAGAATAGTCCAGAAGTAATTAGAGCAATTACAAGCATTTTGCCTAAAATGAAATTGTCGAGGGCCCCTATATTGCGAAGCAGCCGAAAAATGAGAAAAAAACAACAAAAAACAAAAACAAAAAAACCATCTAGGGATGCCCCTGAGGCTTAGGGATTTATCCAGTGGCCTGGGAGCAGAACCAATTTTCGGGATTGGTGATAGGGACTGCCACCATTTTTTCTGTGATATGCCAGTTCTTCATCACTAAGGGTAAGTCATTGATATGATCGGCAGGCTAATCCATGCTAAGCTATGCTTAAGAGAATAATTAGGGTTTGTTATAGGAAATAGTGCTTCCCAATAGTGGACTGGGGCATCTCTGAACAGCTCCTTGTACTCTGAGTCCCAAGGTAAGACTATGAGTGTAATAGCCTGAGTGTAATAGCCTGCTGCCTCAAGATGCTTGGTGTAATGTTAAACCCACTAGATACTGCTAATCTTATGGGGCAAAATGTTACTGTCTTCTGCAGTATATCATATTAGCAACAACAATGATTATAGTCAGGTGAGCCACTTAAGAAGCTATTGATATCCAACAAAGTAAGAGTATAGCTTTGGGAAAGACCTCTTCCTCCAGCTCCTCCTTCATTCCACATATCAATAGTTGCATCCATGTAGGACTCCTTCCCTTTCATGTTTTGTGAACAGAAGGACACAGGGTGGCAGAAAGACAATAAATCTCAGGGTCCTGAGAGAGGCTAGCTGTGTTAGTTAGCTTGTAGTAGCTATGCTCCAAACCCCTGAAAAGAATGATTTAGAGAAAGGAAGGTTGATTTTGGGCTCACGATTTCAGAGGTTCAGTCCATGGTCAGCTGGACCATTGCTCTAAGCTGGAGGTGAGGAAGGGCATCATGGTATAAGGGTATGGTGGAGAAAAGCTGAACACCTCATGGTAGCCAGGAAGCAGAGAGCCAACAAAGCATCAATGACAAAATATAAAACCCCAGAGGCACACTACTAGTGACCTACTTCCTCCAGCCATGCCCTATAAGTTTACAGTTGATACCCAGTATAATAATCCTTTCAGTAATCTAATTGTTTTACTTCTGAACATTCCTGCATTAACCCTGGAGCTTTTGGGAGACATATCATTTAAACCATAATACTAGCTAATTTGTACTTCTCGACCATACTAAGCAAAAGCTTGGATCCTTTCCTGTCCCTTTGGACATACTCAGTTTTTAAAAGCTTATTTTATTTCAAATACTTCAATTGGTTAGTTTAGTTTTCTTTCACATCATTTCACTTTTACAATGAAGATTATTTAATAATAACAAAACAAGATAGTAAAAGAAAAAACAGAGACCAAGTAGGTGTGACACTTAAGGAAAACATATTGCAAATTGGCAGGGATTAATCTACCCTATACACTTGATAATTATATTAAATGTGGTTAAGATTAAAACTCTAGTCAAAAGGTAGTGATTGCTAAAAGGTAGAGATTGTTAACTTGGTTTAAACAGAATATCCCACTCTTGTTATATAGCACCTCTAATATCTGATCAATTCCCTCTCTCTCCATTCTCCCCCAGGAAATATCTGATTACCCTGGTCTGCCTTCAATAAGCATACTGGTTTGTTGTTGTTGTTTGTTTGTTTGTTTTTTGCTGGAATTCCTTTGGTTGCATGTTTTCAACTCAGTAATATTCCACTCACTGACCTCCATCCTGCAATTGACTAGAAATTCTCACTTACCCATGCTGTATTCAGAATTGAGCACAGATCTGTTCCGAGGATTCTTTTCCCCTATCATAATAATTCCTAATTAAGATTTGTATTAACTGCTTTAACTACTGTTCAGATCTGATTTTTTTTCTTTTCTTTTTTCATTATCTATTTTCCTTTTATTTTATATATTCTATTTTGGGAGGAAGACTTGTGGCAATGACAGCATCTGCCAGTATAATGTCAGTATTATGTTCTGTTTCCTAATGTTTCTTTTTCTCATGGCCTCCTCCAAACCTATACTATGACTTAGTGAATGGTTCTCCTGTGGCTCCAAGGGAGCCTGGCACAGAAGAGATTTTTCAGAAGTGTTAAACACAAGATCCCTTGTGGCTATCCCATTTACTCTTATCTCTTCAAGTACTCGTGTCTCCTTTCCATCAGAGCAGACTTGCCATATAGAAACCTTCATCAATTTATGAACAGTCTGGATCCTCCCACAGCCTGGATACCCTGTGGTGAGTGGTCCCTGGGACTTGAAAGTGATGTTGAATATGAAAAACCATATAGGAGTGAGAACTCCTACAGGAGTTTGGTCACCACCTTCTAGCTGCCTGGTTTGTCCTATCATAAGGTGTCAGGGGCCCAGGTAGCCAATTACTTTTCAGGTACCATGTGAGTTTTACACTCACCATTTCCATGGCTGGTGTTTGACACCTCTGCCTCCTCTGCCTTCCGGAACCAGTACTCATGGTGATCCTGGAGTCAGCTGTGTGTCTGGATTCCGTACTGAAAGGCCTTGAATCTTGAAGGACAGCTGGTTGCAGCATAAACCACTCATATTCTCAGGCACCTCAGGAGTCAAAATTACTGGATCCTCCTCTCCTTTTCTTCTTTCTCTTCTCTTCCTCTTCTTCTTCTTTTTAGCGTTTCCTTTTCTTAAAAATTTTTCTGAAATGTTATTCACATCCTATACAATTTACCCATTTAAAGTACACAATCTAATGGCTTTTAGTATTTCAGAGAGTCATACACATACCACCATAATCGATTTAAGAGTATTTTCACTAGCCCAAAAAGAGATAGACCCTGCTCCCTTTAACCCTCAGTCCAATCTTCCAACTCCCCCAGACCTGGACAACTAAGAAAGTATTTTCCATCCTGTGGATTTGCCTGTTTTGGATAGCGTGTATTAATGTAGTCCTACAGTGTGTGGTTCCTGGTGAATGGCTTTTGATGTAGCATATTTTCAAGGATCATCCATCTTATAACATGTATCAGTACTTACTTTCTCTTTTTTCAGCTTTATTGGAGTACAATTGACAAATAAAAATTGTATACACTTGAGGCTCACAACTTGACGTGTTTGGGAGTTTTGTTGTTTTTGGCTTGTAGGGGATCAAACCCAGGGCCTCAGGCATGGTAGGCAAATGCTTTACTACTGAGTTATACTCTTGGTCCTTGATGTTTTGATATATGTTTATTTTAAAAAATACTCACAATCAGGTTAATTAACATACCTGTCACCTCCCATAGTAACTTTGTTTATTTTTTGGTACCAGGGATTAAACTCAGGGGTGCATAACCACTCAGCAACCTCTCCAGCCCTTTCTATTTTTTACTTGGAGACAGAGTCATCTCACTAAGTTTCTGAGGCTGGCTTTTGAACTTGCGATCCTCCTGCCTCAGCCTCCCAAGCCACTAGGATTACAGGCATGAGCCACCATGCCTGGTCCCATAGTAACTTTGTCTGTGTGAGTTTGTGTGTATGTGAGATCTATTCTCTTGGCAAATTTCAAGTACATAATATATTGGTAACTATGGTTACATACTGTACATTAGATCTAAAGAACTTATTCATCTGGCCTAACAAACTTTATACCCTATGACTGATAGCTCCCACTTTTTCTCTCTCTCCCTCAGTCCCTGGCAACCACCATTCTTTACTATGTGTATGAGTTTGACTATTTTAGATTCCATATGTAAATGAGATCATGCAGTATTTGTCTTTATGTGTCTAGCTTATTTCATTCAGCATACTGTGCTCCAAGTTCACCCATATTGTTGTAAGGACAATTAATCACCAACAGGTGGGGCAATGAACGGCTGTAACTCATAGGGAGGACATCAGACACACATGCACCAGCAAACTAAAACCCCAGGGGAACCTTATATAGAAAGTAGTCAAAATAAAGCAACTGTTTCGAGGCAGTACTAATGAAACCAGAGTTTGAGATGAAACTCGATTCTCCACTTTTGTTGGCAGGTGGGGTCTGTGCATGCTGTAGGCCTCTGCAGTCAAGAAAGCCCATTTTAGTGTTAGCAGCTTATCAAGGCAGGGGGTGCCTTCCAGTGTCAGCTCCAAAGGTCACAGCCAGCAAAGCCAGATTCTTCTGCACTAGTCCTGAGTGGCACGTTGTGGCTCTTGCGCCCTCCAGTGTCACAGCAGACTCCAGCAGCTCACTGTCAATTCTTTCTGGGTTCTTGTCTCATAAATTCAAAGAATGAAATTCACGAACAACAGAAGGCAAGAGCAAAAGGAGTTGGATTTATTCAAGTGTGAAGAAGAGACAGAGTTTGCCACTTGAGTATACTAGTATAGGGGTTTATATAGCTCTTGGACCTATACTATGGGTCCAAATTTATGCTGATCAGGTTTTGGAAAAGTACCAATGCTACTGATCCAAATTTATGCTAATCAGGTCTTGGAAAAGTACAGATGCTTTTAGCTAGCCCTTAGTCTGAACTTTCCTGAAACCTCCATTTGGAGGAGATGCTCTCACTTGTGTTTTTCCATCACTCCTGGACAAAGGCTTGGCCAAAATATTTCCACAAATTATTTTCATGAAGTGGTATTTACATTTAGAAAAAAACTTTAACTGGGACCCATTGATTATTCTATTTTATTCACTAATACCAGGGGGGCATGGGCGGAGAAGGGAAGCGAGGTCATAATGGTCTCTGCCCCAGAGATATTCAGCATCAAGGAGGGTGGAAAGACTCCATTGTTTTAAAGGTTTCATCTAGAAGCGCTAGGAGGGAAGATAACTTTGTGATAAAAAAGGGAACTTCACAGGTTTCAAATAGGTCCAGAATTTGGGGAGATTTATTTTCCCTGCCCCCTCTCCTTGTCAAATCAGAGAGTGAAAATTTCTGCAACCAATGCTTGAATTTTCCCTTATTTCAGAGGTAGAGGGCTCTCAAAAACCAGTCCCATTCCCCAAATCAAAGTCCTTAAATACCCTAACCCTGTAAAGAACAAGTCAACCTCCTACCCATTCAATATGTCCTGAATGCCTGTACAGTCCATCTTTTCTAATAAACTTCTGCTTTCCACTCCGTGACATGTTCAATATTACTCCATGCAGACTCACAAAGAACCAGAGATCTTTAGAACTCAGTGTGGCTTGGACTTTATGGCCAGACCACAGCCAGGTTTGGCACCAGTGTCACAAGTGATAGGATTTTCTTCTTCTTCTTTTTTTTTTTATTTATTTTTTAGTTGTTGATGGATGTTTATTTTATTCATTTATTATTTATGTGTGGTGCTGAGGATCGAACCCAGTGCCTCATGCATGCTAGGCAAGCGCTCTACCACTGAGCTACAGCCCCAGCCCCAGGATTTTCTTCTTTTTAAGGCAAATGATATTACATGGTGTGTGTATACATATATGTATGTATATATACACACCACATTCTCTTTATCTATTCATCCATCAGCAGACATTTTGGTTGTTTCCATATTTTGGCTATAGTAAGTAATGCTGTACTTAACATGGGAGTGCAGGTATCCTTAAGAGGTAGTGACTTCATTTGGGTGGGGGGTATAGACCCAAAAGAAGGATTACTGAATCACATGGTACTTTTGATTTCTCGATACACATTCTTACTGTTTTCCACAGTGGCTGCACCAATCTACTTTCCTACCCATAGTGCCCAAGAGTTCCCTTTCTACATTCTCATCAACACTTGTCATTTTTGTTGGGTCGAGAGGTGGCGGCTAGACAAAGAGGGGCTGGGCATCTGGAGTTACCCACCCACGCCAAGACTTCCTGCCTGCGCCAAAGGGTCAACTGCTCACTACTATGACATCAACCAATCATCAGTGAACACATTGACCTCTGAAATCGGCCCATACCTGTCATTGGGCCTCAGCCAAACAAAAAGAGACACCTCTACGTTAGACCCTCTCTTCCCTCAACCTACCCATAAAAATGGCCTCTCCCAGTCTTGCCACAACTTCCCTGGCCCACACTGGTGGACCAGTGAACCTTGCCTGAGAGGGGACCCCAATAAAGCCATGTTTTATCTTTTTGGCTAGTGGTCATGGTCTTTACTGCCAATCTGACCTTACAATTTTGATAAATAGCCATCCTAACAGGTATGAGATAATTTTTCATTGTGGTTTCAATTTCCATATCTCTGATGATTAGTGATGCTGATTTTTAAATATCTGTTGGTCATTTTTGCATCTTCTTTGGAGAAATGTCTTTACCTTTGCCTCATCTAAGTTAAAAATTTTAAGTTAAGCTGGGCATGGTGATGCACCCGTGTGATCCCAGCGGCTCAGGAGGTTGAGACAAGAGGATCTTAAGTTCCAGGCCAGCAAATTAGTGAGGCCCTAAGCAATTTAGCAAGACTCTGTCTCAAAAATAAAATTAAAAAAAAAAAATAAGAAGGGCTGGGGATGAGCCCCTGGGTTAAATTCCTGGCAATAATAATAATTTTTTTAAGTTTAAATTTTTAACCCTAGATTATTCGTGTTTTCTGTTTGTTTATTTTACTTTTGCTATTGAGTTTTTTGAGTTCCTCACATATACATATTCAGATCAGTCCTTCTCTAATCTCTGGAGACCACTGTCCTTTGTACTGTCTCTATGGTTTTACCTCTTCCAGGATATCATATAGTTGAAATCATATAGAATGTAGTCTTTTCATATTTTCTTCCACTTAATAAGATACACTTAAATTTCTTCAATTTCCTTTTGTGGCTAGAGAGCACTATGTATTTATTTACTTATTTACCCTGAGTAAGTACACATAATTCTCCTAGAATTAAAGTACTGCTTACAGCTTTGGGCACCTCTATCAGTCGGAGGGCATAGCTTGACAGTGAAGTAAGAACAAAGGACTGGCAATTAGTATCGATAGATGATCGGTTCAGATTGGAAAGATGGAAGCTGATTTGAGTCTGGGAAGATGGAGGCTGCCTCTGTGGAACTGAAATGCTAATACCTCCAGAGCCCTTCCCCCTCCTTCTCCACCTGTTACCAGGGTTACCTGCCAACAGGGAACTCTTCCTCCCAAAGGAATGTTATTGAAGCACCTTCTGGGTGGCCCTTCCCCTGCCAGTTTGGGGTAGATACAGAAGGCATCCCTGGAGGGCTTTCTTCTCACCTTTTGGCTCATCTGGCCACTGGTATGCAGGATGGAGAGAGGAGACAGAGGCAAGTTAAGGAGAGAAGAGCGTATAAAAAGGGCAAGGCCTCCTCTCCCCCTCCCACGGATATCCAGCTCTGGGGCCCCTTCTCTGCAGACAAGTCTATGTTGTATCCTTTAAATAAAGCCTGCTTTCTTCCCTGCGTGGGCGTTTCTCAGGTGTTCAGTCTTCAGAGCTGGGGAAACAGAACTCGGCCCTGATTGATTTTCATCACCAGCGCCATCAACAATATATCCAGTATAGTCCTCTGGTTTCCAGTTTGGTCCAAATAATTTAATATAGTTCTTGTTTACGGAAGGACTAAGGCAACTCCAACTCGTCCTGTTTGTCTAAGCCAAGAGTTACTAAATAATGGCTTTGGGAATGAGGATGAGAAAGACATCTGAAGGCGATGACAGGTATTTTGCATGGAGGTTGTAGGATCTGGGGCCATTCCTGTTTTTTCCAATAGATCTCTTAGGAAGGTTAAGAAGAATGATAATCACGTTATGACCAGAGCTATCTGGTATGGGGTTGCAGGATGAATAATTAGTTAAATGTTGGATGCTTCCAAGAGTTTGGTAGAGTTGCACTAGAGTATTTCCTTGATGCATAAAAGTTCTAGCGCATTTATGAAAGATAATGCTTGGGGCTGGGATTGTAGCTCAGCGGTAGAGCGCTTGCCTTGCATGCGTGAGGCCCTAGGTTCGATCCTCAGCACCACATACAAAGCAATAAAATAAAGACATTGTGTCCATCTACAACTAAAAAAAAATATTAAAAAAAAAAAAAGAAAGATAATGTTCATTAATGTCCTCTCTCCCCTATACTTCCTAGGATTGTAGATTGAAAGACTCGAGCTAAATAAACTCCACAACAGGCTTCAGACCCTCCAGAAAGACTAGTAGGCCTGAGTTTAGATCCCAGGAAAAGCCACACATTGCTCAAAGCTAAAGCCATTCTCGGACCACCCTCAGAGCAGCCAATCAAAAGAGGTTAAAAATTATACACCTGGCATTCCTGAGGTCTGAGTCAGGGTCTAGGAGACCATAGATAGTTACTTTGTACAAACTAGCCAATCACTCACCGCTTGCCCAAACCCCACGTGAGCCCTTTGAACTCCCCTGTAGTTGGTCATATTCAAAAGATTTTCTAAGGTCATGATTGGGTCCTGCCAAATGTAATGAACACCCCTCAGATTCTGAATGGTCAATATTGTCACCATAGGTGCTGTGTGATTGTAATTGGTGCTTGTGTATTGATGCAATGCATAGGTCATGTCCGCTGCCACCACCTGTCCCCTCCCCCTATAAAAACCTGCTCAGCCATTGTTCGAGGCCACACCTCCCTACCCGCTGAGTTGGTGAATGTGTGCGGTCCCTGCTCGAGCTTGTAATAAAGACCCCTTTTGTGATTGCATCAGAATTGTACTCCTGGCCATAGAGTTTAGGCAAAAATACAAAGTAAATTTAACAAGTCTAGTTTGTGTAGTAGCTATCTCCAATTTTGGCTGAGTTAAACATTATATTCCCTGGTTGAGATTCTAATTACAAAATTAATCCTTTGAATATAACTTTAGATGAATTGGAGTCTGGCTTACTTCGAAGTTAATATGTAGTAGGCCAAGAGGGGGAACCTCATCTTAGGTAAGGTAGAACTTCTCACAAAATAAAATATCATTTTATAAAGTTTACATATATTATTTTTGAGTTCACATGAATGTTAGTTAACATAATATGATATTGCATTTAAAACATGAATTAAAGAAAGGCTGAGAGGGCTTTTAATTTCCCTTTTCTGTGGAAAAGTAGCAAAACTCATGTCTCACAATATTCACAAGTGATAAAACCTGACAAATGTAAGAATATTATTTTGATAAAAGCAGCACAATGTTTCAGGCTTTGTTTTATAGTAGTACATTAAGTTTTAAATAAATTTGTACTAATTATAGTCAACTTATGCACAAACATAACTTTTGACCAGAAATATTCGCTTTCCTTCCAATAAATACCATATCTAGAATCTTTAATTCCTTCTGTTCATATCCCAAAGCAATCCTTGTAAATTTCTGAATTTAGGCAGATTACTCCATTTTAATGATAAAAAATACTTTGTTATTTATAATACTTTAAATGAAACAGTAGAAACCTTGAGAAATTTATAAACATTTGTGTTGAAAGAAAGGACAATTGACTTCAACTTTTAAATTAAATTAAGTAAGCTTATATTAGCCATATGGTGGTTGTCCCCTTTAAGCAGTGAGGGCAGCAGCTCTGCCTAGGAGCAAGAAAGTTTCTTTAACACAGAGAATTATGAAGGTAAGTATCTTAGGAATTCATGACTGACAGGGTAATACAGAGGCAGATGGCAAATCAAAGATTTACATAGCTTAGCATCCTGGATAAGGGACAAACTCAGGTTCCAGCATGAGAGTGCTGCTTATATTTTAAGAAGGGTGCTGCTTATATTTTAATCAAAGCGAAACATGTTCCAAGCAAATAAAATAAAAATAAACCTTTATGACCTCTTATTGAATTGGCTTTCAATCTTAAGATAGAATTTGGCTGGGTTAGAGAATTACATTTGTTCACCATTTATGAAAACACAATGTTTAAGTATATAGAATTACACCTGTTGGGCTTTAAATTAAGTAACTTCATTCTTAATGATGACAAAGCAATTTTATATTCCTTTTTAAAATTTACCATTTATGAAAACATCAAAAATGTTACTCTATGGAACTTAAAGGAATTAAAATTATTTGGTATTGGATTCAACAGTTAACATTTTATCTAGTAAACACATTTGAGTAATCAATGTCAGATTTGATTTGCTTATTTTCATTATCATTTTTCCTTTGAGGAAATTTCTGACAATAAGGTATATTAGACATTTTATAGACATTAACATTTTATTAGTCCTTTGACCACCTAGAAAAACTTCTGAGTTGAGTAATTTTAGATACATCTTTACCTTTATCTGTTTACGAAATTTAAATTGAACTTTTAAAATCACATGAATTAAAAGTATTTGGATCCATTTTTTAATTTTAGTTTATAAGCACTCTATATGTTGGATTTGATACACAAACACATATACACAAGATAATACACAAAAACGGGCAGCATGTAGAACAGACAATACATAAAACGAGAAGTAAAGGCCTCTTGAATTAAAGGTAGACCTTGTAAATTAGTCTCTGAGTAGAGTGTAAAAAAACTTTTATAGTTGGATAAAGTATATCTGATCAGAAATCTTAATTTAGGCATGCAGAATCACAATCATGAGTTCAAAAATGTAGAACTCAAGAGTGAAGAGTCCTAAAAAAATGATGGTGTTAATTGTTTCAGTAAAGCAACAAGGAGGAAGAAAAAAGGGGAGATGAGAAACCTTAAATCTGTTTAAACAGACCTCTTTTTCCCCTTTTTTTTTCTTTTTTCTTTTTTCCTTTGGTTTCAAGCCCCTTATCAGGCTTTTCCTTTGCATTGGAATGTAGACTCCAATTCAGTCTAGCCAGGGAAATTGTTGCCCAGGGCTTTTTAACCTTTTTCCCCAGTTGGCATTTAGGCCAGGTTTAGGTATAAAAAGTTATAAAACATTATCTCCTGTGGCTTTTGAGGAATGAGGCTAGCCAAATAAAAAACAGTTTTTTCCATTTTTTATTGGGTTTCAGACTGGTATTAATGTTGTGGCTTGATGGCTTTGGAGCTGCCTGAGAGTTGGCAGAATAGGGGTCGCCGCAGGGCGAATAGTCAGCTTTGTTGGGCTTAATTGCTGTGGGCTGGGACGCCAAAGCAGTGGCGATATTGTGCATTTCTGCTTAAGGGAAAAGCGGCTAAATTTTGTCAAGATTTCAGATAGGAGAGCTCCAGATACTTGTCATTTTGGGTCAAATATTGTTTTAAGGCCTGTAGAATTTTTGTATTTTGGTCAGATTTTAGTGCTGAATTTAACAAAGCATTTTAGTTTGAGTCCGGTGTGGGAATAGTGGGTTTTAAAATCGGCAGAGAAATAGTCCAAGGGGGATGGATTGAAGTTTTCATCTTTGGAGAGGCCTGAGGTAGATGACAATGGAGGGCAGTGGTAAGGAGCTAGGCATGGCCTGATGGTAGAGCCTCTGTTTCTCTGTCCAGCAGAGAGGGGGCGGAATCTCTGTCCAGCAGAGATGGAGATTGAGAGAAGGTGACAACAGGGCACAAAGCATCCTTCTATGCTCTTTATGCCACCAAAAATGCCAGTCACTGAACTGGACTTCCCCATGAGGGTTGGGGAAAATGTCTTTTCCACAATCCCAGTGGTAAGGGGCATGGCCAGGAGAGCCCAAAGGCGAGGTTTTAGCCTTAGGGCAAGATCTCTGTCTGGCAGAGAGATATAGTAGCCTCTATGGTGGAATCTCTGTCTAGCAGAGAGAGAGACCATAGAGGGCAAGGCATCCCTTGCACTCTTTTATGCCACCAAAAATGCCAGTCCCTGACTGGACTTTCCCCATGAGGGGTTGGGGAAACGTCTTTCTGTCAACCCCAGTGGTAAGGGACAAGGCCCCAGTAGCCAAATGGCAGGTTGTCTGTTCAGCATAGAGGGGAGTGTGGGACAGATTTAGAAAGGAGTCTTACCTCTCTGAAGGGATGAGAAGGCTGATGGTAGATGCAGAAGTAAAACTGGCAAGCCAGTCCCATGACTTGCAAAGTTTCCTGAATGCGTCAGGGAGGGGAAGGCAGGGAATGGAAAAAGTGGGCTTTCCCTAACGCCAACAATGGGCTTGGTATAATAAGTCCCTTTATTGTCCATGTGGCATGAAGCCATAAGGATGTAATGTGTAGCTGATCTTTGGTACCCCAGGGGGGCTGTTGGTGTCAGCCTCAGACTCAAAGTTTTCGGGCAGCACTGGGGAGTAGCCACAGCCAGATGCCTTCAGTCATTATTGAGCCTTCCACCTAACACGCACACCAAATTTCTCCCGCACAGCAGTTGACTTAGTACCCCAAAGAGCTGTCAGGGTGAGGCTTTGGGACTAAGGCCTTCACGCAGCACCAAGGAGTAGCCCTGGCCAGCTGCCTTCAGTTGCCTCAGGCCCGCTGCCTCTCCCTCGCACCGAGTCTCCTGCATAAAGTGGACAGGAAAGGGCACGAGGAAGTGCAGTCAGTTTGGAGATTCAGCCGCAGCTCCAGAGAGCAGTGGCTGGGGTCTCCCAGTTTTCAGAGAGCTTTGGGGGTGCCAGACACTCAACGGTCATTCCCCAAGTCCCTCCAGCTGTTTAGCTGATCGCGGGGAAAGGAAAAAGGGTTTCGGGGAACAGGGAAGCATTACCTTTTAACCCTGTTCTTGGTCAGGGAATAAAATGTAAGTGCAGAAAGACCACGGCAGCAGCAAACTGTGCAAGTCACTGTAAGCTTTATTCAGGAGCAGGATTCATCTGTGGAGGTGGTGGACCCATATCCGTGGTGGACCCATATCCCTGATGGAAAATTGCGGGGGTTTTTAGCCCTGTATACCCCCGAGCCTGCAGGGCAAGGAGAGGGCCTTACCCCAGCGAGGTCGAACCAGGAAAGGCAGGAGCCAACTGACCCCCGCACCCAGCCCTCCCACCGGAGGACAATCAGATGTGTCAGGGAGACCAGTCAGCAGGAACTCGTTTATTGCAGAAATGGGGAGGAATATATAGTCCCTTTCGACCAATCAGCTTAAAGGTCAATCTACTATGGCCTGTTCATGCAAGCGAGCACCCTATACCGAATATAAGCAGTCATGCCTTGTCCATGAGCACGGAAGCGGGAGGTAACCAATGAGAAGTTTCCTTTTCTCAGGAGCTGGCATATACTTTATTTCCTTGAATGAAATCGCCCGTAGGAATGCCCTACATAAAATGAGCCACTGAACAAAGAAAGAGACTGGGTCTTTATAGGTTATTTTTAGGGAGGTGGTCTAGTGAAAAAACCTGCTGGTTCTCCCAGTTCTCCTGGGCCCTTAGGAATTTTAGGCTCGTTTTGATCAGTCAATGAGATAGTCAGAGAGTTGAGCCCTTGGGTCAAGGGTCCTGTGTTCTGGCTGAAGATTATCATTTCAGTGTGGTGACACACTTCTTTTCTGCTCCTCCATTTCTGCGACTAGCATCAGCAAGGCATCTGTTGGGAAAGGTGGGGGGAAAACTTTTCGCAGACTACATTATTTTCGGCCCCCATACCCATTAATCTCTGTTTTTTCCAATAGATCTCTTAGTAAGGTTAAGAAGAATGATAATCACATCATGACCAGAGCTATCTGGTATGGGTTGGTGAGAGGACAAGACTAATGCCATCTTAGAGCTAGGGCCTATTGTCCCCAACCCCCAGCAGAATACCAACGACCTCCACCCAGCTCCTGGAAAATTGCAAAATTCTTTATGATGCTCTGCTCTGGTGCCAGCAAGTCATTTTGCAACTTAGGGCCAGCCAGAATGTCCAACAATAGCCCCCTGTTAATCATACCTATCAGCCTAAAGGTCAATTGACCTCACACTGACCACACTTACCTTTTACTCAATACTATAGTGACAAGACTTGAATTCCCCTGTGTGCACTCTCCTATACCCAATTCTGTAATGCCAAGGCATGTACTCCCCTTCTTGCAGTTGAAACCCATAAAAACCCCTGCTCCCCTAGACTCGGGGCCACACCTCCCTACCCGCTGTGTCAGTGAAGGTGTGCGGTCCCTGCTCGAGCTTGCAATAAAGACCCTTTTGTGATTGCATCAAAATCGGACTCCTAGTGGTCTCTGGTGGTCTCGTGAGCTTGGGCATTACAGTGGCAGGATGAATAATTAGTTAAATTTTGGATGCTTCCAAGAGTTTGGTAGAGCTGCACTAGAGTATTTCCTTCATGCATAAAAGTTCTAGCACAGTTATGAAAGACAAAGTTCATTAATGTCCTCTCTCCCCTGTACTTCCTAGGATTGAAGATATTCCCTCAAGTTCTAGACTTGCTGCTCTTCCTCTATGATGAACCTAGCCTAATTCTATTTTAAAATTAAAAGCCATCTCCACATGAGGTCATAAAAGGTTTATTTTTGTTTTACTTGCTTGGACCTTGTTTGGCTTTGATTAGGTAACCACTCTCCTTAAAATCTCAACAGCGCCCCCATGCTGGAATCTGAGTTTACTTCCTATCTAAAGATGCTAAGCCATGTAAATCATTGATTCTCCATCTGCTTCTGTATTGCATTTGCCAGAACCCTGTCAGTTGTAAATTCTTAAGATACCTACTTTTGTAATTGTTTGTGTTATAAAAACCTCCCTGCTCCTGGACAAAGCTGCTGCTCTCACTTTTTGAAGGGGACAGCCATTGTACAGCTACTTTGTGTATACAATATAAGCTTGCTTAATTTGATTTAAAATTGGAGTCAGTGGTCCTTTCCTTGCATCCTGAGTTCAACATTCTACTGTGAGAAAATTGGTATTTTTATTTATTTTTTATTTTTTTGGTACCAAGGATTGAGCTCAGGGGTACTCAACCACTGAGCCACATCCCCAGCCCTATTTTGTGTTTTATGCAGAGACACGGTCTCCCTGAGTTGCTTAGCACCTCGCCATTGCTGAGGCTGGCTTTGAACTTGCGATTTTTCTGTCTCAGCCTCCCAAAGTGCTGGGATTATAGGCGTGCACCACCGTGCCCAGCAAAAATTGGTATTTTTAATCCCAGTAGCTAAAAATTCATTTTGAATAGTCTTTTTTAAAATGTACTGTTAAAACCTAGGTTTTCCTTTGTCGTACCAATTGTACAAGAGAGAAAAAAGCATTTTTATGAAAAGAATTAAAGAGAATTGACTTTTCCTTTCTGTTTGGGCTGCCACTCAAAGGATGTACTTCCAAGTGGTACACCAAGGTAATTAAAGATGCCTAGGAATGGTCAAAAGTATCTAAAATTTCAAAATAATGCTATGCAACCTCTTGCCCCTCTTGTCCTGATATTAATTAGGAAGTCGTCAAAAGGATATGAGTCCTTTCTAGATATAGTTGCATTTAGTGACTAAGTTATGTTATTAATAAGTTGTGTGAGCCAGAAGGAGATGCAGGAGGTAAAGGCAAAAACTGGGTAGGCTATTCTAACACTTCACAATACCTAAACCCTGTGGATAGGAGGGAATGTAGATGGTTTGTTGAATAACTTGACTGTCAGTCCATTGTTGAATGACTTTAGCAATCAAATGTGCACCACTGTTAGGTTGCAAATGGTCTTGAAATCTGAAAACATGATGCAGATTAGTTTCATGGCTTCAACAGTGTGGCTGAGGTCAGGTGATCAGACTAGAGCAGCAATATTGTAAGTCACTACTAATAGCCCCAAGAAGGGGTCAAAGTTCTGATGCAATGGTCTTCCAGGAGAAATCTGGGGCAGCATCTATAAAATGTGGACTCCTTTACTCTGAAACAAACAGGTCAACTTTTAGCAGGTATCACAACTCTGGCAGGCAGGTGTAGCCTCGGCATCAGAAACATACAGTCCTTTACTTTCTGCCTAGTATAGTAGAAATTGATGTGTTATATGCTTATAATTCCTGAACTATAAGTTTCTGCACAGAATCTAATGGTGAATATTTTGCCATTGTGTGGTATGATAATAGATACAGGCAGGAATGTTAGTAATCTAAGTCATGCACGCTCAATCAAAGCCAGTTCAGTCTTCAAACATTGTTGAAAGGCAAGTCTGGAACAAAATCTGTCAGTGCCGCCATATGCAAGATATATAGAAATGTAAGAGATCCATGCAGAATTGTCTCTCAATGAATAAAGATATAGAAATGTAAATACAGTCTAAGCTTAGTCTGCTGAGGACTACAAGAAATCATACACCAGAAGCAATGAATTATACTTAGCCTCACCCCCACACACACCAGTCTTATTCTATAAGTACCATTATCTGCTAATAGAAGTCAGGAATCCTGGAAACAATTGCTGTTCAACCAACCAACTAACTAACCAACCAACAAAAAACCTAGGGCAGGTAAAATATAAGATGGGCCTAAAATATTTTGTGCCCAAAAGTAATGGTATGCTCAAAAAATAACAGATACATGTTGAAAGGTGACGGATGGCAGATTAAATGTGCTCCCACTGGTCAACTGTATGACACTTTATCCTTAAAATAAATGAAAGAGAATAATGGATTATATGCCATTTTATTATATAAAAATCTGTAAGTTGTTACTGACATAAAAAATAAGTAAGAGAAAGAGGAAAGTTTGGGGTTTTTTTTGGTAGTACTGAGGACTGAACCCAGGGTCTACAACTGAGCAACCTTTTACAGGTAACATTAACTTACTTTAGTTCCCAGTGTGCATAAAAGCAAGCCAGGATCTCCTGGGTTATGTGTACCTGGACATTTTGGCCCAGGCTGTCTCTTATTTTTCTCTTAACTTAGCTAGGTTTGGAGGAATAGAAAGAAGGTATTCAGGGACATAGTGTTTTACTGTCCCTCTTTTCTTTAAATATGATACTGTGTGTGTGTTTCTGGTTATTTACTTGTATTACAACATTACAGCAGGAGGCCCACACTTCTTACTTTTTAATGTTGAGGCTGGGACTCTGCAAATTGTATTTTCCAGACTTCCTTGACAGATGCCTTCTAGTTAGCTTCTATTAATTGGAGACGAAAGAATTTGGAACTTGGGAAGAGGAGGAAATTGATTTTCCTCTTTGTTTTTAGTTTATGTCAACATTTCTTCAACAGCATAGCGCAGCTTTGGCTGAACCTTCACCTCATTTTGGTGATCCTACCACCAGTAGTGCTGCCTGCCTTGGAATTCTCATCTCTAGCCATTTGTGAGTACTAGATTGGTAAGTCCTGTGTTAAGTAAATTCATTTTGTATGAAATATTAGAACGGTTTCTATTTTCATGACTAGACTCTGAAAGGTATTTTTATATACTAAGAATGCCTAGACGCTGACATAAAAATATTTAGAAATTACTATCATTGGGGAGTGAGACTAATGAAGCCAGGGAGAAAAGAAACTGACTTTTCATTTTATTCCTTCAAAATTCTCTTTTATATCTACTGTAAGCAGTTCTACTTCTACTATAAACTTTGTTATGTTATCTGTGATTTATTTTACAATAGTTCAATACAGAACATCAGGTATAGATTTAATCTTTATAGATTTTATTCTTATCTTTATAAAGGCACTTAGTTGCCTTAATCGGAAGTATTAACTCCAGTGATAATTGGCGAGGATAGAACTGAAAGACTGTACTCCAGAAATGACTGCTACCAGTCTTTTAGCTACTCTGATTAATACCATTAGTTTTCTCAATTTGCTTAATGGATTTTAAAAATGGATTTTTAATGTTTTACTAACTAAAGAACAATTAGAATAAAATTTAGACTTTTACCAAACCTACAGTAAAAAAGTGATATCTCAAAATTATTATTTTTTAAACATTTTTTTAGTTGTAGATGGACACAATGCCTTTACTTTGTTTACTTATTTTTATGTGGTGCTGAGGTTCGAACCCAGTGCCTCACACATGCTAGGCAAGCGCTTTACCACTGAGCCACAACCTCAGCCCTCAAAATTATTATTATTTTTTTTTTTGTAGTACTGGGGATTGAACTCAGGGGCACTCAACCACTGAGCCACATCCCCAGCCCTATTTTGTGTTTTATGTAGAGACAGGGTTTCACTGAGTTGCTTAGTGCCTCGCCGTTGCTGAGGCTGGCTTTGAACTCACGATTCTCCTGTCTCAGCCTCCCTAAGTGCTGGGATTACAGGCTTGAGCCACCGCGCCTGGCTCCTCAAAATTATTTTTAATGAGTATCTTTTCAAATGATTTTTTTTACTGTTTTTGAATTTTTAACTATTTGCAGAAAAAATATTTATGACCTAGATAAATGTCCCAGGCCAAAACCAAGCAAAAAAAACCTAAATTCATAAATGACTGTATAGAATGTAATTTCATTTTTATCACAATAAATAGAGATGAACCTATTGATATCGACTCATTTATAGTTGTACTGTTGTAGGGACAGATGAGGCAAAACACCAGATAGGAAACAGGAAGCAGGTTTATTTGACTGCAGTGGGTTCAGAGGGTACAGCTTTTGCTATAATCAATTAATTCCCCTGAACCCCAAGTTCAGGCAGCTTCAGAACTTTATACCCAGCGTGTAAGGTGAGGGGCTCAAAAGTTCACAGTCTGCACAAGTTCACAGAAAAGCAGCTTTTTCCTTTACTGTTCTGGGCAAATTAACACTTCAAGGACAGCACCTGAGAAGGGGAGAGCTGTTTCTCCCCTCTTTCTTCCCCCTGCCAGCTGTTACCATGGAGCCCAATTAGTAATATCTCTTATCTCTGAAATATAAACATCTCTGTGAAGTTCAGGCCCAAGGCCAGAGGCCTTGTTAAAGGATCTTTCTTATTACACTTTGCATTTACAAACCTGCTTCCCACTTAAACAAACAAAAAACTTTTATAAACCATTATATCGTTACTACACTAGAGAGTCCAAAAATGTTTTTGAAAAACTAGTAAGGGGGCGTTCAGAACTTGGAGTGCTGATCTCTTTTAGGCCAGTGGCCAAGCAAGACAGAGCAACAGGAAATAGGAACTTTAACTACGTTGAATTCTTTGGTAGAGAGATTGTTTTGCTAATAGTCCTGAGATCAATTATGGCGTAGATTTAGAAGCTTAATTAAGACTCTCTGTGGAGGAGGGGGTGCCACTACAGTACCAGAACCTTGAGCTAAACACTTAAAATTGTCATCTCATCTTCTTTTTCCAAGTTCTCTAGTGCCTAGAGAAACAAGCAACCAATCCTACATTCCTTAAATGATTTATTTTGATTAAAATGTTCTATGACAGTAGATATTTGACTCCAAGCGACCACTTTTGATAATCTAAGTAACAAGTAACTGTTTCCCACTGAATACCATGGAGAATGAATTCCATATTCCCATCTTTATATTCTGTTCCTCTGCAACCATGTTCAGTACCAATATTGATGTAATTCAGGACTCAGGGTAACAGGATCACAATGGCTGTTTTACGACAAGGGATCTTTATAAAGGAATTAGACCTCTACACAACTGTGGGAAGAGTAGGGAAGTAAAGATCCAGAAGTGGGTGCTGGTGAATAAGAAAAGGGATCAACTAATCTGAAAGCCATACTTCGGCCACTAAAATAGTTCGTGTGAAAAAGATATTATTGCGTCCATGTTCCTACCTCCTCTGTGGGTTCATAGTCAAGTTTCTGGTGATAGGATGAGGACTGCTCTTCAGTATCTGGGCCAGGAATCGGGGATCAGGTTGTATATGGAACAGAAGAAAAAAATAAGGACAACCTAGAACCTACTATGCACCTCTGCATCTATTCAGTATAACACATAATTGTAACAGACCTCCAAAAACTATTACTTCACTTCTCCATTTCAAACCAAGCACAAAATTTCTTCTTTTGGCCAAGTCTAAAGGATTCTAAAAAGTTTGGTTTCCAGTTTAGTCAAGATGACACAGCACAATCCATCATATCATGACTACCATTACTATAACTATCACTATTACTTTTCTAATTTCACCTGTCCTATGATAAATAAATTTAAAGTGCAGAAAATGGCTAAGTGTAGCTGATCAAGCAGGTGCCTAATCTACATGCTCATCTCCTGATAATTATAGCAAGCTATCACTAATCCTAATTGCTTTAGGATCTCTAGATTCTTTACGCAAGGAAGATATATTAGAAAAAAAATGATGGATACTTGAATCCTAAGTTCAGATCCTGATAGTATTTCTTTCTAGCCACACTTGTTTAGGCAACTTAAAATCTTCTCTGATCCTTAATTTCCTCATCTATAAACTGGACTTAATAGACTATAGATGAAAGAATGGCAGTTTAGCTGGGCGTTGTGGCACATGCCTGTAATCCCAGCACTTAGGGAGGCTGAGAGAGGAGAATCGTGAGTTCAAAGCCAGCCTCAGCAACGGCGAGGCGCTAAGCAACTCAGTGAGACCCTGTCTCTACATAAAACACAAAATAGGGCTGGGGATGTGGCTTAGTGGTTGAGTGCCCCTGAGTTCAATCTCTAGGACCAAAAAAAAAAAAATAGTACTTACTCTGAAGTTCATTATGAAGATTAAATCAAAGGAATGGGGGGACAGCTGGTGTAGAAAGAAAAAGGTCGTCTACTCAGCAATGATACTTAATAATGTGGCATGTGGTAATGAATATTTTTCTGTGGGAAATTGATCCTGTCACTCAAGTGTTGCCTGATTCAGTTCCAGGACAATTTATTTCCATATTCATTAAACAGTTAGCAAATAATTACTATATATGCTTCATTATACAGGGGATACAAATAGTAAAGACATAATTTCTACATCTAAAATCTTATATAAGAAGACAGTTAAATAAAATGTACAGCAGGATACAATGTGATAGAATTGTACATTAGAAACTTGAGGTACTCAGATGTAAGGCAAACTAAACTAGTCTTGCCTTGGAGACAGAAAGTCTTCCTGGAAAAGATATCCTCTACCAAGCTGTAAGGTTAAATCAGTATTATTTTGAAAGGACTGAAAAAATAGTCAAGGTACAGGAAATAAATAGTATATAAAAAAGCAAATAATTTGAACAAATATGGCAAATATGAGAAACTACAAGTATGGCTTGATATGAATTTAACTTCTATTGAGAGAAAGAATGAAGGTAAGTAAACATAATAGGTGAACGAGACTGATAACACTCCACATCTAAAATAGATGAGACTACTTACCACTTAGTACTTAGTGTTCAGGGAGGCCTCACTAAGGAGATAAAATTTTCATTGAGATGTGAACAAAGGAGTCAGTCAGAAGCAGATGACCCAGCATGTGCTGACACTGAAAGCAAAACCAAACTTATTTGTGATGTGGAAAGGCCAGCTTGGTTGCAGAATTGGAGAATGGAGCATTGTCAGAAGACTGTGGTATAGATGAATTGAAGAACTAATGAGAAGCCAGTTCAGATAGGCCCTTATGGCCAACGTTAAGCTTTAGCTTCTCTTATAAGATGAAAAGTCATTGAAGGATTTTGAGCAGAGTGATTACATAATCATATTTATATTTTATAGTAAGAGAGCTTGAGAAATGAATCTGGAAAGGTAGGCAAAATCAGATTATGAATCATTACGTGTGCCTTATTCAGAAATCTGGCTGTTTCTTGAAGGCAAGAGAAGTTACTGACGGATTTTAAGGAAAGACAAAGAATTAAATTTGGATTCTAAAAAGATAACTCGGAAATATGTACAGTATGAATTTAAGGCGTCTAAACTCATATTCAAAGAGATCATTTAAGAGTTTCCTAAATAATGCAGATAAGATTTCAAGGATATAAACTAATTAAGAATGAAATGAAGAAAGAATTTTGAACTGTACACCAACTGACTAATAGCGCTAGTGAGACTGGAAAGAGAGAAGTTGATGTTAGAAGGAAAAAAACCAGGCTTTCTTAGAAACGGCTCTCTGAGGAAGGTGCTGTTACTATGATTACATTCCTCCTGTTACTCCTCACTTTTGAAACCATCCTGTTTATATTCAGTATTACAGTCACAGAAAACTTAAGATGGTCAATCTACTTAATCAAGTTAGAGCCCAAGTTGCACTGCAGGCTGTCAGTGCTATCCTGTTAGGAAGCCTGGCCCTTCCTGGAATCCTTTCAAGGGAGGCACAGCCTTATCTAGGCAAAACCCTATGTTCTGGAAAATTATCTTTTACTCTGTTACTCTGGAAGTTCTTCATCAGATATCTTTCAAATTTGGTATGGACTTGAAGATTATCACCTTTACAAAGAATAGTCCAATTTCAAGCCTTGCTTCAGTATTCTGACCCAGTGAATGTACATTATGTTAAATGGCACTGGGTGGCTAGAATATCTAAAAATGCTTGCCATACTCTGGATGTTAACTTCTCCAAGATCATCAGGTTTTTTTTTTTATATTTTGTAGTTTTATTATAGTAACAAATAGTTGTCCCAGTGAGATCTACACACATGTACAGAATTATTACATTTAAATTCATATAGAAGAATTTTTACATTTTATAGTTTTAAAAGGAGAAGATGAAGTTCAGCTGAAGTTTTACAATAATGAGAAGAAAAATATACAAGACAAAAATAGAGTCAACAGTACAACTATCCATCTTCTGTAGAATGTGGACACTTTTTACCAGAAAGCTACATCTTCTTACTCTGATTGTCCAAATCATCAAAATATGGATGATTTAGTGCCATTTTGCCAGAAATTCCTTTGGCAGGATCATAGACTAACATTTTTGAGAGCAAATCCAAGCCATTTTCACCCAAGTTTTTGATATGGGATGCCAGGCTTCCTGGTTTCCACTTGGGAAATGTATTCTTATAATACTGTAAAGATTCCACTTCTGGCCACACTTCATTGTTGAGAGTACCCAAAGCTCTGAAAATCCTGAAGAGTTAATCAATTTCTGAATCTCCATGAAAAAGTAGTTTCTTAGTTGCCAATTATGCAAATATGGTTCCTGTCCTCCAAATGTCAACTGGAGTGGAGTAACGAGCTGACCCCAGCAATATTTCAGATCATCTATACCAGGGTGTTACTACCTTATGTATATATACCCTAGTAGGTATTCCAAAAGCTCTCGCAAGGCAAAAAGCAGCTAGTTTAATTGCTCCTTTGTCATCAATAAGAGTTTTTAAGTCTCTGTGAAGAATCCTTCTAGAGTGACAAAACACAATACCCTGAAGGATTTGGTACAAATAACCCTTAACAAGTGAAGAATCCATGAACTGACCAGGAGGGATAGAATCCAAGTATTTGAGATCCATGGAAAGGA
Source organism: Xerus rutilus (assembly GCA_028644305.1). Lineage (NCBI taxonomy): Eukaryota > Metazoa > Chordata > Mammalia > Rodentia > Sciuridae > Xerus > Xerus rutilus. The sequence continues at coordinate 28,404,974 of CM053401.1, forward strand.
ATTAAAAGGTGAGATGTAACCTGGAATGCTGCAGCAGCACATCTTGAAGGCTGATTATATTTGGAAGATGAAGTTGCTTTAATAGAGAAATTTCCTGAATTGCAGTTACTAGGAACCACTACCTCTTCACTTTCTAGTCTGTTTTTTCTTCATGGCTACCACTTGACCTATAGTTTTGTGTCTATCCTTATATACAACTCCATAAGTACCTTCCCCAGTTTTCTCTACTTTGGCATAGTCTTCCATAATTACTCAATAGGTATGATAGATCCCGGCTTATTGTCCCATGGCGTCTGCAGTGGCATCTACCACATTTGTGACTCCATACTCAACTTCCAAGTGCCAGCTTTGAAGCCAAGTGCCCAAGATCACCAGCTTTTTTTTTTTTATACCCAGGATTGAACTCTGGGGTACTTGATCACTGAGCCACATCTCCAGACCTATTTTGTGTTTTATTTAGAGACAGAGTCTCACGGAGTTGCTTAGTGCCTTGCCATTGCTGAGGCTGGCTTTAAACTCACAATCCTTCTGTCTCAGCCTCCCAAAGTGCTGGGATTACAGGCGTGCGCCACTGCACCCAGCTAAGATCACCAGTTTTAATGTAAAATACAATGATAACCAAAACAGACTTCACTCAGACTTTCCTACTACTGATAGTCAGTCATCCCTTGAACCCCCTACTAGGGCTGCTGCTTTTAGTGCACCACATAAAATTTCTTCACCATATGCAGGATATTGGATTTCCTCAAGTTACAGGTCTGTCAGTTTCAGCTGTCCTGGAGCTCTTGGGCCTTTCATATACCTTCTATGATGTCCCTGGAAGGATGGCCATCCCCAGGACTAGTGATATACTTGCATATTTGTTACATGTGTCATCAATCTCACGTGTGTGTGTGTGTGTGTGTGTGTGTGTGTGTGTGTGTGTGTGTGTGTTTGTGGTGCTGGGGATTGAACCCAGGGCCTCATGCATGCTAGGCAAGCACTCCACTACGGAGCTACATCCCCAGACCCCACATCACAAATCTCGGTACTGATCTTTGCATACCACATGGGCTTTTTATACTATTTTGAGTGTATGGTAATATACATCACATAAATATTATGTTTAATAAGAAAGAAACTGCCTTGGTTTGTGGCAAATGCGAATCAAGCTCAGCTAACAAAAAACATCTAAGTGCTCAGATACTTTATGGAAAAGTGCTTCATATTACATTATCCAAACATCAAGCAGTTTAGCTTACATGAGAGGGGCAAGACTAAGTTCTAAAGATTTCAGTAATATCCTTTGAACAGCATTAAAATGCCTGGCTCTAAAAATGTCTAGAATATCTTTCCCCTATCATCTACTCTGACTCTTTCCAACATTCTTCCTTCCGTTACAGCAAATGATGTGAAGAACCCTTTCACAGAAGTTCAGTAAAGCCTTTAAAATTCTTTCAGAAAGATCACAAAATGCTGTTTGATTCATTCTTTATTCCCTAAATAATTCCATCACTATCAAATTCCATAATTTGTCTCAATTGTTTTCTCTGAGTGGGAGCTCTTATTTCCCATTTTCTGTCTTTCTATATATTAAGCTTCTTCATTTTATACTTCCATTCCAGGGGGTGATGGCACACACCTGTAATCCCAGCTACTTGGGAGGCTGAGGCAGGAAGATGGCAAATTGGAAGCCAGTCTGGGCAATTTAGAGAGACCTTACGTCAAAATAAAAATAAAAAGGGCTGTTGCTATAGCTCAGTGGTAGAGTGCTCTGGGGTTCAATCCCTGGTACTGCAAACAAACAGACAAAAACTATACTTTCATTAGGCAACTTACATCTCCCATTTGTCATTATACCTATTACGAGCATCTCTTGAACTTATTTAATGACTTTTTTTTTCACTGCCTATGTGTTTCCTTTGAAGCTGTGCATTCAGATCAGAAGGATAAACTTCCCAGGTACAGAGTAATGATCTCCCCAACCATTCCCCCACCCCACAATCTACAGGAAATTGTGGGTTTTCTCCTTCCAAATCTTCTCATTGATGACATCTGGAATTTCTTTTTCCATTTCTACTTGATCTCTTTTCTCTTGGCATTCCAATGTCATTTATTCTTTTTTTTTTTGATACCGGGGATTGAACTCAGGGGTACTCGACCGCTGAGCCACATCCCCAGCCCTATTTTGTGTTTTATGTAGAGACAGGGTCTCACTGAGTTGCTTAGCACCTGGCCATTGCTGAGGCTGGCTTTGAACTCATGATTTTCATGTCTCAGCCTCCCAAAGTGCTGGGATTACAGGCATGTGCCACTGCGCCGGGCTCCAATGTCATTTATTCTTATCTTAGTTTTTTCACTATTTTTTCTGCCTTTTATAATGATTGTTTTATTCACTCATTCAACCAACATATGTGGAAGAGGGTTGGAAGTGAGGGTAGCAAAAATCTGAATTTTAAGTACAAGTGTAATTTTGGAAGTTTCACTTCATTTATTAATTTCCACAACCTCTAAAGAGCTCCCTTTTAAAGAGGAATGAACAAAGTTTGGAGATGTTAAGTTACTTGGTCACACCCAGATAAGTGGAAACAGATGGAACTGAAACTTGAAATAAGGTATTTTTGGCATCATTTTCTGTGTTCTTTCCACTATCACGTTAACTTCTTTCAAGGTGAGCAAATAAGAGCCCTTCCTGCTGAATCTGTCTTATTTTGTTTGGTACACATAGTAGTTGCTAGTTTTGTTTTACATCTACATTTGAATGCCTTTTCATTGGCCCTACACTTGTCAATCCTCCCATGTCCCCACTAACCCTTGTGGTCACCTTGAAACAAAGAATTCCTGAATCTCCTCATGCTGAGAATAAAAACTATTTCTTGACCTAGCTGCTTCCAAGGAAGCTAAAACTGACATGTTCTCTGGCTAGCACAGCCCAGCTAAATCTACACATATATATCACCTGGCTTTTGTTTCTATAAATTGGAACTGTTTCTGTGGGACCAGCGGAGAAAAAAAAAATCCAGCTGCTTCTTCCCAGTTTGCTCAAACTGCATAAAATTCATTTTTGTTTTTTCGTTGTTTGCTTATTTCTTATGTGGGCAGATGGCACCGAGGTCCCCTGGCTTGGCTGCCAGTAACAACCTCATATATGGGGGGGTAGGGGGTGGGAGGAGAGGGAGAGACACCTTTCTGGCTCTTAAGGCATTTGTGTTTTTGACCCGTGAAGGTTCCTTCAAGCTCAGTTTGGAATATTCTCTCCCCAAACTCAAGAAAGCTGAACTAAAGAGTCATAGGTAGTGCACTAATTTTACTCTAACGGTTAAAAATGATTGAAGCTTTCCCTATTGTTGAAAGAATGAAAGGACGAGATCTTTTTCCTTCTTCTTTTACTTTGAGGATTTTCTTGGGGGGGGGGGAACCCTGTAATTATAATACTTAGTGTGTCTCTGTATGTATATTTTTTAAAAGTTAAATAAGCCTCTGTCAGATACAAACAAGGGATCTTTTTCTTAAGGTTCTGGGAAAAAACTTTGAAACGTCAATATTAAGGAAGACAGTGCCCCTATCTCCTGTCACCAAGGGAGTTATCCAAAGTGCCTTCTTCCAAGATCTAAGAACCAATTTTGTCAGAAAGACGGGGGGGAAGGGGAGAGAGATGGAAGGGATACAGATAGATGATTTTGTTTTTCCTTTGGGTGAAGGCAATCAGTTAACACAGCCAGCCACCCCAAGGGTGAACTGCCAAAGAATGAGTAGAAACGGTGCCTTCAATTCCTCTTACGTGAGAACATGCGCGTAATGGACTGCATTTGCTTGGCTACATAAAAGGTATGATTTTCGTCCATCTTTGCAATCTCATTAATAGCTCGTTTGTGATACGCATCCTAGTTTGGTCGGATATAGTAAAGGTGAGGGACTTAAATAAATTGATTTTGTCGAGGAAATTTCTACCCTTGCGATTTCCTGAGATGGCAGATGTAATTTTAAAAATTTCCTCGACAAAATCAATTTATTTAAGTCCCCCTTCACTAGCCTCCCTCCGCCCTCAGCTTCCCCTCTGCTCTCAGCGGAACGCCAGAGTCTCAGCGTAACGCCAGAGTCGCGGCGGCTCCTAAAGCAGCTCTAAGCTTGCTCAGAGAAGGCGGTGAGATAACGCGATCCCTCTCGGCGAGACCACGCGAGAGCCACGATTCCCAGCATTCCCTGCGCCCTCGGCTCGGTGGCGGCTGCTTCCGGCCCGCAGGCTTCGGAAACCGAAAGGACAGTGCTGGAGACGCCTTGCGGCGCTTGATTCACCTTCACCTGTGCAGAGTGCCAGCTGACCCGAGGAGGAAGCCAGGCGAGCGGTGGAACATGAACGGAAGAGTGGATTATTTGGTCACTGAGGAAGAGATCAATCTTACGAGAGGACCCTCAGGTACGTGCGGGACTCGAGTCGGAGCAGGGGGCTTGAGGGTGTAATTGCAGAACAGACATTTGTTTTGCTGAGCCGGGTTTACCTGGCGTCGGAGCAGGCAGGCCCCAACCTAGAAGTTTCCTGTAACGCTTTCGGGCACGTAGAAAAAATATATTGGCAACCATCTTTAGCCAGATAACGGGTCTGAGGACTCGGCTTCATAATCCAGTCGGATTACCACATGCGTTTACAGCCAGGAAGGGGTTCTTTCAGCCAACGGTGCTAGACCGGAGGAGGAAAGGTCCAGCTTTTTAAACAGCGTATCGTGGACACTATCCCCTTCCTTCCCTTGCCTGTTCTATCCCTGTTTCTTAAGGACCGGTTACTTTTTTACAAAAGTATCCAAAATTGGTACTACTTAAGAATTATTCAGGGATTTTTATTTTTGTTCTTTGATTAAAAAACTAAAACGCTATTTACTAGGCCCCATCTTCAGGGTTTTGGATTCAGTATGGATTCGGGGTTTTGCTTTTTAAACTAAACACCTCATGTGGTTCAGATATAGCCAGATGCTCACTTACCTCTGCAGTACTCTTTTGCGTGACGCTTGATTAGGCTGTGCTTTTCATATGACTACGACCGCCTTCCTTGAAGTTGGTTGTCTTTTCTTTAAGGCGGTTTAGTTTTTCCATTAAGAGCTTTAGATTTAGGATTACACTACCTAGCACCAAATCTTGTATCTAGCATCTTATTAGCTTTATAACTGATGTAAGCCTTAATTTCTCCTCTGTAAAATGAGAATGGTTATAGAATATACTTAGTGTGTTGTGAAAATGAAATGAGTTCATCTGTAAAATATTTAGAACGTTGTCTGACATGTGGTAAGCAGTGTGTTTGCTTCTGTTGTTGTTAATGGATGAATGGCCAGGTGACACAGTTAAGTCCTGCTAAATACTGTATTTCAAGTGTCTCTGATCAAGTACTATGAGTCCTCTGAAATGTTTCTGAATACCTTTCATTCCTTTCTCTTCTCATTGCCACTAACCTCGAATGGTCCGTCACCTTTGCTTATGTGGAATTTTGCAATAGTTTACTCAGTACTAACAGATCATTCTTTATAAAACATGACTTTCAGATTTATCCATATTTGTGTCTTCCTTCCTGTTGTTAAAAAAAAAAAAAGGCGGGCAGTTGATCTTAGGTATCTGATCATAACTTACTGCCTCTCCCAGGTTAGATGCTTCCTATTATCAACATTCTACACAATTTATTATCTCTCATATATTGCCAAGCTCTTTGTTTTATCTCCTCCTATCAAGGAAAAGATGGAATGGCTATTATCTCTGTTTTACATACGAGGAAATCTTGACTTTTCATCGTACAGCTCTTATGGGATGGACTTAAGAATTGGATCCAGGTCTACATGACTTAAAAATCAAACTCTGAAACACTAGAAATAATTTTGTTTTGTTTTGTTTTTGCTTTCTCACTGATGTCTTCTCTCTCTACTATGAGGTTTTCTGATTTTTAAAAAAATGGATATTTCATTTCTTATTTTTTTTTTTTTGCTAATGCTTTGTCTAGTGCATGACACAAAATGATTAGTAAATGAAATGACCAAACTGATACATCAGAATAACATAGTGGAATATGTTTAAGTTAAAAGAACCAGCAACATGGTTTATTTCAGCTTTTGCAAAGTCATAAACAGAATTTTCCAGTAGATAACAATTTGAGAATAAAAGAATGAGGTTGGACATAATGTGTTATGATGGCTAGGAAACTAGCTAAGATACAATAAACAAGGGGAAGAAATAGGTGAAAAACTCCATGGAAGGAGATGACCTTTGAGGATTAAAGGTCTGGGCACGGTGGTGCATGTACATAATCCCAGTAACTCGTAATCCCAGCAACTCGGGAGGCTGAGGCAGGAGGATCAGAAGTTCAAGGCCAGCCTCTGCAACTTAGGCCTAAGCAACTTAGTAAGAACCTGTCTCAAAATAAAATATAAAAAAGGATGGGGAAAAAAGAATTAGCCTAAAGTTCTTTTCAGAACAATCCTTAAGAATAACTTCAACATTTATGCATTTTTTTTGGGAAATAGAAACAAAGGTAAGTTGATACATACTTCCTACTTTGTGGAGCCAATGTGACTAAGTAGAAAGTGGCCAATCATTATATTCGAGTAAATGCAAAATTATTTATTGAGGGAAAGACGTCTAAACCAAGATGATAGATTATTAGTTTCAGAAGAGTCAAAATTAAAGTGAAACTGTTTAAAATTCATTTAGTGTTTGTTACATGCCTACATATGATTAAGAATTTTGGATACTAAAGAACAAGGAATGATCCCTGTGTGAAGGATTTTGCAGTGCAATAGGACATTTGGTAGTCAAAAGAAAATGAGAATAGGCCAGGCATGGTGGTATACACCTGTAAATCCAAGTGGCTTTGGAGGCTGAGACAGGAGGATTGTGAGTTCAAAGCCAGCCTCAGCAAAAGCAAGATGCTAAGCAGTGAGACCTTGTCTCTAAATAAAATACAAAATAGGCTGGGCATGTGGCTCAGTGGTCAAGTGCCCCTGAGTTCAGTCCCCACTACCAAAAAAAGAAAATGAGAATTAAAAAGTGTCACTGCAGAAAAGAAAAAAAAAACAACTAAAGGTAAAAGAAATATATATGGATGAAATAAGGGACAAAACAAAAAAACCACCATCACACATACAGAATTGCAAATTGACAAAAGTGAGTCCTTGACTGTTGTTAATTACTTAAAGTGTAAGGTTAAATGCTTCAATCAATAGGCAGAATGGAATAAAAAAGATCCAATGATATTCTGTTTGTAACATTCATTTTAGAAGTAGAGACACAACTAGATTTATAATGGAAGGATGAAAAGATGCTCCATTCAAAAGATTGCTGAAGTGACTACTGATTTCACACAAAATAGATTAAATGTGATAAAAATTACAAGAGACTCCCAGGGACATTACATTTTAAAAGTTTTATTGGTTCTTTTTAGTTATACATGACAATAGAATTCATTTTGATATAATTATACAAGCATGGAATATATCTTATCCTAGTTAGAATGTATATTTAGGATGTACATGATGGTGGCATTCACAATGGTGTATTCAGGGGAAGATTGTTTTGGATTCACTCCACTGTCTTTCCTTTCCTTATACCCGCTTCTCTTCCCTTCCTTCCTCTTTACCTTATCTACTGAACTTCTGTTCTTCCTCTCTTCTGCCTTATTGTGGGTTAGTGTGCACATATCAGCAAAAATATTCAACCTTTGGTATTTTGGGACTGGCTTATTTCACATAGCATGGTAGTCTACAGGTCCGTCCGTTTACTTACAAATGTCATAATGTTATTCTTCTTTATGGCTGAGTAATACTCCATTGTGTATATATACCACAATTTCTTTATCCATTCATCTGTTGCAGGCATCTAAGTTGGTTCCATAGCTTAGCTATTGTGAAATGTGCTGCTGTAAACATTGATGTGGCTATGTCACTGTAGTATGTTGATTTTAAATCTTTTGGATATAAACAGATCTCCCAGGAGTGAGATAAATGGGTCAAATTGTGGTTCTACTCCTAGATTTTGAGGAATCTCCATACTGCTTTTCAGAGTGGTTGCAACAATTTGCAGTCCCACCAACAATGTATGAGTGTACCTTTTTTCCCACATCCTTGCCAACATTTGTTGTTACTTGTATTCTTGATAATTGCCATTCCGATTGGAGTGAGATGGAATCTCAGTGTAGTTTTAATTTGCATTTCTCTATTTTCTAGAGATGTTGAACATTTTTTCATGTATTTATTGACCATTTGTCTTTCTTCTTTTGGAAATTCTGTTTAGTTCCTTTGCCCATTTATTGATTGGGTTATTTGGTTGTTCTGGTGTTAAGGTTTTTTGAGTTCTTTGTATATCCTGGAAATTAACACCCTATTCTGAGGTACAGGTGGCAAAGATTTTCTCCCATTCTATAGTCTCTCTCTTCACACTCTTGATTGTTTCCTTTGCTGTGGAGAAGCTTTCTATTTTGATGCCATCCCATTTATTATCGATTCTTGATTTTACTTCTTGCACTTTAGGGGTGTTGTTAAGGAAGTCAGTTCCTGAGCCAATATGTTGGAGTGTTGGGCCTACATTTTCTTCTAGTAGGTGCAGGGTTTCTGGTCTGATTCCTAGATCTTTGATCCACTTTGAGTTGAGTTTTGTGCAAGATAAGAGATAGGGGTTAAATTTCGTTTATGTAGGGATTTCCAGTTTTCCTAGCACCATTTGTTGAAGAGGCTGTCTTTTCTCCAATATGTGTTTTTGGAGCCTTTTATCAAGTATGAGGTAACTATATTTTTGTGAGTTTGTTTGTGTCTTCTATTCTGTTCCATTGGTGGTCTTGTCTGTTTTGGTACCAATGTCATACTGTTTTTGTTGCTATAGCTGTGTAGTAGAATTTAAAGTCTGGTACTGTGATGCCTTCTGCTTTACTTTTTCTCACTAAGGATTGCTTCAGCTATTCTGGGCCTCTCAGATTTCCAGATGAATTTCATGACTGCTTTTTCTATTTCTATGAGGAACGTCATTGGCATTTTGATGGGAATTGCATTGACTCTGTATAGCACTTTTGGTAGTATGGCCATTTTGATAATATTAATTCTGCCTATCCAAGAATATGGAAGGTCTTAACCATCTTGTTAGGTCTTCAATTTCTTTCTTTAGTGTTCTGTAGTTTTCATTGTACATGTTCTTTACCTCTTTTGTTAGATTGATTCCCATGAGACTATTGTGAATGGGATAGTTTTCCTAATTTCTCTTTCAACTTATTTGTTGTAATATAGGAATGCAGTTGATTTCTGGGTGTTAATTTTGTATCCTGCTACTTTGCTGAATTCATTTATAAGTTCTAGAAGTTTTCTGGTGGAGTTTTTTTGGGTCTTCTAAATATAATATCATGTTGTCCACAAACAGATAGTTTGAACTCTTTTTTTCCTATTTGTGTCCCTTTAATTTCTTTCTTTTGCCTAATTGCTCCAGCTAGAGTTTCAAGGACTATGTTGAAGTCCTTGAAGTGGTAAAAGTGACCACCCTATCTTGTTCCTGTTTTTAGAGGGAATGTGTTCAATTTTTCTCTGTTTAGAATGATGTTGACCTTGGATTTGTTGTAAATAGCTTTTACAGTGTTTACGTATGTTCCTTTTATCCCCATTTTATATAACAATTTTTTAAAAATCAATTCATCAGAAAGAATAACAACTGTAAACATACATGCATCAAACAACAGAGTCCCAAAATATATGAAGCAAATGTTGAAGAATTGAAGGGAAAACAGATGATTTTACAGTACTCCACTTTTCTGTAATAGGACAGTCAACAAAATATGAATAAAGCAATAGAGGACTGAACAACACTATCAACATATTAGACCTAACAAACATACAGAACATTTCATCAAATAATGGCAAAATACCATTTCTCAATATATGATATTGGATTAACTAGACATTCATGTGCATAAGAATGAATTTGTATCCTTGCCTTATGCAACATACAAAAATTAACTGAAAATTTATTAAGTACCTAAGTATAAGAGTTAACACTATAAAACTCTTAGAAGAAGAGATAGGAAAAATCTTCATACCATTGGATTTGGTGATGATTTGTTGGATGTAACACCAATCACAAAGACAACAAAAGAAGAATAAGTAAATAGAGCTTCATTAAGCCTAAAAAATGTACATCAAAGGCCATTATCAGGAGTGTTAAAGATAATCTACAGAATCAGAAAAGATATTTATTATTTCTGATAATGATTAACAAGCTGAATATGTAAAGAACTCAAACTCAACAACAATAAAACAAATTAAAAATGAGCTAAGGACTTGAATAGACATTTCTCCATAGAAGATGTACAAGTGGCCAATAATCACATGAAAAGCATAAGCAACATCACTAGGCATTTGGGAAATGCAGATCAAAACCACAGTGGGATACTATTTCACACCCACTGGGATGACTATTATAAAAATAAATAACAAGCATTAGGAAAGATGTGGAAAACTAGAACCATGTGTATGCTAGTAGGAATGTAAAATGGTGCAACCACTGTGAAAAACAGTTTGGCAATTCCTTGGATTGTAAAACAGAATTACCCTGTGTTCGAACACTTCCACTTCTATGTGTATACCCAAAAGAATTGAAAGCAGAGACTTAAATAGATGATTGCATACCAGTGTTCATAGAAGTATTATTATTCCTAGTAGCCAAAATGTGGAAATAATCCTAATGTCCCTTGGCAAATAAACAAAATGTAGTATATATAAGCAATAGAATAATATTTAGCCATAAGAGGGAAAGAGATTCTGATACATGCTACAATATGGATGAACCTTAAAGACATTCTACTAAGTGAAATTAGACACAAAAGAAAAATATATCATTTCACTTACAAGGTATATAAACAAATTCATATGGACAGCATAATAGAGGTTACCAGGACCTGGGAGAAGGGGAGAATGAGGAGTTATTGTCTGATGAGTATAGAGTTGGGTGTTTTTGTTTATTGGTTTTGTGAGTGTATGTGTGTGTGTGTCTGAAAATTCTGAATATGAAGTGGTGATGGTTGTACAACATTATAAATGTACTTAATGCCACTGAATTATATACACTTAAAAGTCATTGAAACTATAAATTTTACATTAAGCATGTTTTACCATAATAAAGGTAGGGGGTTTTGTATCCAATAGTTTATTTTATGTCTGATGAAAATTAGTGGGATTGATTTTGTGGTAGAAAAAAAAGTTTCCATGTGGACAGAAGGACAAATACAGTGTCAATCTAGTGTTCTTAACTCAATTAGTGATTACAATCCCTGGTGTTAATTGATTATTTTGTTTCATATTAATTATTTCTAGATTATATCCAGAATTACAAGCTAAACTGTTATTTTACGTTATAACTTTAAGACTTTATAGACAAGAATCGGAATGAAATGCAGGGTTTTTCCTTCTCTTACCTAAAAGTAAGCAGTAGGGACCAACCACTGTGACAAAACTCTGATCCTCTGAAACATATTACTATATATTACTCATGGGGACTATTCTACAGCCATTATCTTTTTTTTTTTTTTTTTTTTGGTACTGGAGATTGAACTCAGGGGTACTCGACCACTGAGCCACATCCCCAGTCCTGTTTTGTGTTTTATGTTTTATGTAGAGACAGGGTCTCACTGAGTTGCTTAGCGCCTCGCTGTTGCTGAGGCTGGCTTTGAATTCGCAATTCTCCTGTCTCAGCGTCCAAAGACCAGCTGGCTCCCAAGATAGCAAGCAGTGCTTAGAAAGACTTTTTCTAAAACAGTACATCTTTTCTACAAGGATGCATGCAGTGTGGCAAAATGATTTAAAGCTTACACCTTGGCATCCAACAGCCTTACTTGGAGTTCTGGCTTCACTGAGAGCTTTGAGACTTTTTGTAAAGTTGCCTAATCTCTCCATGACTCTTTTTTTTTTTTTTTTTTTTTTTTGTGCTGGGAATTGAACCCAGGGACACTTAACCATTAACCACTGAGTCACACACGCCCCCCTTTGTATTTTGTTAGAGACAGGGTCTTGCTGAGTTGCTTAGGGCCTTGCCAAGTTGCTGAGGTAGGCTTTGAACTTGCGATCCTCCTGCCTCAGCCTCCTGAGCCACTGGGATTACAGGTGTGAGCCACTGACCCAGCCTCCATTACTCACTTTTAAAATTCATCTGTATGTAAGTAAAGTTCATACTATATTACTTCATAGATATTAAATGTTCAGTAAATATTAACTTCCTGCTGCTATTGCTCTTACTTATAAGTGGGCTCAGGGTCTGGACCTGTAGTCAGGAGTCGTCTAGAAGAATGTGTTTCTCATTTAGCTTTCCAGGGATCCTCTACTAAACACACCTTCTTTTCCTCCTCTAGTGGTATCATTCTTGTACCACCTGCAACCTTTACTTTTTTGGGCATGTGTTTGGACTGCTCATCAAAATTAGAGACTGAGCAACCAATTTTAATTTTTTTACATTTTAAAATTTATTAGCATATTATAACTAGAGTTCACTAAGCAGTATTTTTCATTCACTCAGTTTTTTAAAAAAATTGTTGAATCCCAATCTTTTGTTCTTTCTCCCTTTGGCCTTCATCCTTTTTAGATCTTAGATGTTTAGAGTAGAATTAATTATATCCTTCAGCTCCACAGTACACTATTGTCATCATTATGTCCCTCTCTGGTCTTCTATTTACCCTTCATACCTAACCTTCACCCTGTATGTTCTTCCCTGTGAGTATCAAATCTGTCTTTACATGCACTTTAGTAAACAGTACAAAGTATTGTTTTGTATTTACTTATGGGAAGGTATTATGCTACGAATATCAACATGACTTTTTAAAACTCTATCCATGTTATTTTTTTTAATATTTTTTGAGTTGTAGATGGATACAGTATCTTTATTTATTTATTTTTATGTGGTGCTGAGGATCGAACCCAATGCCTCACGCATGCAAGGCAAACGCTCTAGCACTGAGCTATGGCCCAGCCCTCCATGTTATTTTAATAACATCATTAAGTGCTTCTGACTTTTTTTTTTAATATTTTTTTGTTTATTTTAGTTGTTGATAGGCTTTTATTTTTATTTATTTATATGTGGTGCTGCTAAGGATTGAACCCAGTGCCTCACACATGCTAGGCAAGCGCTCTACCACTGAGCCACAACCCCAGCCCCAAGTGCTTCTAACTTTTAATGGTATTTTAATTTGTTTTCCAAAAGATGAACACTTAGATTACTGTCAGTTCCACACTACCACAGAATGTCCTGCAGTAAACATAGTCTTACATTACTGTTTGTAGATGGGATGATCACATGTGTCTGAACTGGGATGATTTTGAAGTTGAAAAGGAACTCTTAATAGCACTAGGGCAAAGGTATATACCGCAACTCCCAGAGGAACCAGGATATGTGAACACCCTACTCAGGAAAGATTTTTCTGAAATATAGCTGATAATTAGAATATATGTACTGGATAGGCTTTTTCCTTCCAGTTGTTTCAGACTGGCATCTGTTCCAGTTTATTGATAACATGTGCTGGATGATTGTTGCAGATTTAAAATATCACCCTTGCCAGAAACTACTCCTAAAGGGGATTTCTAGGTAACAGGTTATGGACATACTTAATTTCAATAAGTTTAAGTTCTAATCCAGTCTTTTCCTGTTTATAGGTGGGTGGACTTTTAAATCTGTCTAACCATTTTTCAGGAGTTCTCACATTTGTACTGTGTATTTATTCCTCCTTTTCCATCAAACTTTCTAGTTTTGGTAAGTAGCCATTAGCTTATTGATAATTACTCCTAGAGCCTTACACTAATATAGCAACTACCGTGTATTTTATAAAGAATATTTTTTTCAGATTTTATGTTATTGGATCCTAGTAATTGCTCTTTGAGGTAGAGAGGGCAGAATTTTTAATCCTTGTTTTACAGAAAAGGAAGCTGAGGATCAGAGATAAACTGACTTCACATGTCTGGTAAGTTATGGAGTTGAACTTGGAATCATTTCTTGGATTTGCTTCTACAGTATCTAAAAGGGACAGAGAAAAAGATAAACTTCTGTTTGTGATTCAGACAGATTGTACAGTTAAGCTTTGCCTTAACTCAGAACCTAACATAGTGCCTGACATATGGTAAAAAATTCACCGGGTTTTTTTTGAACAAATAAACTGGAGTTTATCTTGGGATACATAGGACCCAAGTTTGAATTTTATTTTAATTTTAATATTGGGAATTGAACCCAGGAACTCCTGTGCATTTGTATGCTAAGCAAATGCTCTCCCACTGAAGTATATCTTCAACCCTGGGTTTGAATTGAAACACTTACTCAATGTTGTGGGGACTTCCGTTTATTGCAGCAAGGCTTCAAATTATGGATGAGCTCAGTTCTATAAAAGTGGATGAAGAAGGGCTTCACATCAGTCCAGAAGTTCTCATTTTAAGTGGTTTGGTTCATTTATGACAGAAGTTAACAATGAGTTATAAATGTACCTACATAATATGATATTAAGGGGTGGGTGGTAGACTGTGCTTGTTTATAATAAGTCTCAGATTTTTCCTACTCATCTTCTTTTGGATATTGTTCTATAGCTTTAAATAACCTGTAGCAAAGTTCCCTCTCTTGCTAACTGTTGTAATGCATTTGGCTGCTTAATACTTGCTTTCTCTTCCCAAGATCCCCAGAGACAACAGCATTTTGGTGAGACTCCACCCATACTGAGGATGTTGGATTTCATTGAAAGATTTTCTCTAAATAGTTTGTCCCAGAATTGGGAAAGCCTGATTGGCCTCATCCCCCTTACCCAAACCTGCCACAGTTTTGAAGTCATTTCAGAGCCTTCCATAATCTGGATCTGCCTACCTTTTCACTTTGTCTAAAGTATCAGAACCTCCCCAATATCCCCATCTTCTATGATGCAAATTAAGAGTGTATCTTTCATTCAACCAATGGGAAAAACTTTATAGAAAGCCCACTTAATATGTTTACAGATACTTAAAGAGAGGCCAATAGTACAGTGGTGACTGTGGCTATTCCTTCTATTTGCACCAATGCATTATTTTGTTTCCAAATTATTTCCTTTCTCTTTGTACTGTGGCCCTGAATTATACCAACCAGTAGCTAACATAAAGAAGGCCCTAAAGGAGTTTAGGAGTTTCTTTTTCTTGTTTAATTTATTTTTTTCCCTCTACTTTTTTTTTTTTTTTTTTTTTTTGTACTGAGGATTGAACCCAGCAGTACTTAACCAATGAGCCACATGGGGGGAGGGCTTTTAATTTAGAGACAGGGCCTCGCTAAGTTACTGAGGCTTGCTTTGAACTCATAATCCTCCTGCCTCAGCCTCCCAAGCCAGTGGGATTACAGGTATGTGTGGTGGTTGCCTGGCATCTCCACATTTTTTATTGGTGCATTATAGTTGTACATATTGATGGGATTTATTGTTACATATTTGTACATGCACACAGTATAACAACATAATTTGGCCAATATCACTCCTCTGCATTTCTCCATTCCTTCCCTTCCTTCCACCCCTTGATTGCTTTCCTCTACTGATCTCCTTTTGATTTTTAGGAAGTCCACCCTGACCTTTGATTTCCCTTTTCCCCTCTAGTTTCCACATATGAGAGAAAACATTCAACCCTTAACTTTCTGAGCTTGACTTATTTCACTTAACATGATGGTCTCTAGTTTCATTCATTTTCCTACAAATGCCATAATTTCATTTTTCTTTATGGCTGAATGAAACTCTGTTCTATTATGTACTGCATTTTCTTTATCCATTCATCTGTTGATGGATACTTAGGCTGACTCTGTAGTTTGGCTATTGTGAAATGTGCCTTCTTTTCTTAAATGCCTAGCTAAAATCCCTTTATGACAGTGGTTTCTGTAGAGTGAAATTCTTTCTACAGCTTAGTGGTTGGTCCATGGAAATAGCACTTTGTTAATCAGCTAACTTATTAGCTTGCTTGCTTTCTATATTTTATCATAATAAGAATAGTTAGATCTACCCTATTGACAGATTTTGAAGTGTACAAAGTTGTGTTGTTAATTGGGATTTGGAGGGGCTGAGGTCTCACAGTTAGTGAGGACAATGCTGGAATTTGAACACACCCATAGTGCTTCTTTACAATGCCTTTTTTTGTATGGGAGCAGCTTTGAAAGCTAAACTGTGTCAGTGTATAACACAATGTTCTATAGCAGATCTCTAGAACTTATTCATCTTGCATAACTAAAATTTTATACCCATCCAAAATAGTTAAACTCATAGAAACACAGAACAGTGTTTTCCAGGAACTAGAGGTTTGGCAAATGGGCAGTTGCTACATTGGCAATAGAGAATTAGTTTTATATAAAGTGAATAAAATTTCATCGTGACTGTACCTAAGTATGTCATTATTTGTACTTGAGATTTAAAAAAAAATGAATTTGGTTCTATGTCTACCATGAAGCAGCAGTTACCTTTCTGGTTCTGAGGTTTCCTACCAGCACCTCTACCACTGCCCCTCTCCCATAACACAAAATGGAAAAGAATAAATGAAACTCCCAAGACCACTTCTTCCAAAACTGCCATATACAAATCCTCCAGAATCTTGAGAGAAGTGTGGAGGGGAGGGTATGATTGGAAATCTCTTTCTCAATTAAGAACAGTTCATTTCATAATTGGCTAAAAGCTTAGGTTCTTATGAACACAGTTAATTCTGTTATATTAATACCAGAAATGACAGGAATTGGGTCTTCTGAATGCTATCAACAGGATCGAAATCAAATGTGAACAGAACCACTTAGCATCTTACAGGAATGACTTTATTCTTTAAGTTGTATGTAGGTCTTTCTGTATATATTCAACAGGTCATCTTGATCTCTGTGTTTGTATTTTCAGTCCTACCTGACCTGAGTGGGAAACTTGGTACTCTTGACCTTAACTCTTTAACTTAACTGACCTTTGCTTATGACTGTTCTAGCTGCCTCACAGTCTTACCAGCCTCTCTTCCCCTAGTCCTTTTTTCTCTCTTTACTTCTCTAATCCCTTTTCTTTCTTCTTCACCCCCATCTCCTTCATTCCTCCATGATTTTCTCAGGGCTGGGCTTCAACATCGTCGGTGGGACAGATCAGCAGCATGTCTCCAATGACAGTGGCATCTACGTCAGCCGCATCAAAGAGAATGGGGCTGCGGCCCTGGATGGGCGGCTCCAGGAGGGTGATAAGATCCTCTCGGTGAGAACTGGCTTCTGCCTCCTTTGCTGTACTTTGCTCCCTAGTTCTTAGGTCCTACCCTAACCCCTTTCTTGGGAAGATTCCTGCCTGCCTTTTCGAATCTGGAAATACCCAGATTATATAGCTGAATGGGAGGAACCTTGCTCAGTCTTCCAGGCTCTACCATTGGGCTTGGAGGATAATATGATCCTTACTTGGGGCTGGGATTTTAGCTCAGCAGTAGAGCGCTTGCCTCGCATGCGTGAGGCCCTGGGTTCGATCCTCAGCACCACATACAAAGCAATAAAATAAAGACATTGTGTCCATCTACAACTAAAAAAAAAATTTTAAAAAAAAATGATCCTTACTTGACAGACATGACAAATTAAACCCAGAATGTAAAGTTACTTGCCCAAGTCCCAAAAACCACAAATCAAAGAGAGGTGAAGGAAAAGAGAAAAAAGAGATTTAAAACCTACAATTTCCATCTTTTTTCCAATATTTTATTACCTCTCTTTTGTTAATTAAAAAATGAATTTGTATTTTGTGGGGGCACTGTAAGCCCCTATAAATGGATTCAGTTTCAAAGAAGAAAAGCAAGAATTCAGTGTATTTTCTTACCCATTACATATAGACTCAGAGCCCTTTCTTACCTATTATAAAGATGAAAAATTGGAATGCAGTTTAACTTGGCTATCTTATCAACTGTGCTCACATTTCATCCTAACCCACAGTCTCAAAATAAATTAGACTATAATAAATCAGAATACAGGCAAAATAAGAATTTTAAAACTATGCAAATGCACAGCATACCTCTGGCCCCACTTTTTTCTGTTCCCCATCATTGGCTATAGTATCACTATGATACTGTCCATTGCAAGAGGGAGGTGGGAAGGTTAAGTAATATTGTCTGTTTTTTTTATGTTGTTTGTTTTTTGGTGGTCCTGGGGATTGAACCCAGGACCTTGTGCATGCTAGACAAGCACTCTACCAATTGAGCTATATCCCCAGCCTGGTTAGGTGATTTTGTAGATTTTTTAAAATTAAACCTCAGGGCTATCTAAATATAACCAGCTAATTACTAATTGTAAATGATACAGTTGATTGTTATAAAGAATGGAGAAGTGTTGAGGGGGTGGGGTGAGTTTTACATTCCTTGGAGTTAGAGGGGCTTCAAAGGGTTAGACATAAATAAATGGAAATTTGAATTAGGCTACGTTTTCTTGTGGAAAAAGCCCCTACTTTCTTCTTCACTTGGGCCATGAGCCCATGGTCTTAAGAGGAGAAAACTTTGTCTTGTGAATTGAGGCACAAAGGTTAAGTTGGGAAGAGGCTGAAATAAATGAATGCAATATAGGTTAAGAGAAGCCTTGATTAAAGAACTAGTCTAAGAGAACTGATTTTGAATCTATCTCCATAAGATATGTATATCCTTTTAAAGATTTTTATTGTAGCTTTGGAATTTTCCCTTTTGAGTTATATCTCATGCAGTTTAGTTGAATAGTGATTAAAGGATATATGTGGGAAGTCTCCTGGACCTCTGAGTTGTCAACTTATTGGACCCTTCTTTGCCATCCAGCCCATTTGGTAGCAATATGTGTAGGCAAAGATACAAAGAAAAGAGAGAATATCCACCTGTTCTTCACTTATCTGAGTATTCAAGAGATCAGGCTCAATAGTAGTTCTGAACACCTCTTCAAGAAAGCTTTATGGCTCCACTTAGTCCCCAGAAAATCAGAACAAACAGCTATTAGAGATATCTAAATTAACTCAAAAATCTTTTTTAAAAAATTATGTTCTAACTAATCCAGAATGTAAATATAATATCATGGATGTCTTTTTTTTGGTACTGGGGATTGAAATCAGGGGTAGTCGACCACTGAGCCACATCCCGAGCCCTATTTTGTGTTTTTATGTAGAGACAAGGTCTCACTGAGTTGCTTAGTGCTTCACCATTGCTGAGGCTGGCTTTGAACCCGTGATTCTCCTGTCTCAGCCTCCCAAAGTGCTGGGATTACAGGCATGCGCCACTGCGCCTGGCTTAATGGATGTCTTTATTTCAGTCCATCTCACTGTTTTTACTGTGTTCTAGCTCATTAATCTTCTCCTTGGTGCTGTTTATTAATCTTATAAGATGGAGACAGGGATAATCCACTTTTCATCTCAAAAGTATATTGAAGAGGGGGGATTTCAATATACTTGTGATATATTTCTTGTGGCTCCCCAGAGAAAGACACTCTTAAAAACTGAATCAACTTGGCAAAGGTACAGTAAGGAAAAAGAGTGGGTTGTTAAAATAAAGGTACAGCATGTAGTTAGGATCTATGTGGCTTAGTAATTTGACACACAAATCACAATCTCTCCAAAAAACAGGCTCTGTGGTTAAAGAAAGACTTGAACAATACAGAGGTTAAGAAGAGAACCATAGTAGCCAGGCACGGTGGCTCACGCTTATAATCCCAGCACTTTGGGAGGCTGAGACAGGAGAATCGCGAGTTCAAAGCCAACCTCAGTTTTTTATGTGAGACCCTGTCTCTACATAAAAAACACAAATAGGGCTGGGGATGTGGCTCAGAGTGGTTGAGTACCCTTGAGTTCAATCCCTGGTACCAAAAAAAAAAGAAAAGAAGAGAACCATAGTATTTGAAAAGCTTTGGTTAAATGTAGATCATTGCAAAATAAAAATAGTGAGATGTTTTAAACATCAAATGACAACTAGCACTTTAGAACTTCAGACCTAATCTTGTTTAATATTAAAATAACCCTATGAGGTGGATATGATCGTTATGCCCATTTTGCAGCTAAGGAAACTGAGGCTTGATGAAGTCAAGCAGCTTGCCCATGGCCACACAAATAGGAAGTGTTGGGGAACTAAAACTGTTGTCTGCCCAAACTTGAAGTCTCTGCTCTTATCTCTGCTCCTTTATCCGTAATAGGTAAAGGAGGAGCTAGGTTTAGTTTTCCTAAAAAGAAAGTTGCGTGGTCAGTTAACAGTAGATGGTAATCATATTCATCTTGAAATTAGTCTTTCTCTAAAAGATAGACTTATTGGAAGGCCTCTCAAGTTTTAAAATAGGGCTGGAGGTAGTGATGGACGGTGAGAGATTATTGTCAATGAAAGAAAAGTAAATGGTTAAAAACCTCAGCTCATCTGACTTTAAAATTTATAGCAAAGAGATTTTACTTTATCAGAACACAAACTAAGAAACATTACAAAGATATATGTAAATATTAAATGTAAAGATATATATAAATATTGAATATTCCATAGATATATGTTTCTGTTCTAGCCAGTTTAGGAAAATACATGTGAAAAAAGAGAAGGGAAAATGACAGGGGACAGAAAGGCAGAAATAGAAAACAGATATGGAGGAAATATTCTCTCCTTTTTAGCTAGGCCTGCATTCCTTTGACTTCAATTTCCCTTCTAAGTTTGCTCCAAAATTTTCTTTGTAGATCCCTTTCCTTATTATTGTGGAACAGTCTCTGTTACCTCACTCTTCCATGGCATCATATTCCCTCTCTGTCCTTATGTGAACCTATCAGGCCATAGCCATTAAATGGTTTCATCTGTTTAGCTCACTGTATCCCTTTAATGTACTTAGGTATTCATTTATTATTGACTTTGATGTTTCTATGGAATGACTAAATTTTTTATTAGCATATATTTTCATTTTTTAATGGATTTTCCTATTCTCCTGACTTGGGTTATTTTTCTGTGTTTTAAAATGTGCCCCACGTTTTTCTAATAACTTTTGCTAAATATGTTCCTTGCATGTATCGATTTTAGATAACTAATAGAAGTATTATTAAGTGATCTGTAAATTTTTGAGTTATTATTGACTATTAACTTAATCTTTCTATTCTTTCCAAGTAATACCCACATATTGTCTTGATTTCAAGTTCTAAAATTGAATAATTGCATGGCATATGCAGTGCCCTCTTTTCTCATCAAAAGTGAAATTTAATTTTTTATGATTGCTGTGAATGATTTCAAATAAAAAAAGAAATTTTTAAAACTAATCAATGTTAAATAAATTTTTAAAAGGTTGTGTTGCATGTGAAACAAAAACAGTTGTTAGTAATGGAAGAAAAGACCTGGAGTTAACATGAAGGCTGGAAATTCTTCCTCTTTTCTATTTATTTAATCAATTGTGTGTGTGTGCGCGCGCGCATTGATGAGGATGGTTTCATATTAGAAAAGGTTATCGTGAAAGCTGGAGAAATTTTCTTTTTGGTTAAAAGAAAAAGAAGGGTAAACTGTCTTACATTTCTTATTTCCTCTGTCTGCCTAAATGAAAGTAGGTAGTCAAGAACAGTTGATCCTTGGTAAACTATATTTTTTATGAAGCTCAGAGTGATGTAGCTAGTTTATTACACTGCATAGATGAATGCTCCTCTTTAACCAAACCATTTATAAAACAAAATGGCATAGATTAGGCCATTAGCCAACTGCATTTCATATTCTGTTCAAGTACAAGTCTAAATTGGGTGAAAGAGTTGGTTAGTTATCATTTATCAGTTAGTGTACTTGATGGCCTTTGGAGCATATGCCAAGGGCTGTGGAAAGTTACAAAGAAGATGAAAGACTGGTCTCCTTTTAGACTAGCAATCAGGGAATGACCTAGCAGAAACCCCATCTCGTTAGCTTTAGAGACATTGAAATATACAGCAGAACCCTTTAGACAAAGTACCACTACAGAAGAGTCTCTCTTTTTATCTCTAAATCTCTAGCACGAAGGCTTGTTATAACTAGCACAGGGCAAAGATCTAATTTAGTTGTTCAATTAGTGAATCATTCCATTATAACACACTGACTTTTTTGGTTGAGCCCAATTAATTGAATTTAGATAACTTTTTTTTATTCTCTCAACTTTGATGAAAAAGGAGACAAAAATGTGGTTCATTTCAGGATCTTGGTAAAAAATTAAAATATCCACAGTATAGTCTGAGATTGATGCTCATTAAATTGGGCCAATTATTTCTTTATGGCCCTACATCTATCCTGTAGTGAAAGCTCCTGTTCTGGACTATCCCCAGGCGATTTGAAATTCTTTATCATCTGAGAAAACTAGTTTTAGCTCAGTTTATTTCCTAAAGCAGGAATAGAAAGTATATCTTTAAAGTCTGCCAATAATCAGAGTTAACAAGTTTTGTGTTTCCCCATCACTTAATCAGAACACTACCATCCTGATTCTCCAAATACTTCATTTGGCAAAATTTTCTAGTACATTGCAAACTTGTTATTTCTTGGGTTCAATAAAACTTATTATGCCATGAGTTAAGGAAGCTTAAGTAGCAAGTTAATAATTCTAAGATTACTCAGTTGAATAGCTCTTGGTATTAAAAGTGAGACCCAGCTGGGTGCGCGTTGCTTGGGAGGCTGAGGTAGGAGAATCAAGAGTTCAAAGCTAGCCTTAGCAATGGGGAGGCACTAAGCAATTCAGTGAAACTTTGTCTCTAAATAAAATACAAAATAGGGCTGGGAATATGACTTAGTGGTCTTGTGCCCCTGAGTTCAATCCCTAGTACCCTCCCGCCAAAAAAAAAAAAAGTGAGGTCCAAGAACCAGCAGTCTGGTTAACACCTGGGAATGCAGAATCTCAGAATCCTCACCAGACCTGCAGAATCAAAATTACATTATAACTCCCCTGTGAGTCTCTGCACAGTAGTTTGAGAACCACGGTTGTAGGAAAGTATTTTTTAATCATTTAAAATTATCTCCTAGCTGGGCGCGGTGGCGCACGCCTGTAATCCCTGCACTTTGGGAGGCTGAGATAGGAGAATCACGAGTTCAAAGCCAGCCTCACGAAGGGTGAAGGCACTGAGCAACTCAGTGAGACCCTGTCTCTACATAAAACACAAAATAGGGCTGGGGATGTGGCTCAGTGGTCGAGTACCCCTGAGTTCAATCCCCAGTACTAAAAAAAAAAAAAATTATCTCCTATAATAGGAACTACATATACTCCCTATTCATCAAATTAGAACAAGCATATATATTTAAAATAAAAGTTTAAGAAAACGGGGCTGGTATTGTAGCTCAGTGGTAGAGCGCTTGCTTCGCATGCATGAGGTACTGGGTTCGATCCTCAGCACCACATGAAAATAAATAAAATAAAGAAAAAAGTTTAAGAAAATGACTTTTCTGTATGTGATGAAATCCAGTATTTTATGTTTTCTTCTGATTTCACTTTTTAAAAATTAAATACTCTCTTGACCCAATAGATTGATTTTACAACCTTCTGTACTGGGTCTGGAGACTCATATTTAAAACATCACTACTTTAGTAAATGGAAAGTCATCAATAAAATCTGTAGATGCATGAGATATGTATTAAATAGGGTAAGTAGTCTGGGGTGGAAACCAGTTGAAAGACTATTAGAGGCAGTTTAAATTAGAATTCACTTAATTTCAGAATCACCTGGAAGTTGAGAGCGATTTTCTGTATTATGGATGGTGATAAAGAAAGTGAGTTTTGTAGATATATAGGGTCAAATCTATAGAATTTGGTAGCTAGGCAACTGGAAACTAAAGTGTTTAGGAGAGAGAAATATTAGAAAGCAAATTCAGATTTGTAGAGAAATGATATCATCAAGAGAGAAAATCATAATCATGACTTGTTTTATGGGGCTGGTTTATCTTGAGTGAAGGATAAAAAATGTTTTTTGTTTTTTTTTTTTTAAAGAAATTTCCTTTCCATCTCTAAAAGTTCTTTTATTTTAAAAGGGTTTTATTTTTGGTACCGGGAATTGAAGTGCTTTACCGCTGAGCTCCATCATCAGCCCTTTTTAAAAAATTTTTATTTTTGAAACAAGTTCTCACTAAGTTCAGGACCTTGCTAAGTTGCTGAGGCTGGCCTTGAACTTGTGATCCTCCTGCCTTAACCTCTTGAGTCTCTGGAATTATAGATGTGCACCACCACACACAGCAAAGGGTTTATTTTTAAAATGGTAGTTAGAATAATTCTTTTATATTAGAATACATTTAGGCTTTACTGAGAGACTGAGAGACCTAATTGGCTTTTGCCGTTTATAGTACCTTCTTTTGCCTAATATCACCAATGTCTTTCTTCCCTGTTAGCAAAAGGAGGCTCAAATGAGATTGTTTACTGAATCATTGGCAGGTAGAGCTATTATTAGACTCCAGGCCTTTCAGCTCTGTGGTACTGAGATTTTTGTCAGTCTTCCTGTAGGTACAGCTTCTGCCGGGTACTCTAGTAGCCAAACTTCAGCAAAATGTGACATTTCTTATGTTCAAGTGTTGTACAAACTGCTCTTCAGGTGTTATAAGGCTTATAATGATAAGAATTGAGCTACAACTTCTTCAAGTTAGTCAAAGTAGAATGTAAAATGACATGAGGCAGAGTTCGGTTTGAGCTTTAAGAGCATTACATAGTATGGAGATTCAAAGAAAAACCAGTCACATTTAGTGAAATTATGAAGAAAGACTTTGTTCATGAAGTGGCATTTAACTAAGCTGCATTTTTTAAAATTTTAATTCTTCTTTAGCATATACAAATGAATAAAAATACTAGTATTTAAATACTTATGTTTTATACATGTGTAAAGTTTTTAAATATATAACATTAAATAGACAAAACTATAAAATCTAATTTATAGCATTAATGTGATAGTGAAATGTTGCTGAAATGAGATCCTTGCTTACAATGTAAATTTGTGTAGGTCAGTGTTTTAAAGTGAAGGTTTTGGGTGTAGGCTGCTTGAGTTGGAATCTTTGCTTTGCTACTTCCATTCTGTGTGCCCATAGAAGAGTTACATAGTTTCTCTGAGCTTTTGCTTTATCACTTATAAAATGAAAGTTCCTAATATAAAGGAATCATTGTGAAAACTAAATGAGTTAATGTAGGTAGAATGACTAGGCAGTCCCAAACATGATGGTAAATGTTAAATAATTCCTGGAATCATTACTGAACATTATGGCAAAGATTATTTTAAGCTCAGTATTCTTACCAAGAATGTCATGGAGTGATCCAGTTATTCCATTTGAATTCATAATACCATGAGACTTTGCTGTTGATGACTAATATAGAGCTGTGACATCATTTGGCACTTGCTGACATGACTGCATTATTAACTTACTTGTATGCCTCTAATAGAAAATGCCTATTTCTTCACAATGAGAAATATAATTAATACACGAGATTACTTAAGTGGGCATTCTCATTACAGTAAATAATCTCATAGTTATTCTCTCTGCTAGGAGTTAACTAGAAAATTGAGTCATTGAGAATTCATTGTGAAGTTACTCCCCTGTGGCATATCTTCCCCCGGCCCCCAAAAAGGCATAATCAGAAGTTGTCTTGGTATTGTGGAATCAAGGTCCATCAACTAGAACAAAACCCTGTATTTATTCTATATTGTAGGTAGCAGGACTGATCCTTTTTTAAGGTCAGTCTTAGAAGATAGGTAGAATTTTGGAAAAGGGAATAGCATTTAGGTGGTAGATACAGCTTCATCATAGATATGAATGTCTATGTTTTAGGTCCTAGGATCAGTAAGCTATGCAGCATAGCTTGGGCATAGGATACATGAAAGGAAGTAGTGAGAAGAAGTAGTGAGATTAAACTGAGAAAGTAGGTTAGGACCTTTTCATGGAGGGCTTTGTGTACCAGTTTGAGAAATCAAGTATGCACTCTCCTTGCTCCCCAATTTTGTTTCTGTGTCTTGAGCGGTAAAATGGTATTAACATTTTAGTCTGAAGAAATGGCCATAGCAATGAGAAGGAAGTCAGGAAATTTCTGTTTTTGTGGGAAGTTACCAAGAGGCTTTGGATATGTTGAATTGGGGTATAGTAGAGGATCCAAGTATAAAAGCAGTTAGCAGGAAATTGGAAAATCCCAAAGTAAAAGTAGGATAAAAATTTGGAGTTATCTTACAGATTATGGTTGGAATTGGGAAAGATCATCATGAGAGAGAAGGAGTGAAGGACTCACAGTGAAGAATGCTAATAACTTACTTTATAAAGAAGGAAAGGGAGAAGATTCAGAAAAAAAGAATAAGGACTAAGACAACTAAGTGTGCGTAATCCAAGATAAGAGAGATTTCAAAAGGAAAGAGATGGTCTGAAGATTGAGAAAGAACTATAAGATTTGGTGATTGGAAATCACTGCTGACCTTCAAGAGAACATGTTCCTCCCTCCTTATATATTATGAGATTACAAGGAAACAGAGTGGATGGATTCTGAAGGAGTGAAGGTAGTGCTTGCAAACAAGTCTTTAAACAGTTTTGCAGTGAAAACAAGGCCAGGCATGGTGACACATGCCTGTAATCCCAGAGTCTTGGGAGGCTGAGGTAAGACGATTACAGTTTAAGGCCAGCCTCAGCAACTTGGGAGACCCTGTGTCAAAATTAAAAAAAAAAATACATTGAAAAAATTTAAAGACCTGGGGATGCAGCTCAGTTATAAAGCACCCCTGGGTTTAATCCCCACTACTGCCCTTGCCCCGAAATAGAGGTGAAGAGGGTGGTAGTGGGTTGCAAGAAATAATTGTATTTTTTATAGAGGAGGATGAAGGAGCAGAGAACAATAATCAAGGAATTGAGAGGAGAAAATGATGGAATATGAAGAAGTACATCACTAGATGGTTTATCCTTGATAAAGGAAATAGATCTAATTCAGAAACAGGGGAAAGGAGCAGTGAGAGGATATCAAGAACTGAAGAAGATGATAAAAAAAAAGGAGAGAGTGTGAGAAGTCTTCAATATTCTCAAAAAAGATGAGATAGGAATCTGCTGAGAGGAGAAAGAGGATTGGAATGGGCTTTGATGGTAGAAAAGGAGTGGAACAGACATTGCTGTGTATGTCTTAGTGAGTTCGTTTAATGAATACAAGGGTTTTAAGGATAAGCCAAACTGTCTATGGTGGAGAGTTACTGTCTTTCTCCAGGAATATTCAACTCAGTGATGACAAAGAAAGCAGATGCAGTATGTTGCCTAGGACTGGAAAGATGTCAGTAGATCATGGAGACAATAAATTCTAATGATTCATTAAGTGCTTGGTTGAAATTACAAATGCAACCCTCGCGATGGGTAAAAGTACCAGTAAAATGTGTAAAAAAGGTTAGACTGAAGTTAAAGAGGAAATCCAGTAGAGGACTAGAAAGTATAAAAGGAGTAGAAATTGTCAGGTTTTTAAGAGTTTGAGTTTTGGGAGTTGAAGCATGTCTAATGTTAAGTCTTAAGTGTTTGTCAGTCGGTAACTAAAGAGGAGTGGAGCTGGAAACTATTAAGAAAATAGACAGCCTGAAGGGCAAAAGTATTGGTAGATTTGCCAAGGGCATTAGCAGGAAATAGAACATTATGAATCTCTGGAGAAGGAAGATTGTGATAAGGGAGATAAGAGAATTAAAAAAGTCAATAGCTTGAGGTTCAACCAAGCCAAGGATAGTTGTTGGTGAGTTAGGGTGGTGGAATAGTAGTGTATGTGGACAGTACAATGTAAGGATACTTCGATTCTCCTTCCATTATTTAAAAACAAGCCCTAGCTGCTGTACTCACTAGTCTCACGGAGCTTCAATTGTTGTATCAATGAAAGCAATATAAAAATACTGTCTTCTTCACAGGATGGGAGAATTAAGATAACATGTGCAAAGCATAGATAAGTATATAAATATTCTTGCTGCTGTTGGCTATTGATGATAACACTGACGTGTATAAAAGATCTGTAATCTTACAGTTTACTGTGCTGTCACTGGGTACAGCACAGGATAGGTATCACTTGTGGCCAGTCTCACTCCTAACAACAAACAGTATTAATACCAGCATTCCTTCACATCTTTTACCTTTAAGTGTCAAGAGTGACCTATATTTAAATGCCCTTTTAAAGGTTTGTATCATCACAGAAATATGGTGTTTAGTAAATTTGAGGATAGGCATATCTATGGAATCCAGGAGAATTGGTCACAATAAAGAAAGCCCAAGAGAATGTGCCCATATAGATTTATATTGTATCAAAATAAATAGTGGGCTAGGCGTGGTGGCACACAGCTGTAATCCCAGTGGCTCAGGAGGCTGAGGCAGGAGGATGGTGAGTTCAAAGCCAACCTCAGCAAAATTAAGACACTAAGCAACTCGGCGAGACCCTGTCTGTAAATAAAATACAAAATAGGGCTGGGGATGTGGCTCAGTGGTCAAGTGCCCCTGCATTCGATCCCCAGTACCCCAAAATAAATGAATGAATGGATGGATGCGTGGATGGATGAATAAAATGAATCAATCACCAATCAATCAATCATAGCATTATGTTTTCATATTTAAAATTGACAGTGCTAAGGATTAGGAATATTAAGAATAGGATTATAACCTAGAAGATTGTTTAGTTGTAGGGAAGCAGGCTAATTCTATTGGAAGACACCTAAGTTCACAGCACAAATATAGTAATGGAATCCCAGGTGTCAAAACAAGACAGGCATACCCCTGGTGCATGTATGAAGACACAAATAGTGTGACTCTTTATGATTTGCAACCAGAGAAATGGAAAAACTGAGCTCTGTTTATGTACTATGACTTGAAATGCATTTAAATAAAAAAAAAATATATTATACAAAAAAAAAAAAAAAGACAGGCATAGAAGCTGGGAAAAAGGAGAAACCTAGGTTTATTTTTACTTAGGTTCTCTTCAAATGGCCCACAGAACCTCACCTATAGGAAAACAACTTTGAAAGTGAAAAAAAAAAATTAAGTAATTTTCCCTTTATTCCTAGCCTTTAGAATTTGCCCTGAAGGAGTTTTTTTTTTTTTTTTTTTTAAAGGTTTGGCCATATGAAAGTACATTGTTGACTTATGAGAGTTAGCTGTCTGCTTCTCTTACTATTCTCCCTCACTGTTTTTGGCAGGTAAATGGTCAAGACCTAAAGAACCTGCTGCACCAGGATGCGGTAGACCTCTTTCGTAATGCAGGCTATGCTGTGTCATTGAGAGTGCAGCACAGGGTAGGTGTCACTTGCAGCCATATACCTGGCATTGGGCTTTTGCACCATCCTTGTGAGTAAACCTGTGGGTGTGTTTGTGTTTGTTTTTTTTGTTTTGTTTTACTGTCACTACTTTTGAAGAGCTTGTTTAGCACAGGCAGGTGTTCTCTGGTACTTCTGCTTATCTTCAAAGGAAATTCATAATAGTATGCTTGTAACCCAGATCCTGCCTTCAAGGTAATGTTCTTTAAAGATAAAGCTTAATAATCAAATTAAAATAGTTGGAGGAAAATAAAACCATCTTTACGTTTTGTCAGGGAAAGAAGCATATACCTGCCCTGGAAAAATCTTCTTTATAAAACTCTGATTACAAAGATGGTGTGTTTTCTGGCTCCCCCTTTTTGCTTTCCCTATCACTGCCATGAACCCTTCTCTATCAGCTTGATGACTCTTGACTAAAGCTATTATGCTCAAAGAGGAGTTCTAGGAAAAAGGAAATGGAATTCAGAATTGGGTCAAGACAACATCTAACCCTCCATCCACTTCTTATTTCCTAGTGTTTTGTAATTTGGATGACAGGAAGTATAATTTGTAGATAGTTCTTCCCATAGCACCAAGAATTTCTGAGTGTCTTCACAGCACAGGTTCACTGTGCCTTAGTTTTTCCTTCTTAAATTGGCACACTCTTTGCCTTACTTAGTGATTGAGTAAAGAGAAGCGGTAGAAGTTCGAGAGAAACTAGTAAAAAAGTGGAAAAGGCAAAACACAAAAGCTGAGACAGCAGCTAGGTTTACAAACAGAATGTGGGTGTGATGGATTAGAAAACAGGTCTATAAGCTGAGTGCAGTGGCGCGGGCCTGTAATCCCAGCAGCTTGGGAGGCTGAAAGAGGGAGAATCGCAAGTTCAAAGCCAGCCTCAGCAACTTTTAGCAAGGTGCTAAGCAACTCAATGAGACCCTGTCTCTAAATAAAATACAAAAAAGGGCTGTGAATGTGTCTCAGTGGTTAAGTGCCCCTGGGTTCAATCCTTGGTACCAAAAAGAAAGAAAGAAAGGAAAAGAAAACAGGTTGAGCTGAGCGTGATGGTACACACCTGTAATCCAGGCTGAAGCAGGAGGATAATGAGTTCAAAGCCAGCCTCAGCAATGGTGAGGCATGAAGCAACTCAGTGAGACCCTGTCTCTAAATAAAATACAAAATAGGGGTGAGGATGTCACTCAGTGGTTGAGCGTCCCTGAGTTCAATCCCCAGTATCAAAAAAAAACAGGTTGATAAGAGATAGTATTGGTCATTCACTGCTTCTGCCTTGACTCTTCTGTATTTCTAAACTGTGGGAGAATTTATGTAGTAGATAAAGGCAAGTAAATATAGGCATATACTTCAGGTATAATTAGGATCCTTTTCAAAGGTGTGTGGGAAGTGCTTTTGCAATGTTCACTTTAGGAAACATCCATAAATAACTGCTAATACAACAGACTCTGCTGTTCAAGAGAATTGGCCCAATCCTAAAAACATTCCTATTGAGTGTACCCTCTCAGGACATCAAGAAAGAAATGAAATGTGTAGAAGTGGGAAAGAAGGTATAAAAGGTAGTTTGTATAGTCTTATCTTTGAGAGGGAGGAGCCAGACTTTCATGGGTTATTACAAGGAGGTGAAATCTAACTGAAACAAGATGGTACCATAATTATTGCAAGTTAACCATTAAAAGTTGATATTCAGAAGGGCCACCTTGAAAAAAATGCAATGAAGAATGATAATCCATTCTCAAAAGGAAATATTTAGGCACTGAGAAATTACAGTGACTAGGATATAATTTAGTTTTACTCACCTCTGATTCTTCAACCTCTCTTCCATATAGGTTTCACCTTTATCTAGTATTATGAATTAAGGCATGAAGGACAAGACCTCATCTTAGGAGTGAGGGGGTACCTTCCAGAAACTGAAAAGCATTTCCAAGTGATAGCATTGTATCTGTGTTGACATTGCCTTGATCTGCTGTTACTGCATTCTGATGACTAATAATCATTATAAGCAAACATTTCCAAAAAGACACTCTCCTTCCTCTGTCTTCCCCTGCTTAGTAATATCCAGGTTCCCCACAGGATCAATAGGTTTCATCTCATAACTCCATTTTCCTGATATGAAAAACATGCAGTGAAGTGGAGGGAGTACAGAAACAGAATACAATCTGACTTGCCCTCAGAGATCCCATTAGGCCAGTACCTCCCATCAGACCTATTTTATTCCTAAAACATCTGTGTCAACGATGTATCAGCTCAGGACAGTAGGAAGTGCTTGAGGTTTACCACTTTGGGTGCTCTACAGATTACAACCCTGGGTGATTGTCAGTGTGGATATTTCAACTGTGGTAAACATACTGTAGTCACTAGAGTTAACATTTTTCTTTCTCTTCCAGTTACAGAAGGAGAATGGACCTATAGGACATCGAGGTGAAGGGGAGCCAAGTGGTATTCCCTTAGCTATGGTGCTGCTGCCAGTGTTTGCCCTCACCATGGTTGCAGCCTGGGCCTTCATGAGATACCGACAACACCTTTGAAAGACTTGCTTTCTTCTAGTGCACCCAGTGAACTTACATTTCTTTTCCCCTCCCCTCCTTCCCTGCTGTTGTCCCATATTTTTCCCTCTCTCTGCATAGCCAACACATGATTTAAAGTGACTGATTCCCACCCAGAACCTTGCTATTCAGAATCTCCAAGTTTTTATATTCTAATGGTAAGGTATTGTTTGAAGGAAAGCTGAAGATAAGACTTGCTTAGAACAAATGAGGAGTTACACATATTTTACTAGGACTGCCAATAGAAATACAGCTACTACCCAAAGAGGGAACAGTCTAGTCTTCCTGTCATCATGGATGACACCTTTTTATTAGCTGGCATGCCTTGAAGGCCAGCTGTATGACATGAGAAGAAGAGAGGAATTTTCTTTTTAAATGATCTTCCTTGGGACGTACTTGTGGCCTTTATTTAATTCTAAATACATTCTTGGTGCCTACATTGGACACAGGAGACTAAGAAGAGCTTTTTACTTTTTTTAAAAAGCAAACACATATATATAGTACACATACATATGCATATATGACAGTATAATATTGACAATATAATATTGATGCCTTATGGAAAATTAAAGAGGTGAGAAAGCTGCTCTGTGGTTTCTAGTTTTCTGATTTAAAGGCTAACGTTAATTGAAGAACTTAAAGTTATTTGCAGAACATATGTAATGGGAAAGAGGAAGTGAGCTTTCAAAGGGGATGCTTAGTCAAAGTCATTTAAAAAACAATAACCAAAGCAACTAACTGAAAATCATAGAACAGTATTTCTTTTCATAATAGCTATGGTGAAGTAGAAATAAATTTGGTATAAGAGAGCTCTCCTCAGGTCAATCAATTCAAAACACTTTGAGATGTAAACATAAGTCTTATCAATCTGTGGCTACCCTAGTGGCTTTTTTTGATACCTAACAATACTGTTAAAGGATCAGTGGGGATGATTGTGGTCAGAGGTATGGCAGTGGGACCAAACCAACCCATCAAAACAACTCTGAAAGGACAAAAGATGGTGCCTTCAAGAAGGCATCTGAACCCTCTCAGGCAATCTACCAATCTTTTTGGTTTCTAGTAACAGGCAAAACCTGAGAAAAAGAACTGCCTCCAGGGCAGGATAGGCATGAAATCAGCTCTGTTTCTGATTTAGGGAATATGAGAAGACATGAATTACTAGCTTTTTGAAAGGCTCCATATACTGGGTATGGCTTTTTATATATTAAAATAAACCATTTTTCAGAGACTGGGAGGAAGTGAGGTTTTGCTTCAGGGTCAGGGAAATTTGGTGGCTGTTTCCTGGGGAAAGCCTGGAAAGAAAATATGGATGAATGGATGCTAGAGAATACTGGGGATGTTGGTGATGTGGGACCCATCCTATTTAAGTGTTGGTTTTAAAGCACTGAGGATAACTGAACCAAGGCTAATTTTCTAGCTTTAAGAAAGTCATTTCCATTCTCCAAATATGCCAGCCAGACTGTCGGCTTTATATTGTGACATAAGATGATGAGGAATTTTCCTCAGACAGTTGTATCCAGTTTTTAACATGGACAAATTATTTAACAAACATTGATTGGACATCAGCTTTGTTGAGATGCTTTTACAAAGAAGTGAAATATATAACTTTCATCCTAAAGGGTTTTGTGATTCCAATTGGGAAGAGAAAGCTTTAAATGGAGTTAAATCCATAAACGGGTGTGTAAGTTGGTGTCAAGTTTATATTGCAGGATGCAAATTGGAGCACTTGAGAAAAGGGTACAAGCTAAGGACTCTTAAAGAGTACACAGTCTAGTTAAGAGAATTCATAAGTAGATGAAAAGGTTATCATCACATTAAGTAATAATTGAAAATAATGATAAAAAGAAATAAGACCAAGGAGAACATGAAGCAGCAACAAAGAAGATCTGCAGGTGGTCATCAGTTTTATTTTCTGGAGAGTTCAGAAAAGGAAAGCTGTCTTTTAATGGCATCAGGCTAGAATGGAAAGGGAAGGCCTTTTTTTTTTTGGTACTGGGGATTGAACTCAGGGGTACTCGACCACTGAGCCACATCCCCAGCCCTATTTTGTGTTTTATGTAGACAGGGTCTCACTGAGTTGCTTAGTGCCTCGCCATTGCTGAGGCTGGCTTTGAACTCGCGATTCTCCTGTCTCAGCCTCCCTAAGTGCAACGAGCACCACGCCCGGCTGGGAAGGCCTTTTAAAATAAAAAGTTCCAGTAAGACCTTGCCTCTAGGTCAACTATTGACATAGGGAGAAACATGCTTTAAACAGTCCTAACATAACTCATACCTTCCAACCTGAACTCTTCAGTACTTTTTGAGACTCACTGTAGGTTCCATAGAGAAGAACCCACAGTATCCAGTTCTCATTTTAGCCAGCCTACCATGGAGGCCAAATATCTGGTGCTTTCCCTATATCTGATGGCATGGCATGTGCAACTACTACTATGCCTGTTTACCTCCCAGGATTCACCTCAGGTTTTGGACATTAATTCTTGAAAGACTTGGGACATACAAAGAGAAGCAAATGGCAAGCAGAAAAGAAAGATATTTGATTTTTTATTTGTTAGTATACGTAAATAAAAAACCACCTACCCCATCATTGGTACTTTTGCTGTGTGATAACAGGGATTCTTATGCACTTATATATTACAGGTTTTCTTGGAAATCAATAGCATTTAAAGACCAAAATTTTAAAGTTTGATGCAAGTATTGCTATTTATTATGTTCTTCTAATTCTATGGAAAATCCATTGTTATCATGGATGAGGTATCAGAATCCATTATATGTTGTAAAAAAAAATTTCATATTCTTTATAGATTGAACCTAATATTCCTAGTACTTAATAGACGGTTTTTAATGTTCCCACCCACCTAGATTATAATGAAAGCTTTAAAAATGGGATGCAGGTATATTTAAGGCTCTATACTTAAACTATTTCTTATACTTGTCATTATTATACATGTAATTTTAATTAGATGGTCTACTTCAGTCGTGTCTGTTTCTTTTTCCTGTGAAGCATTAACTTCTGTGCAAATGTTTTAATGTAATCAGTTGGTCCATCTAGCTATGTATAATGGAAAAAGGAAGTTAATATTTGTTTCTGCATTCTATACCAGGAACAGCACCAAATTCTGATTGGTACACTATTTATGTCTCACAATTATGAGATCTAAGTATTGCTATAAAGAGACTATAGATTAAAGAGTATTTTCCTAAGATTACAGAGGTGGTAATAACCCAAATCAGGATTTAAACTCAGGATTTCAGGTGCC
This sequence comes from Xerus rutilus, assembly GCA_028644305.1. Classification (NCBI taxonomy): domain Eukaryota; kingdom Metazoa; phylum Chordata; class Mammalia; order Rodentia; family Sciuridae; genus Xerus; species Xerus rutilus. Next base: position 28,439,883 of record CM053401.1, read on the forward strand.
AGCATCAGTGATATTTCATTGCTGCTAGTGGTTCTAGATCTCCAGAGAGATCTCTGGACAAAAGCGTCATCATTATCAGGAAACTTGTTAGAAAAGCAATTTCTAGGCTTCATCCTAGACCTACTGAGTGAGAAGCTCTGAGTGTGGCAACAGTCTGTTTTATAATCCCTCTAGAAGACTGATACATGCTTAAGTTTGAGCGTTAGTTTCCCTTTTTTTCTTAGGTTAGAATCACCTAAGAAAAGAGGTGATTTTGTGTTAGTTTCCCTTTTTTCTTAGGTTAGAATCACCTAGAGAGCTAGTAAAAGGAACATGACCAGGCCACACCTCAGAGCAACAGATAAATGCTATCCTATCCAGGGCTGAGACTCAGGCAGCAGTAAAATAGATTTTATCAGGCGATTCCAGTTACAACCTAAGTTGACAGTGTTCTTTGGCATTAGATTTAGACACTATTTAAACTACCAAATTACCTACAGACTTTACTCCAGCCCAAAACCAATAACTTCCCTTGGGCCATTTCAGAGTCCAGATCTCTGAGCTTTTGCCCCTGATATAGATGTGGATTAAGTGGTACATTCTTTCATTCCTGATGTGTTAATGAGAAACCATTTCACCTCCAGCAAAATGTATGATTAGTGAGTGTTTCAGTTCATGCATCCATTAAGAACCAAATGAGAGAATATGGAAGCTAAAAAGGAACCAGAAGGATTATGGAATGAATTTGTCTTAGAAATGAAATCAGTGTTTAGAGAGGTAAGCTAACTTAGCTTGGTCAAACTTTTTAAGTTTGTTGCAGAGGTACCCTTTTTGTCTCATATTTTTGTTTTGAACGTGTCCACTATACACATATATACAAAAGTCCTTTTTAATTTCAGCCCATGTCCATCTTCTCTCTTTTGAGCCTTGAATAAACACCAGAATAACTGATCACTGAAGGGTATCAACAAGCATCATGATTGGAATGGGAGATTTCATTGAACAATTTGAGAGACTTGATATTCAATCAGATATGTTCTAATAGTTCTAGAGACGTTTGGTGATGGACGTTGCTTTTAAATTTAGAAATGTATTTAAAGAAATTAAATAAGGATCTATATATAGGCTGACAAAAATGTGGAGATGTGGAGTTCCTGTAGTTTATGTAGAGCCAGTAAAGATTTTATTCAAGCCATTTTCTGTGGAAATTTATCTTTGAACAGATGAGGATTTTTTTTTCTTCATTTAGCAAATAATTGAGTGTCAACTCTGTTGGTTGCTGGTTTTCAGTTTACATTCTAAGCTGAAAACAGTTCAGCATCAGACAGTGGTGATGTTGATGTTAAGGTATTTTTCTAACATTACCTTGAAGTCGACAATCGGATTTTGAAGCTCTCTACCTTTTTTTCTACAATAAGCTTAGTGTTACCTGCTATCCCAAGGCGCACCCCTTTTTGCTGTTCGTCTTTTTTTTTGGGGGGGTACTGGGGATTGAACTCAGGGGTACTCCATCGCTGAGCCACATCTCCAGCCTTATTTTGTATTTTATTTAGAGACAGGTTCTCACTGAGTTGCTTGGTGCCTCGCCTTGCTGAAGCTGGCTTTGAACTAGATCTTCCTACCTCAGTCTCCAGAGCAGCTGGGATTACAGGCCTGTACCACCATGCCCACTGCTGTTCCTCTTTTAACTGCAAATATTTTTGAGACCAGCACTTGCATCCAAAAGGGCTGTTAGAATCAAAAGGAACATAGTATTTTAAGGAATTTGTTCTGGTTGGAACCAGATTCTTAATTGCCATATTCTCTTGTGTGGTGTTGATATTTACATATAGAATACAAAGCATGTGATCTTCTTACCTGCTGCACTTGATAGCATAAAATTATTATTAAAAAGCATTATACTATTAAAAAGCATTATTGCTGCTAAAGAATCAAGTTACAGCACACACTAATGCCTGTTCCTAAAAGTTTTCCTCACTGTTAATGTTCTATTTTTCTAGGAAAAATAGGGAAGGGAAGAGGGCTGAAGTAGATTTTCAAATGCAACGTAATTATTAGCCAGCAAAATCATTTACAAAATAGTTTGTAAATTTATTGACTAATCACAAGAAAATGGGGTGATCCTCCTTCCTTATTTGCAGATTTTCAAATGACGACACAGAACTGAATCCCATTTTATTGCTGTATCTGCAATGCTGCTTTGATTGTGAGTTTCTTATTACTGTATATGTGAATTTTACCTTGAAGCCATGTTAGTTCTTACAAGATTATTTTCCTCATGAGCTTTATTTTGTTTTGTTTCCTTTCTTCTTTGATTGTTATGTTACATTGCATTTCTGTATGTACACAGCAGTTCGTTTTTCAAATCAAGTAAATGCCCGATAGTCCCTTGGAAAATAGGTCAATGTAAAACTACATTATGTATGTCACTATAGATTAAATATGCTAATGAGGCTATCAGAATCTATGATGATCTCAAGCTTTGCTATGTGATATCAGATACAGCAAATGAGATAATACTGTGTTTAACTGTGCCTATCAAACTATGGCACTCAATAAAAACTTGAATTTGTCATTGAATCTTTATAATCTTTTTCTTCATCTTATTTGGAAGACTGTTGATTAAATCTCCTTATTTTTCTGCTACCTTCTTAGATTAACACCTCTGGCAGAACAATGGAAAGAGGACAGAAATCAATGATCAATTTGAGGCTTAACTTTGACATAGGAGATGAGGACTAGAACACTCATATGTTGAAAATAATAAAAATTGGCTTAGTTATTGAGCTCTTACCAGTATTGCAGTTATTGTTTTAAGTCATTCACATATATTCATTTAAGCCTCACGACTCTAAGATAACTGATACTTCATTGGCCAAAGCAAGTCATGGCCAGGCCTGGAGTCACTGTGGAAGGGGGACCTCAACTCCACTTCTCAATGGAAGTAGTGCAGACTGTGGGCATTTAAAATCCACCATGTTAAGAAACCAGACTTCAAGGAGCAGACTTTTTCTTAAAGAGCCAAATAGTAAATATTTTAGGTTTGCAAGACCTTGAGTCTTTGCACTTGTGAAAACAACCATGGATAAATATTTAAGCAAAAGGATATGACTGTGTTCCAGCACACATTATATGCATAATTAGCCAATTTTGTCATTGTTGCAAATATGTAATTATGCAAACATAGAAGGTACAATTATTTCTCCTAGGCTGCAGACTTACATAGCATGTTATGTACTTCATACTATAAACAATTAGAACATAATGGTATAAGTATTTGTATATCTAAACATAGGAAAGATAGAATAAAAATGCAAGGTAATAGGAATTTTTCAACTCCATTACAATTTTGTGGAGCTGTCATCCAATATGCGTTGTGTTGTTGACTCAAAGGATATCATGTAGTCCATTACTGTCATTCCCCAAACAGTAGTCCTTGTTATTGTTTGAGGATCAATGCCAAAACCTATTGCAGATTGAGACTGGCTTTTAGGAGTAAAAGTGAGAGAAGTCATTCCAATGTTGACCCTGGGTCAACATTGAGCCCCAATTTGAAAAGCATTGATATTTTCTAGGAGTAACTCTTTAAAAATCTGTCCTCTAAGAAATAAGAGCCAGGGAAAGTCCAACAATTTCGCCTATTGTAATTTTGAAAATGAGGTGAATTGTGACCATTGTCAGACTTGACTGTGGGCTGCCATCATGGCCAAAATACCATTCAAGAGTCAAGGATTCACATAAAAATAGTAGCTATATTGAGTATTTATTTCCTTTAATGCTTAAAATATGCCAATCAAATCAAAATTATTCCCCCTATTTTAAAGATAGGAAAAGAGATTTCAGAGAAAAATTTCTAATTCCAGTTAATAATTATATTTTGAGAGTCAAGATTGAAGCTAGCACCAGAACTTTCTGAACATGTGCCATGTAAAGAGCTGTGAAGTTTCAATATGATTGCACAGGCCACCATTTACTTCACTTTGCCATACTACCACCTTTCTCCATGCCTTAGATCACCCTGTTGCTTTACCCACCCACCCCCAATACCCCCAAATCCTGTCTCTGGGGAGGTAGATTTCAGAACTGCT
>CM053401.1:28444049-28471089 GCA_028644305.1 Xerus rutilus
GTACTGGGGATTGAACTCAGGGGCACTCGACCACTGAGCCACATCCCCAGCCCTATTTTGTGTTTTATGTAGAGACAGGGTCTCACTGAGTTGCTTAGTGCCTCGCCATTGCTGAGGCTGGCTTTGAACTCGCGATTCTCCTGTCTCAGCCTCCCTAAGTGCTGGGATTACAAGCGTGAGCCACCGTGCCCGGCTCAAGTTCTAGTTTTTATTAGATTAATGTACTTTTTGTTTGTTTTACAGGAAACTACAATGATAGTTGGCCAATCTTTTATAAAGGTAGTGTTGGACAATAGATGACATTCAAACAATATAAAATGCACATATAAGCCAGGCGCAGTGGCGCACACCTGTAATCCCAGCACTTTGAGAGGCTGAGACAGGAGAATCATGAGTTCAAAGCCAGCCTCAGCAACGGCGAGGCACTAAGCAACTCAGTGAGACCCTGTCTCTACATAAAACACAAAATAGGGCTGGAGATGTGGCTCAGTGGTCGAGTGCCCCTGAGTTCAATCTCCAGTACCAAAAAAAAAAAAAATGCACTAATAGGCCATTTTTTAAATGGTTTCCTTTTCAAAAAGTTTATCTTGAGATTAAAGTATACTTGCTCTGGAGTCAAACATTTATATTTCTAAATAGTTTTCAGAAAATTTAAAAAAAAACAAAATTGCAATAAATAAAATCCTGTTTCACCATTGTCTTGTATCATGAAAGCACACATTCGCCTACCCAAAAGGAAATCATTGTTAACATGATTGACAATATTTTAAAGCTTTCAGATGAAGTTTTAGGGCTATAGAAACTGGAAGGCTAGAGTTCCCACTTTGCCCCACCTGCTGAAATCTTCTGTAATCTACATGATAGTACACTTTGAGACACTGCACTTAACTTTGAATTCCTTACAGATTCTTTAGTCTATACAGAAGAGATCTCTAATACTTTTGTACAGAATAGTTAACCTTTGATTCTCTCTAAAATGTAACAAAGCAGGTTTTTGCTTGGTTTGGGAATCACTAACAGTATTCTTAACTATATAGTATGCTATGGGAAGCTTTTACCATTTAATTTGTAAGGAAGTCATGAAAGAAGTGTATTAGGCATGGTTCCATATATATCCCATAACTTATATCCCATAAAAAGTAATATGGCAATAGAGGAATAATTCTAAAACTGCAATGTTTGTGATCACTGTTAGAAGAGAAACGTGAACTAAAGGAGAAATAGTTGATTTTCTAGTTGAATAATGTCAGGAACTTCATTGGTTTCAAGTTGAACTGAAGTCTCAGCTACTTTAATTCTAGCCATAGAAATTAGATTGCAGAGAATGACCAAAATACCTTTTGTGGCATATTGACCTTGAAGGTTTTCTGGAAATGTAGCAGAAGTTACCTACCTTGTGATAAAATTTGAAGCCAAGATGAAAATTTATTTAGGGAAAGCAGAACAATGGTTTTCACAATATAGTCCCTGGACCAGCATCATCAGCATGTCCTAGAAGGTTGTTAGAAAAGCAGATTTTCAGGCCTCATCCTTGATCTACTGAATCCAAACTGGTGATGGGGCTCAGCAGTTTGTGTTTTAGTTCTCTAGGGGATTTTTGAAGCACACTGGACCAGAGGAGGAAAATGGAAAAGCACTAAAGATTACAGTTTAAGGTTTGCAAGGCTAGACAAGAAGTCTCAGTTGAAAACGATCCTTGGAAGTGAAATACTCCTGGAAGCCACAGGAGGAGTGAATTTTGAGGAGATAGTAATCAATTTTGTCAAATTCTACAGAAAGGTTGGTTCTATTTAAGCTATTTGTATACTTTACAAAGTGTGGCCTTGTACAGGCCTATAAATCTTGCTGAGTCTCAACTCAATGTAAAATGATTCATGCCTCAAATCTTAGAATGATTTTGCATTAAATTAGATGGTACATATCAATGGCATTATGAAACCAAAGATTCACGAAGTAACTAGTCTTTCCATACAATAACCATGAATTTTAGCCATAATTCTTAAATCTAACTTGGTGCTAAAATTCTCAAAAAGGACTGGTGTCTTTTTTTTTTTTAAACAATGTTCCCATGTACTGAAATGCTGGTAGAGCAGACACTGGGAATCTACTAGATAACTGGATAACTTTCCTAAATATCAAGAATATAGAAATCCTCAGGAACTGGCATAGGTGGTAGATATTTCTCTTGTCCTGCATATAAATTTGTATATCTTCCCATTTGTGTGACAGTTAAAATAGTTGAATCAATATTTTGACTGTTTATGAACACTGGAAACACAGAACTTGAGTTATACTTCTGGGAAGGCAACGGATTCCATACTGATGAGCAATTTTGTTCATTTTTAGAATTATAAAATTAAAACAAGTTATCACTTATTCTGATTTACCATATGAGGAAACTGAGGTATACAGTAGTGATGCTTAAGGCGAGCATTATGCAGACAATAAGAGTTTACCACAGAGGTAATATGATAGGTGCTTAAATTCCTCATTGCCTCCAAATTCATCCCCTGACAATCTGCCAGTATACTTGTAATTCCTGCTATTACATTTACAGGTGTTCCTTCAGGGTTATCACAGAGTTTTCAATGAATGCTTATTTAAATGAACAAGTGAGACTGGGGACCTAAGGTCACTTCAGTTGGATATATGCCTTATCTGAGAAGGGCAACAGACTATTGGCATTATCCAGAGTAAGCTACTAGCTAGGTGCTCAGCTTAAGAGTAGGATCCGGTAGAGTAATTTTTTGTGTAGTGAATTGGTAGGATAATGATGAGTTTTGGAGCATTCTTCTTGTGTTCTGGGATCTGAAGGAAAGTAGAAAAAGTAGTATATTTATGTCACCTGGGTGTTGTATGAATTTTGAAATATCAAAGGGAAGTGAAGCTGGGCCTGGTGGCGCATGCCTATAATCCCAGTGACTCAGGCGTCTGAGACAGGAGGATCTCAAGTTCAAGGCCATTCTCAGCAACCTAAGTTACTTAGTAAGACTCTGTCACAAAAGTTTTAAAAAGGGGTGAGGATGTAACAGTGATAAAGCACCTATGAGTTCCATCCCCAGTAACCCCCTGCCCCAAACAAAACCCAAAGGGAAGTGGATACAGTGAAGATTAAAGTATGTAAGTGTAATACACTCAATAAATTCTCTAATCCTTCAGCCCTACATGGTCATCTCTGCACAGAGATGAGATAAGACAACAAAAGCATGCATCAAGCAAAAATTCAGTATAAAGGCACGCCAACATTAAAGGAGATCCTACTCATAAGCCATAGCAACCCTGTTTATAAACCCATTCCTCCAGTTCTAAATTTTGCTCCAGACTTCCCCCACCAATCTACATAATTTCCTATTTGCCTGTGTAGTTTAACTTAACCTTTCAGGGTAAGGCCTCCCACCTGCCTGCTGCTTCAGTCTCCACATTTGTGAATTCTTTTTTCCATAGGCAAGTGGAGTGAGGGAAAGCATTAGGCAACAATCACTTTAAACCTTGGCCTTCCAAGTCTTCCTCAGCTCAATGCAAGTGATGCTTCTCCTCAAATTTCATATTCTAACTGGAATATTCTTCCCATTCTCCTGTTTTCATCTTGCTTATGTGCTAGTCCAAGTTGTAATTACTTAATATACTAAAAAATAATAATGTGACAGTACTGTGTGACATTAGTAAAAATTACTGGAGCTCTGAGGAGGGAATGATTTACATTGGAGAGTAAGAGGGACTTCAAAAACGTGTCCTGGGAGCTGCATATTGAAGATACAGAAATTCACGGAATACTCAAGAAATAGTATGTCCTTCAGGATGGAGTATGAACAGTGTGAGGCCACAGTCACATTAAAAAGGGTCTTAAATTTCTTGCTAAGGAAGTTGAAGGAACCCTAAGCAAAAGCAGAATCTCATCAGATTATGTCTTCCAGAAGTGTAAATAATCTTTATAATTTGACCCTAGTCCTATAGACATGAGAGTCACTGGAGAAGCATAAAGGTAAATCTGGCATTTCTCTCCTGGAGAAATTGATTAGGGGCTGCTGTAGTAGGAGGAAAGATGATAACCAGGTACATTTCAGTGGCAGGGGCAGATGGAAAGATTTTAGGGATAGTATGGGAGACATTCATTGCTCTGTAATCTGCACTCTAGCTGAAGCTTTCTGATTCATTCTGGCAAATGACACTGTGGTGGCTTTGTTCCCTAGGCTACCACGGTACTTTAGATATGTGTTCATTTATGTGCTCATTAGGTCGCCGGTTTCTTTAAGGTGGGAATATCTTTTCATCTGTATTACTACAGCCTTTCAATGGCAAAAAGGTAGGGTGGTGGTTGAACCAGCGGAAAACAGGCATTCATGAATGATTGAAGATTGGAGGCTATCTCAGGTACATTAGCTTTTACATTTCGGTGATAATTGGTAAGACGTCATAGTGATTACATTCAATCTAAACTTTCTAGCGATTTACTTTTATTAAGCTGTTAAATTTTCCATTCTATAGGTAGGAATAGACTAGAGTATTAGCTTCAAAAAATGTTTTTTTCTTCTTTTCCTTACCTGAGTTTATCGAGTGGCTGTGCCAGGGAGTATTCTAAGACATTAGTCAAGACCCAGAATACGTGAGGTACTGGCCTCCCCACCAGTTTGATGGGGATCGGCAACCAGATTCAAGTCCCTAAATTCCCTCAACGTCACGGAACTAAAGTGCTGACTCCCCAATTTCCGGGCGGTCGCGGGAGTGTGTTACAATGAATCGATTACTTCTGCCTGCCTGGACCGGAAACCAGATAGCAAAGGAGAGGAGGTGAGTCCAGAACGGCTTGGTCGAGTGGAATTTAGGAGACTGCACCGGGTCGACTTGGAGGGGCGTCTAAGCCGGCCGGAGAGTTCAGTCATGGTTGCGCCCGCGGTGTTGCGTGCTTTGCGCAAAAACAAGACCCTTAGCTACGGAGTCCCGATGTTGGTGAGTGGATTGAGGGCCCGAACTCTGGAGGGGGGCGGTTCCTGGTTGGCTGGATCCTACCCGATTGAGTCTATACGAGAGTCCGATGACCCAGACAGACCGAGCTAGGAGTGGACTAGTTTGAGAGTTTTCAAGCAGTGGTTTTCGTTGTCTATTTGCCCCGCTCATAGTAGCCTCTCCGGTCCCTCTTTTCTCTGGTAGTTACCAACATCAGTACGGCCTCTTTTCCATCGGGAACGCGATTGTTACCGTCCTCATTTCATGGTTAAGTAAATGATTCTCGGAAAGCTGTATCCACCAGCGTTAACCTAAGCCTGGATGTTACTAGCTTGTTTCAAGGATTTTGTGATGAACCGTATAAGATCTTGTGAATAAAATGTTCAGTACGGTGTCTGCCACATTGTGACACTCCTCAAATGGTCGCTGTGTTAATTTATATTTCTAAAGCACTTTAGCTTTGGTATTTATATAATTGATTCGAATTCTGCACTGAGTCCCCGTAATATGTCATGAGGATACAGGTCCAGGGTGACATACGACCAATCAGAGCTGGAATCCAGACAGCTACTTTTATTCGCTGTTGGATCATGGACAAGTTATTTCGCTTCAGCAAACCTTGATGTCATCGTACACTTAGGTCAAGCATGTGAAATCACTTGTCAAGCACATGAAGAAAAGTTGCTTTAAAACTACAGAATAGTTTTATTACTTTGGTGTGGTTATTGGCACAGATGAACTTACCAGCTTCTGCATTTAAGCAGGACTAAAGGAAAAAATTTATCTTTAGGAAACTTTTTAATATGCTTTTAAAATTTAAGGATAAAAAATAGCATAGTTATTATATTGGTGTAGGTGATAGGACATGTATAAAAAAAAAAGTCCTCTGCAGATTCCTCTGCCATTTGGAAACACTGATACTGTGCTGACTTTGAATCATCAGCATGTTCATTTGGAGGCCAGTTTGAGTTTTTTACCTTTCAAAATTATCAAAGAAAGCCAAGGTCATAAAACCACTGCACACTGAAGTACTGTCTAGGGTTTTCCTCCTGTTTTTAGTTCATGAACTGGAAAGTACTTCAGTTGCTTTCTTCCTAAGTATATAACTCTGGACTGCTTTGTGTGTTTGTATTGGCCCTAAACATGTAAATAATTTTGTAGAGAAAAGTGCTGTATTTAGTATTCTAAAACCCAACACTATTGGCAAGAAGAGATAAATCCTTTTGCCAAATATGTTTTAATTACTATGCTACATTTATCTTCAAGGTGATACTATTTTTTCTCTTGTGTAAATGCTGATGCTTCGTAGGAATCATTATTCAGTAACATACAGAAGAGGACTTGGAATAGCTGATGTATGCTGATAATGCTCTCCTTACCTCTCTTCCAAAATATTTGAAAAGCTTGAGCAGCTGAGAAGAAAGTGAATTTAGCTATTATTGGATGAAATTTTCTATAGATGTTTTGTTAGGTCCATTTGATTTTACAGTGTTTTTTTAGGTCTGAAGTGGTCTTTAGTGATTTTATGTCCAGATGATCTATCTAGTCTAGTGGTAAGAGAGGTTTGTTGAAATCACCCTTTATTTTTGTATTGGAGTGTGTCTGAGCCTGTATGAAGTAGTGTTTGTTTTATGTAAGGAGGTGCACTGATAGTTGGGGCATAAGTATTTACTGTCATTATATCTTCTTCTTGGCTTGTTCTACTTATGTAAATATGAAGTGACCTTTGTTTCTTTTGATTAATTTTGGCTTGAAATCTGCTTTATCAGTTATGAAAGTAGCTACTTCTGCTTGTTTTCACTTTGCCTATTTTGGGGGGACTGAATCCAGGGGTGCTTAACCATCAAGCCACATCCCCAGCCCTGTCTGTTTGTTGAGACAGGGTCTTGCTAAGTTGCTTAGGGCCTTGCTAAATTGCTTGAAGCTGGCTTTGAGCTTGCAGTCCTCCTGCCTTAGCCTCCCAAGTCACTGGGATTGCAAGTATGTGCCACTATGCCTGAGAGTTTGCCCATGTTTTAATCAAACTATTTTTTCCTTTAATTGGACAGAGGTTTCTCTAAAAAACTAAACCAGTAAGCTCCCAGCCTTTGTAAAGGATTCTCTGTGCTTGTTTGGGCATGCCTTCAACATTTAGCCATACAATTTACAGTTCTGTTTTAAGCCTTCGCTTCTTGTTTGGTATGAGCTTCAAGGTTAGTCATAGATGAGATTTTGGACCTTCTCAGATGTTTTCTGAGCACTGTTCTGGGCATGTGCAGTGTTCTTCTCAAGTATATGACTTCTTACATTTCCAGGAATATTTGGGCTTTTCAGTGCCCTGTGGTCAGAGAGTTTCTCTTGATGGCTTTTATGTCTCACTGATTCTCATCTTCCACTTTCTGCAGCTCTTCTTTATTCTGCTCTTCACCATCACCCTGCACGTCTGAAAATCTATGGTATTGGATTATTATATAATGATAAAATGATCAGCGTAGAGTCCTTATGGTTTTTTTCTAATTTGGCATTTAAAGTTACACAATTGCATGATCAAAAGCACCTTTGCCAACCTGTAAAATGTGGGTAGGAGAATTAAAAATTTTATGGTAAAATATGGAAAAATTGAGAGCAAGACCTAAATGAATGAGAGGTGATTGATAGTGAAAGTTCTGTCACTGCAGTATCATTAGCAGCTTTATAAGCTAGTTGGTTATTCTCAGGAACCTGCTTTCTGTCATTCCTTTTGACAAATTCAGCCAGATACTTAGGGTAGTCCCTTTTCATTTTATAGCAGAAAATCTTGGACTTGCCACCATGAGCTGCTGGAATGAGATGTTTTTCCAGTACATCTAGAATGTCACAGAGTCTAACTTTAGCTCAGACTCAGCTATTTGCCTGATATTGACAGATCACTTTTAGCTTGTCTTCTCTATTTTTCCTTTCTTTGCTGCTGATTATTCTTTAGAAGGCCCTTCTAGCTCCAGTCACATTTTATATGCAACAAATGAAAAGTTTCTTTTTTCAGGGGCCAGTTCCATGTTTATTCTTCTTTCTTTCTCCTTTGACTTCACAGTTTGTTACTTGACTCAGCCTTCTTGGCCCTGCTTACTTCATACACTGATTCTTCTAAACATCCATAGTGGCAGTGGCTCTGGCAAGGTCTGCATAATGAACAGGAACCAACAGTGCCTCCTGCTCCCTCAGCCTCTCTGTGTTTAGGCATCAAAAATATGGTTCTTTCTTATATGTTCTATGTATTTGGTGAGGTTTTCTAATTTTTCATTTATTTTAAAAAAACCTGTAATTAATAGAATCCTTTGTTTTTTTGTTTTCCCCAGTACTAGAAATTAAACCTGAGCCTTACAGGTGAAGGGCTGTACCACTAAGCCATATCCCTGTCCTGTAATTTTCTTTGAAGTATTTTTATGATTTCTCCTTTAAAATATTTGTCAGATAATTAATTCTAACATCAAATTTATCTCCATGTTTTCATCATTTGGTAGTCTCTTTTCATTCAAGTTATTCTCCTGATTTTTTTTTATTACCAGGAATTGAAACCAGAAGTGCTTAATCACTGAGCCACATCCCCATCCCTTTTTTGTTTTTATTTTGAGATAGGATCTCACTGAGTTGTCGAGGCTGGCTTTGAACTTGTGATCTTCCTGCCACAGCCTCCCAAGTTGCTGGTACTGCAGGTGTGTGCTGCCAGGCCTGTTATTCTCTTGATTTTTTTTTTTTTTTTTTTAGTTGTAGATGGACGCAGTACCTTTATTTACTTATTTATTTTTTATGTGGTGCGGAGGATTAAACCCAGTGTCTCACATGTGCTACGCAAGTGCTGTACCACTGAGCTAAACGCCAGCTCCTATTCTGCTATTAGACAAGTGAATTTTTATTGTATCATGAACTTTTTGAATGTTAGCTTAGGAAACTATATCCTATCCTATTTGTCTTCTGCTTTAGCAAGCAGTCGCCATGTTTAGGTTTAGCTTATACATAGTAGGCTAATGCTTTAGGCTGTTCACTGATAATTCAGGTTCCAGGGCCTTTGCAGTGCTAATGTGGTCTGCTTCATTCACTTGGTAGCACTGTGACTTCTGCTTAATCACATCTGTGTGGAATGTTGTGATCAGCATAAATGTTTTAAAAGCCGAAGGGCAGATTTGGATCACAAAAGAAATGAATGTAGATAGAGGAAAAGATCAACCAGAGGGTTTGACTGTACATAAGAAACCAGTAAAGGATACCAAGAAGGATTGACTCTGAAATAAAAGAAAAACCAAGTGTGAAGGAAAAGGAGGAGAGTATGATTGTTTGTCTAATTTTGTTCACAAAATAAGATGAGGATGGAGAGTTAATTATTGGATTTAGTAATATGGATAGCAGAGATGGTTGGAATGGATCTAAAAGTTGGCGGAGCATTAAGTATAGACAACTCATTTGAGAATTTTTACTCCAAATAGAAATAAAGAAATAGATGATAGGAGAGTAAGACCTAGAAAGATTAGTTAATAAGATAGGAGAAGTAATAGCCTTTTTATGATGATTCATGAAGAACTGAGCAAAATTTTGATGATACAGAAGAGGGGAAAACTGATGAATCAGTGTCCTTTAGGGGATGAGAGAAGAAGGGATCTAGTGCAAAAATGAAGATACTTAGGAGTGTGGATTTTGAGCTAACCATAGGTGGTGCAGTATATTTCATATGCTAAGCCTCAGTATTAGGATAGACTTTACAACCTGAGGGCACAACCCTCTACAGAACTGTCACTTCAGGTGTAAGCTCTGGGGTTTTCAAACTAATTGTTGCTTCTGAACAACTGGTTACAAATTCAGATGTTCTCAGTACTCCCTCAGATTCAGTATTGACTATAATGACATGAGCTGTATTCTCACAATTACCATTTTGTTATAAAGCTTAAGAATTAGGACTGGCCCAAAGAAGAGACATGCAGGGCAGTATCTAGTAGGGTCCTGAACAGGAAGCTTCTATGTCCTCTTTTGGAATTACAGCATGTCATCCTTCTAGCAAATTGATGGGTTCACCAATCAAGAAGCTCACCCAAGCCTCAGTGTCCAGACTTTTTATTCGAGGTCATTTGTCTAAGCAGGAATAATTAGACTTATTGACCACATGATTGTATTCAGTCTCTACCCATGTGCTCACTTTCTGGAGGTTTGGAGGTCAGGTTGATATCACTCAGCTCAAAGCCCTAGCCTTCTAGTCACTCTGTTGATCTTCCCAGCATGATCATCCTGTCTCTATTCCGAAACTGTCTAGCACCCCCCAATGAGTCACTTCCTTAATATTTGTGTCCCAGCATTCACCGTAACAAAGACACTCCTATCACTCAGGAAATTCCAAGTATGAAGCAACTTCCAGAAACCTAAGACAAAGGCCAAATTCTTTCTTAGGCATTATGTGGGTTCTGTGAATGAAGTAGTCCAGGAAAGAGATGATGGTACCTTGAACTAGGTTTTTAGAACATAATATAATAAGAAATTGTCAGATTTAAGAAATACTTTGAAAGTGGAGGTAACAAAACACAGAGGTGAACTAGATAGGAGATATGAACCAGGAGCTTAAGATGACAGCAAAGAAGTTGACTTTAAGACCTGGATGAAAGTAATTACATTTACTGGGATCATAAAGATTGGTGAGAGGTGGGCTGGGCAGAAAGAAGGTTGGGGTAAGAATATTTTGTTTATTTTTATATATTTGTTAGACTTTGAAGTGAAGATGTCAAATAGGAAAGCAGGTATTCAGTTTAGTATAATATTTCCCACTGAAAATATACATTTGGAGGTTGTTGGAACATAGAGGCTATTTAAATCAGTGGAACTGGATGACATAACCTAGGATCTCAGTGTTGGTTGAGAATAGGCAGAAGGGGTGAAAAGACAGCCTTTTGGGGTACTCCAACACTGGAAAGATAAAAGGAAAATAAAAGGAGACTGAGAAAAGATAGGGAAATCAGGGGTATTCATATTAAATCAGTGTGTTCTCATATTGAAAGTAAGGGGCAAAAGTTACATGATGAATTTCATAGGTATTGACATTGCAAGTTATTAGCCACTTAACAAATAACATATTTTTCCTGATTTGTTGTCTTTTGAATTTATGTTCTTTTAGTTTGTCAGAGTAGAAATTTTAAATTTTTATGTGGGCACATGTACTGGACTAAAAAATCCATGGTTTCAATGTCTTGTTGATACTTCCTTTAAAATTGTAAGAGTTTATAATTTATAATGTTTAATACTTTTTAAATTTAAGTCTTTAATCAGTAGTATGAGTATAGTAATATAAAAAGTAAGATAGGAATCAAACTATTTTCCAAATGGCTAGAATTTTGCAGCTTTAGAATGAAAGATTAAGACCAATTAGAATTTTAGAGATGATAAAGCAGCAGTGACAATTGAGGGATTTAGATTCACCAAATCCTAAGAATATAACATATTTCACAGGATTCCTTTATCACTAGATAAGAAAATGAGACAATGTTTTCCAGTTGGCTTGTTTTGCAAAATCATAAAATGGAAAGAATACTGGACTGAAAGAAATAAGGTCAGAGTTGTATTCCTTTGTTTACCCTGAGTAGTCATTATGTTAAAAGAAAAACCTTAAAGAAAACAAATTTTACAGTATTTGAGCAAAGGAGGTTCATGAATCAGGCAGCATTCAGAACCAGAGGAGGTCTGGGGATTTCCCTTATGCGACCTGGGCAGTGAGTATTTATAGACAGAACAAGGAAATGAAGTACAGAAATAGGTTGATTGGTAACAGCTAGGCATTTGCCTTATTTGAACATGGTCTAATCAAATTTCTGTTTACCTACTAAGTTAGATCATAGGAATTCTAAGTATAGAAACAGCCTCAGGCCAAATTTAATATAACCATGGGCTAGTCATTTGGTTAGCTGGGCCTTTATTTCCTAATCTGTTAAATGGGTTTCTCTCCCTTTGCAGATAGGTCTTTTTTAAGGTACATGTGATATATGTTTGACATGATACAATTTAAACTATAAGATCAAGTACAGGTTATAAGATGCTAATTTTGGTATTGGTAACAATGTAATTTTTCCAGGACAGTTATAGTAGCATCATTTATCTGAAGTTTCATTTTCTGTGATTTCATAGTCAAATGCTATCTGAAAATTTTAATTGGTAAATTCCAGAAATAAATAATTTATATCTTAAGCAGCTTTTATTACAGTATATTATCATTATTGTTTTATTTTATTATTAGTTATTGTTGTTAATATCCTATTGTGCCTAATTTATAAATTAAACTTTATCATAGATACATATGTATAGGAAAAAACATACTATATATAGGGTTCATATTATCTGAGGTTTCAGGCATCTGTGGAATATCTTTGAATTGTATCCACTGCATCTACTCTGAAAAGATGACTCACCAGGAAAAATAATCGATGGGATCTGTAGAGTCTGTCTCTGTTGTTGTTTAGGTAAGTAATCTATACATAAATTCTACTCTTCTATTTGTTTCACTGTTTCCTTTCTTTGTTTTAGTTGCTGGTTGTTGGAGGTTCATTTGGTCTTCGTGAATTTTCACAAATCCGATATGATGCTGTGAAGATTAAAGTAAGAATTATAATTGAAGTTTGACTTGGGTCTGTGTATATGTATATTTTGGTTTAGAAGTTTATGATCTGAGTACTTAGCAGTCTTGAGTTTGTCTTGTTTTCCAAAGCCAATGTTCACTCTCTCTGAATATCTTAGCACTCTAGTAGTAGTAGTAGTACTGAGGATTTAACCCGGGGGTACTTCACCATCAAGCTACATCCCCAGCCCTTTTTATTTTTTATTTAGAGACAGGGTCTTGCTGAGTTGCTTAGGGCTTCACCTCGTTGCTGAAGCTGACTTTGAACTCGAGATCCTCCTGCCTCAGCCTCCTGAGCTGCTGGAATTATAGATAGATACTGCCGCACCTGGCCTTTATTCTTTAAAATATCATTAATGATCACATGGAGGTGATTCGTGTAAAGAATTTAGTAATCTTTGGTGGCAGCCATGGTGATGCATATAATGGCAGCGGAGATGGATTTGGTAATAATGGAAGTAATTTTGGAGGTGGTGGAAGCTACAATGATTTGGGCAGTTACGACAATCAGTCATCAAATTTTGGACCCACGAAGGGTGGAAACTTTGGAGACAGAAGCTCTGGATCTTATGGTGCTGGAGGCTGATACTTTGCCAAACCATGAAACCAAGGTGACAGTGGTGGTTCCAGCAGCTGCAGCAGCAGCAGCAGCTATGGCAGTGGCAGAAGGTTTTAATACTGCCAAGAAACAAAGCTCAGCAGGAGAGGAGAGCCAGAGAAGTGACAGGGAAGCTACAGGTTAGGACAGGTGGTGAACTCAGCCAAGCACAGGACCTAGCTGCTAAAAGAAGACAATACTCACTAATACTCATGTTTATGGGCAAAAAAATCAAGGACTATATTTGTGACTAATTGTCTAACAGATTATTTTAGTTTCTATTTTATGGAAAGTGGAAAGCATTCCAACAAAGTGTTTTAATGTAGATTTTTTTGGTTTTTGCACCCATGCTGTTAATTGCTAAATGTAATAGTCTGATCATGATGCTGAATACATGTGTTTAAGGAAAAAAAGGGAATGAGATTAGGTCTATATGTAGGAGAAGGATGAGAGGACAAGGCCAACTAAGATTGAGAGTTTGAGGATAGTTGATGTTGTGAAGTAAATTCACATGAAGTCAAGAGTTCAGTGTTGGTTGAGGCTGAGTTCAAATATGTTAGCAAGGATGAGGTAGGCTAATGTTGAGAGAATAAATTTGGACCTTCAAGGTTGAGAGCATAATATTAGTTGAGGTTGATGGTAGTTGTAAGGGTTGAGAGGTTGAGGTCAATGACGTATGGCTAAGAGGGCAAAATTACTGGGACAGAGGCAGATTGAGACTGAGGTCTAAAGGACAAAGTCAGTTGATTTTTTTTTTTTAATTTGTTATTCTAGGTATCAAACCCAGGGCCATGTGCATGCTAGGCAAGCGCTGTACCACTGAGCTACATCCTCAGCACCAAAGTCAGTTGAGAAGGACCAACGGAGAATGAGTTCAGTTGAGAAATTGAGAGAAGGAGAGAGAAGACAATAATGGTACAGAGTGACTAGAGATTATAGTTTTTGCCTAAGACTGTTCTGATTTTCATACTGAAAGTTTGGCATCCAGTGACACAAAAATTCCTGCTTTTCAGTAATAGGTATTGAAAATTGAGAGGAAAGTAGAAGACCCACAAAAACTTTAAGAGCTGAAAGGATGGTCTTTTCGTTTTTAGTGTGATTTATATATGGCAGTATGTCTGAATACTAATGCTGCCAGTCACAGATCTATGATAATGGATCTTCCATTGTTAGATCTCTCCAAGTGATGTGATTTAAGTGTGCAGTTTAAGTACATTGCATTCATACCTTTCTCTTGTGAATAGTAACAGTCTTTGACTTTGCCTGTCTATTGTGTTTTGTAACAAGGTAGTGGCTAGTTTAATTTTTAACATTACAAATATTGTGACTGTTTTCTAAGGTTTAGATAATGAAAATGAGAACAATTATAATATCAATGTGAATGTGATCCAGACATCACTGGAAAAGAAAGCTAAATAACCCTGTTATTTTAATGACAGATGAAAAGGACACATACAATTGGATTAGGAAGTTAAATAACCAAAACAGCATACAACACAATGCAAAAAAGAAATTGAAATTGGGCATATTGGAGACAGGGATGTGAAAACACATATGAAGATTGAATCTAACATATGCAGGGTGAGACAGGCAAGCAGGCTGGTTCTTATAAATTGATCATAAGTTTATTTATTTTGCCCCAAAATAAAATACTCAGTCTAAAATAGCAGATGCTCAGTTGATTTGTGCAGACCATGCTAATAAGAACATTCATTTTCTACTGCCATGAATAACTAAAGAGAACAAATAAAAAAAATTATAAAAAAAAGAACATTCATTTTATTGTTTTCCTTGATTCACCTGTAAAACTGGATAAAGTCACTTTTTAAATTTTTTTTTCCATTTTTTCAGTACTAGGGATTTAACCCAGAGGTGGTTAACCCAGGGGTACCACTGACCTACATCCCCAGCCCTCACTATTTTTTATTTTGAGACAAGGTCTCATTAAGTTGCCCACACTGGCCTTGAACTTGCCATCCTCTTGTCTCAGACTCCCAAGTTGCTGGGATTACAGGCATGAACCATAGTGCCTGGCTAGTTTTCTGATTCAGAGATAAGAACTAAAATATCCTTGGGTGAACCAAAGGGGAAATTCTAACACCAGATCTGTGGACCCCCTACAGTGTACAGCTGGTTCTGTAAAATCTTACCAAGCACCGTGCTTTCTGTTTTGCACCAAGTGATGGACTGAGTGATGGCAAGAAGAAATGTTTACCATAATTCTGAAGTACTCTGATTTGGAAAAAAGTGGAGTTTCAAATTGTCTTCTGATTTTTTTGAAAAAATTTAAATGAAACCATGTAAAAAAATTGTCAGTGTCTCATAAAATGTTACTTTGGCCCAATTTTCTCTCTACTTCTTTTATGGGACTTCATCGAGAGGCATATTCGACTATTTAGGTATATCTAACATTCTTTTGTGTGGCTTCTTCACCTCCCCATTCTTTTTTCTTTCTTATTTTCATTTTTATATGTTCTTGTTGTTTCATATTCTAGTCACTAAACCCGTCTTTTGCTTGTTCAGTCTCTTATTAAAGCCATCCCTTGACTTTGTGATTTATTACTATCTTTTTTTACTTCTGACTGTATATTTAATTCTTATGTATTCCATTACTCTGGAGAAATCTTCTGTAATACCATATTTTTATCCACCTTTACCCTAATGTCTTAAACATATATGAATTATAGTGACTTTAAAGTCCTTTGTCTAACATAAGAATCAAGTTTAGATGTACTTTTTTGTTTGTTTGTTTTACAGTACGACTGTCTTTGAACATGCTTTATGATTTTAAATTAAACATTAAATATTGGTCATTGTTTGTAAACAGTTGTAGAGGTTCCAGGTAGTATTGTTTTCTTCCAAAAAGGTTGTTTGTTTTGCTAGGCATATAGAGTGCAGGGTAGGAGGGTGGGCAATCCACATAATATTTGGTAGTGATCCCGGTCATGGCTTGGTTGTAGTTTAAAAGTATGACTTAATCTGTTTCTGTTCTTCCTCACACTTAGGATGCAGCCCTACATGACTTTCAGTTGGGACTTTGGGATACTTAGTTTTACTTTTCAGAGATTTTCCAACCTATCTGTATAATCTTAACTTATGTAGTTTAGAACCTCTTTGAGGGAGATCACCGTGTGAGTCCTTTTATCTCTATTTTTGTTATTAGAGGCCTGGATGATGTCTCTAACCCCCGTTAGCAACCATGTAACTATCAAGCCTTGGTTCTTATTCTGTAGCTCTACTGGGTTTGGCATGCGTACTCAAGGACAAAATGGAATTTTAACCCCAATTCTCAGCTCTTGTGAAATCCTCCCCTCAAATGGGTCTTTATTTCTTAAGCTGCAAGAGACTTTAGACAATATGGTTTTCTAGTTTTGTTTTGTTTTGTTGCAAATTACTTTGACATCATTGGACACATTTTTAATCATATCTTTTATAAAAAATAAAGGCACAGGAAAATGGTTGATATATATGTTATATAGTCTATCTGTTTATGCATCATTCTAGTGGAATCCTGGATATACCTCTAGCTTACTAATTGCTCTTAGGGTCTGTGGAATCATCACTGTTCAGCTGTACCTTTTAATTTATTGTTGTTTGTTTATTTTAGCAATCATACTCTTCTAAAGATTTTTCTATATACAGGTAACATGGCATTAGCTCCTGTATACCACTATGGAATCTTAATATTTTCATAGCTATCTCTTTATTTATGGTCTGTGGAAAGTGTTCTTTTGTTTTCAAGTGCAGTAATATATTTACTAACTTTTTTTTTGTTCTAATCAGTCATATATGACAGCAGAACGCTCTTTGATTCATTGTACACAAATGGAGCACAATTTTTCACATCTCTGGTTGTAAACAAAGTCGGGTCACACCATTCATGCAAGCATACATGTACCTAGGGTAATGATGATCATCTCATTCCACCATCTTTCCTATCCCCATGCCCCCTCCTCCTCCCTCCTCTTTGGCCAATCCAAAGTTCCTCTACTCATCCCCCTTATGGAATATTTTCCACTTGTCAGAGAAAACATTCAGCCTTTGTTTTTTGGGGATTGGTTTACTTTGTTTAGTATGATATTCTCTAACTTCATACATAACCTGCAAATGCCATAATTTTATTCTTTTTTATTGCTGAGTAATATTCCATTGTGTATATATACTACAGTTTCTTTATCCATTCATCTTTTTTTTTTTAAATAGATGGACACAATGTCTTTATTTTATTGCTTTGTATGTGGTGCTGGGGATCGAACCCAGGGCCTCACGCATGCGAGGCAAGCGCTCTACCACTGAGCTACAGTCCCAGCCCTATCCATTCATCTTTTGAAGGGCATCTAGGTTGGTTCCACAGTTTGGCTATTGTGAATTAAGCTACTGTAAACATTGAAGTGGCTGCATCACTGTAGTATGCTGTTTTTAAATCATTTGGGTATACACTGAGGAGTGAGATAGCTGGGTCAAATGGTGGTTCCATTCCAAGTTTTCTAAGGAATCTCCATACTGCTTTCCAGATTGGCTGCACCAATTTGCAGTCCATCCAGCAATGTATGAGTGTGCCTTTTCCCCCACATCCTCACCAATGCTGATTGTTGCTATATTCTTTATAATTGCCATTCTGACTGGCATAAGATGAAAGCTTAGTTTTGATTTGCGTTTCTCTAATTACTAGAAATGTTGAACATTTTTTCATATTTACTAGCATTTTTAATATTATTTCTCTGTAACATAATTTAGGTTGGTGATTAATAGTGTGGCCTCTCAAGGCAAAAGGCCAATACTCACTGCCAAGCACTACATTTTTGACAAGTTATTCCAATTCCCTGTGTCTTGTTTTCCTTACATGTAATAGTAGAGATAAAGATAATACTTACAGGTTTTATGAGGATTAAATGAGATAGTACATGTCAAAATGCCTTGCACATAACAGTGCTCAATAAATATTAGCAACTGTTAGTTGTAGTGGTGGTGGCAGTACCACATTAGTATCATTATGTGACTGGAGTGGTTGGTGAAGGTTTTGCCATGTTTTAAGTTGGCCGTGTTATCCCAGCCATCTCTTCTGTAACTTAAAACTGAAAATAGAATATAACCAATTTATGTAGCTTATTGTTCCTCTTTCTTTTCTACAGATTGATCCTGAATTGGAAAAAAAACTGAAAATGAATAAAGTATCTTTAGAGTCAGAGTATGAGGTACAGTATGTTAATAGTCTGTGTTTTGAAACCATTTTAGTAATCATGGCTTGTTTTGTCTGCCTTAAGATAAACTTAAATTTGTAATGCAGGAAAAAATTTATTTATTTTCAATATATGGTATGTGGTAAACTGCTTGGGACCAGAAGTGTTTCAGATTTTCGAATTTTTCAGATAGACTACTGGTTGAGCATCTCTAATCTGAAAACTCAAAATGCTCCAAAATCTAAATTAGTTTTCTTCCCCACCTCCCACTTCTTCCCTCCCGTTCCTCCCTCCCTTTCTTCGTTCTTTCTTTTTTCTGTGCTAGAAATCAAGCCCAATACCTCACACATGCTGAGCAAGTACTGTACCTCTGAGCTGCACCCCTAGCCACCAATCTGAAAGTTTTGAGCATCATATCAGTGCCCCAAAAGTTTCTGATTCTGGTGCATTTTAGATTCCAGATTTTGGACTTAGGGATGCTTAACCTATATGTAACTATTTGAAAAGAAAAGAAAGATGGATACGTATTTCATATTCTACAAACAAATTCCACTGGGGTCACAAATTTTAAAATAAATAAAATATGAAAGGTACTAGGAGGGCAAAGTGTAGATTTTCTTTTTTGTGGTTTTAAGTCATAAAAATTCAGGCAAAAAAATGTTGTACATAAAGTCCCAGGTTAAATAAGAAATTCTAAAAATGTTTTTATCTTATGGCTAAATAATTTATGTAAATATGGAGAGCATCTACAAATCAATGTGGAAAAGTTTAACAATTCAGTTGGTCAGTAGGACCATGTAAGGAGGTCAGGGAAAGGAAATAAATATTTTTAAACATATGAAGAGATGCTCAATATACCATAATAGGAATGTCAATTAATTAAAGTTATAACAAGGTGTTATTTTCCACCTAAATAATCAGTACAATCAAAAAGTTTAATGACATGTTATGTTATAGAATATGGTAAAGGAGGATAGTCTCTGTCTTATTTGGTTCATTTTTTTTGTTGTTTTGTTTTAATTTGTTCATTTTTTGACCAGATCATACTTTCCTGTTTGTATGTCTGGCCCTATTTGGTTGAGAGGTATATGTGATGAATAATACATTGAAGAAATTTCTGAAGTTTTTCATTTTACCAGGTAGTTTAATTATTGGCTGATCACTTTGAACTTGATTTGTGCTTTGTAAAGGAGAATCTTGGAAAGACTACTGTTTTCTACGCCCCTGTAACTTGGTGTGGGACTCATTTTCTAGTCTCCCCAGAGGCTCTTGTCAAGGTTTGGTTTTTTTTGTCTTGCTCAGTTATTCTAGAACAATAAAAGCAGAAGTTATGTAAAAATAACTGTCAGAGTGGTGGGTATTAGAAGAATAAAGAAATGTTTCTGTTCTTCCCTTTTATCCTATCTTCATTCCTATGTTTGAGAGACACTTAAGACTAAACAAAGGTAGGATGCCCCAAACTGTAGTTAAAACCAGTTTTGATTGCTCAAAAAAGTTTTGCTCATGTAACTATGGAAAAAGTCTTTTCATTCTTTTTTCTGAGGGCGGGCTGGTGGTACCGAGGATTGAACTCAGGGGCACTGGACCACTGAGCCACATCCCCGGCCCTATTTTGTGTTTTATCTAGAGACAGGGTCTCATCGAATTGCTTAGTGCCTCGCTTTTGCTGACGCTGGCTTTGAATTTGCAATCCTCCTGTCTCAGCCTCCTGAGCTGCTGGGATTACAGGCGTGTGCCACTGTGCCCGGCTAAAAGTCTTTTCATTCTTAAGGTTCATTACTCAGGTGTGAAATAAATCATCTTGATTTCTTTTCTTCCTTGTAGAATATTTTATGGTCTCTACCTGTGTTCTTTTCTTCTCTTTCTCTCTCTTTCTTTTTTAAACATCACTCAGGCTAACCCTTTTATTTTAGTCTTTTATGCTAGATTAGCATTCAGATTTACACTTGTTTTTCCAGCTTCTTCCCTTTCTTAGTGCCCTTAAAAATTAGATGTG
Source organism: Xerus rutilus (assembly GCA_028644305.1). NCBI lineage: Eukaryota > Metazoa > Chordata > Mammalia > Rodentia > Sciuridae > Xerus > Xerus rutilus. Next base: position 28,464,368 of record CM053401.1, read on the forward strand.
TAGACTCTTTCCCTATTAGTAGTTTCATTATCGAGGGAGAGATAGGCATTAATATCAATGCTTATCAAAAAAGCTATAAATCCTAAGAAACATGACAGTTTTCAATTATGCTTGATTTACAGTTGATTTATTTGCTAAAAATGTAATTAAGTGCCTATTGAATTCTTTCTACTCATTTGTTCATTCATCAGTGATGTCCTAATCAAAACTGCAGGGCTCCTGCACTAATATGTATACTTTTTAACTTTGTGATTCTATAGAAAATAAAGGACTCTACTTTTGAAGACTGGAAGAATATCCGAGGTCCGAGACCTTGGGAAGATCCTGATCTACTCCAAGGACAAAATCCAGAAACCCTTAAGACTAAGACAACCTGACTATTCTCTTTTCTTTGTTCGTTTAAATGTTATCAACAGCATATACTTCTAATCCAGAGGGGGGAAAGTTCCAGACCTGCAGAAACCTGGAAATAAGTAATTTTGGTGGCAAATAATCTTGATTAAAAAGTACAGATCTTTATACTTTGCAACTAGTCCATTTGCAAATGAAGGAATCAGCTGTGAGCACATACCTTTCAATAAAAATGTGAATACTGTTACCAGAGTATGTCATGTATTCCACTCTGCAGCTAGCCACTTGTATTTCTTTTCCACCTGCCACTAGGGTAATATTGATTTTATTTTTATTTTTTTTATTTTTTGGTATTGGGGATTGAACCCAGTGGTGCTCTGCCACTGAGCTAAATCCTCAACTGTTTTTTTAAAATTATTTTTTATTTTGAGACAGGGTCTCACTAAGTTGCTAAGACTCTCATTGAGTCATTGAGGCTGACCTCGAACTTTTGATCCTCCTGCCTCAGCTTCTGGAATTGCCAGGATTACAGGCATGTGTTACCATGCCTGGCCTAGGGCAATACTTGCTACTTTATTCTGATTCCTAATGAGAATAGTAGGCTTGGATCCAAGTTCTCAAAGTAATATCAAGCAGTGATTTTTGTGTTAAAACCTATGTAGGAAAATAATAGTGATCATAATCTAATAACAGTTTTAGTTTTATTTATGGTACCTTATATAGTATGCCTATCAGTCTCCAAAAACATGTTAAGAAAGTTATATAATTTTTGGTTGAGCCAAAAATAATGACGTTGTTGAGGAAATCCATACATGACTACAATTTGGGGAATACTGATTTTATGTATGCTTTATGCCTTAGCATAATTTGCATGCAAATTGACCCTAGTTTTTTGTTGTTATTGTTTTTTGGTATCAGGGATTGAACCCAGGGGCGCTTAACCACTGAGCCACATCCCTAGTCCTTTATATATATATATATATTTTTAATTTAGAGACAGGGTTTCACTAAATTGCTTAGGCCCTCACTAAATTGCTAAAGCTGGCTTTAAATTCAAAATCTTCCTGCCTCAGCCTCCCAAGCTGCTGGGATTTTTTTTTTTAACCTTAGGTTTACTATATAATCTGATCCCTAGGCAAAAGGTTGAGAAGTTAGTTTTGTTTTGTTTTTTTAATTCATTTTCTCCTTTTCACCCGTCTTGTACACCCTTGAGCCCCCATTTTCTGATATTTTCATGCTGAGTTCTAAATGCCTAAAGTCTCAATTAAATAATTTCAACATAATTGCCAACAAATCATAAATCCATGCTGCCTTTTCCCTAATAAAAATTTATGTTCTTTTCAGCAGTTAGTTTTAGTAAAAATCAGAGTAAACTGATTACCTGGTGGTAATAATCTGTGACAGAGATTATTCTTAAGCCTTAGTTATCTGGAGGAGAAGTCAAAGGGAACCTCCCCACCCAAACCTCACAAAAAAGTAACTCAAAAGTGGGTCACTCAGATTCAATGCAATCCCAATTAAAATCCCAAAGTCCTTTCTTATGGAAATAGAAAAGGCAATCATGAAATTCATTTGGAAAAATAAGAGACCCAGAATAGCCAAAGCAATCCTGAGCAAAAAGAGTGAAGCAGGAGGCATCACAATACCAGACCTTAAACTTTACTACAAACTATAGTAAGAAAAACGGCATGGTACTGGCACCAAAATGGACATGTAGACCAATGGTACAGAATAGAAGACACAGAGAGTAATTCACATAAATACAGCTATCTCATACTAGACAAAGGTGCCAAAAACATACATTGGAGAAAAGATAGCCTTTTCAACAAATGGTGCTAGGAAAACTGGAAATCCATATGCAGTAAAATGAAACTAAACCCCTATCTCTCACCATGCACGAAACTCAACTCAAAGTGGATCAAAGACCTAGAAATTAGACCAGAGACCCTGCGTCTAGTTGAGGAGAAAGTAGGTCCAAATCTTCATCACGTTGGATTAGGCCCTGAATTCCTTAACAAGACTCCAAAAGCACAAGAAATAAAAGCAAGAATCAATAAATGGGATGGACTTAAAAACTAAAAAGCTTCTTCTCAGCAAAAGAAACTATCAATGAAGTGAACAGAAAGCCTACATTCTGGGAGCAAATTTTTGCCACACGCACATCAGATAGAGCACTGCTCTCCAGGACATATAAAGAACTCAAAAAACTTAACACCAAAAAAACAATAAATGGGCTAAGGAGCTGAATAGAAACCTCTCAGAAGAAGATATACAATCAATAAACAAATATATGAAGAAATGTTCAACATCTCTAGCCTTTAGAGAAATGCAAATCAAAACTACTCTCAGATTTCATCTCACCCCAGTCAGAATGGCAGCTATCCAAAATACAGCAACAATAAGTGCTGGCGAGGATGTGGTGAAAAAGGCATACTCAAACATTGCTGGTGGGACTGCAAACTGCTGCAACCAATCTGGAAAGTAGTATAGAGATTCCTTAAAAAACTTGGAATGGAACCACCATTTGACCCAGCTATTCCACTCCTTGGCCTATACCCTAAAGATTTAAAAACAGCATACTACAGTGACACAGCCACTTCGATGTTTATAGCAGCACAATTCACAATTGCAAAACTGGGGGCGCGGGGTTGGGGTTGTGGCTCAGTAGTAGAGCGCTTGCCTAGCATGCGTGAAGCACTGGGTTCGATCCTCAGCACCACATAAAAATAAAGGTATTGTGTCAATCTATAACTAAAAAAAAAACAACTGTGGGAGCAACCCAGATGCCCTTCAATAGATGAATGGATAAAGAAACTGTGGTACATATACACAATGGAATATTATTCAGCAATAAAAGAGAATAAAATTATGGCATTTGCAGGCAAATGGATGGAATTGGAGAACATTATGCTAAGTGAAGTAAGCCAATCCCCAAAAACCAAATGCCGAATGTTCTCTCTGATTAGTGGATGCTGATACATAAGGGGAGTGGGAATGGGGAACACAGGAGGAATGGAGGATCTCTGGATGAGGTAGGGGGGTGGTGGGGGGAGGGAAAGGGGAATGGGTGTAGTAAAGATGGTTGGAATGAGATGTTCATCACTCCCCTAGGTGCATGTATGAAGACACAAATGATGTGACTATCTGGTCTGGTTTTCAACCAGAGAAATGGAAAAATTGAGCTCTATATATGTATTATGACTTGAAATGCATTTAAATAAATTAATTAAAAATTTTTTAAAAGTGGGTCACTGACTTAAATGTAAACATATAAATCTTAGGAAAGAAACAGTCGTCTGGACCTAGTGAATACTTCATGATTAATAGTTCTTACCCCTCCCCCCAAATGATAAAAGACAAACTTGACAAATCGACCCCATCAAAATCACAAACTTTCCTTCCCTAAAGACTGTTTAAAAGGATGAAAAACTACAGACTGAGAGAAATTATTGGTAAAGATTCACACAGAATATATCAAGAACTTTAGAAACACAACAGGAAAAAAATCCAATTAAAAAATGGACAGAAAATACAGAGATTTCACTGAAAAGGAAGCATGAATGACAAGCACATGAAAAGAATGTTTGGCATCATTAGCCACTAGGGAAATGTTAAATTTACACCACAGTGAATACTACATATCTGTTGGAACAGCCAAAATGAAAAATAAAATAGTGGCAATACAAATACTGGTAAAGATATAAAGGAACTAAATCTCACATATTGCTGGTATCATGTCAAATGGAACAACTGGACAATTGGCAGTTTCTTCAGAAGCAGTACAAGGAATTTCTGCTTTCCCATATGACATATAAGAATCTTAGAAGTTGTAACTGTCCTCCTAACAACTACAATAAAAAGCTAAAACAGTAAACATCACTTCTTCTTTGGTCCATTGCAATTGAGGTCATGGGAAAAACCACCACCAACCTAAAAACGTGACAGAATTTTCCTGGAGGAGAATCTCCCTAGAAACTACTGATGGAGCTAGCATCAAGTAAGAGTACTCAAAGAGGAATTGACTAATTCCTGGAAACAAGCATGACCTAACTTGAGAGAAGAACAGCTGGAGGCCATTTTGGGGAGAAAGGCACACTTGAGTTTTACCTTCAGGAGTCCCACCAGGTTCTCCTGAATATCAGAGGAAAATCCTCTTGTGCTTCCAGCAGGAGTAGGAGAAATTAACCATTTTGAAATATGACCAGAGAATTTGGTTATCCATAACAAAATTCTGGTCTCAATGGGAACTTTTGCTAAAGCCTAATCACATTGTCTTTCATAAGAATCTAACCAACTGGGAAAATGGAAATACTCAACTCTGGCCCTCTTTAGCCTTCCTGTTTCACCTAAAAGGAGACTGGGAGATTGGGAGAAAGACTGAGAAGTGCTTGCAAAGGTCAGAGCCAAAGAGCCTAGTTTCAATTAAAAAAATAAAAACATAAAAAACAAAATAAAAACTAACCATAGTATTGAAAAAAATTACCAACAAAAAAGCAGACAGATCCTGGGCATGCGCTAAGCTGGCAGAGAGAGAGCTGTGTGCAGTACTTAATAGAGCCAACCCTTTAAAGACTGACATTCAACTGTTGTAGCTTGATATACTTGGTTCCATGAGCCATGCCTTTTTGTATCGTAAGCACGGTATTTTGGAATTAGTTTTGCTATTTTTCAGCAACAATGGTATAAGATGCCTATGTCTTTATTTTTTTCTTTTAAGAACAACTTTAGAGAATGATACTTTATTGGTTGGTTGGGCTTTTAGTCCTGTGTGTGATTACTACTAGGAGTATGAGATGTGACCTTTGAGATCTTGGGGAAAACAATAATGTTAGAGGAAAAAAAAGATCTTTACTCAGGAGTATCAGTTATTAAGTTTTAAATGAGTGGTGTGTGCTTACAATTGTCATGTCTGGTTTTAAATTTTAAGTCTGAGGTTTTAAATGTTCTTGAACTTGGAAAACCAGATTGGATATAAATTGGTCACTAATATCAAGACATCTCGTATATAAATATTCCATGTGGTGCAAATCTATTATCTTTGTGGAAATTCATCACTCTGATATCTGTACTCTTTTATTCCTTTTAATTCTGTTTAATAACATATAAGCTGGCTGTCATTTGTCCACCTCTATCCCACTAAATAAAATAATTCTCTAGTTTTCCTATTTAAAAAAAGAAACTAATCATAGGACTGTAGAGTGCTCCTTAGCCCCATTACCACTGCATTACTAAAGGCCTAGTCACTGGAGCTCCTTTTGCCCAATTATTTCCAATTTTCAGCAAAAAGGAAACACAACACATTTTGAAGAGATAAACATCAGACTTAAACTCAGATATGGCAGTGATGTTGGAATTATCAGACTGGGAATTTGAAATAACTTATTAATTTGAATTTGGAATAACTATTATTAATATGCTAATATCTCTAATGGAGAATCTATATAACATGCAAAAACAGAGTGATAATGGAGAAATAGAAGCAATGAAAAGAAAATCCTTTTTTTTGGTATTGAGGATTGAACTCAGGGGCACTCAACCACTGAGCCACATCCTCAGCACTATTTTGTTTTTTATTTAGAGACAAGGTCTCACTGAGTTGCCTAGCACCTCGCTGTTGCGGAGGCTGGCTTTGAACTCGTCATTCTCCTGTCTCAGCCTCCTAAAGTGCTGGGATTACAGGCATGTGCCACCATTCCCGTCTGAAAAGAAAATTCTAAAACTATGTAGTGAACAGATGGAAGAATGCCTTTGAAGGGATTATCAATAGAGTGGACATGACTGAGGAAAGAGACGAGGCAGGCAGAGAAAATAGATATACCATGCTAATACTAACCAAAAGAAAGTTGGAATCACTATTCATTTCGGACAAAACCTACTTAAGAACAAGAAAAGTGATTATGGATGAAGAGGGGCATTATATAATGAAAAAGGTGTTCATTCTCCAAGAAGACAATCCTTAATGTACATGTGCCTCAAAGTGAAGCTATAAAACATGAGGCAAAAACTAATATAACTACAAAAAATAGGTAAAATAGACTATTATAGTTGGAGATTTATATAATCTATCTATAATTGACAAATATAGCAGGCAGAAAATCATTGAGGACATAGTTGGAATGAAGAGCACCATCAGTCAACTGGATTCAACTGACGTCTATAGAATACTTCATACAAAAAAAAATACGTATTTTCTTTAAGCTCACATTGAACATTAACCATGATAGGCAGCCATAGAACACAGCTTCAACAAATTTAAAAGAATGGAAATTAAAGTATGCCTTTAGAACACTGTGGAAATTAAACTAGAAACCAATGACAGATTGAAAATTCCAAAATACTTGGAGATTAAACAGTACTCTTCTAAATAGCAC
>CM053401.1:28471589-28517781 GCA_028644305.1 Xerus rutilus
TTGAAAATTTCAAGTAAACTAAAAGCGGATTCTTTGAAAACAAATAAAACTGATAAACTTTTAGTCAGACTAAGAAAAAGGCAAATTACTAATATCAAAAAGGAGCCATCACAGCCGGGCGTGGTGGCTCACGCTTGTAATCCCAGCACTTAGGGAGGCTGAGACAGGAGAATTGCGAGTTCAAAGCCAGCCTCAGCAACAGCGAGGCACTAAGCTACTCAGTGAGACCCTGTCTCTAAATAAAACACAAAATAGTGCTGGGGATGTGGCTCAGTGGTGGAGTACCCCTGAGTTCAATCCCCAGTACCAAAAAAAAGATGGGAAGGCATCACTACTGACCCCGTAGACATTAAAATGACAAAAGGAATATTATGCAAAATACTATGTTCAAATGACCTACATGAAGTGGATATAAAATTCTTAAAAGATACAATATACTAAAACTTACATAGAAGGAAATACCAATTTGAATAGCTCAAATCTATTAAGTTGAATCAATAAGTAGTAACCTTTCAAAACACAAACACAAGCCCAGATGGGTTCTCTGGTAAAGTCTACCAAACATTTTAAAGAAGAAATTATACCAGTTGCTACAATCTCTTCCAGAAGATAGAAGCAGGTAGATTATTTCCTACTTCATTCTGAGGCCCCATCCTAAAAGCAAAAAAAAAAAAAAATTATAGACTAATATCTCTCATGAATATAGATGCAAAAATACTCAATAAAATATTTACCCACCCTTTTCAAGTGAGATTTCATCCAGGTTTGCAAGACTGGCCTAACATTCAAAAAGCATTATGATTTATCACTTTAGGCTCATTAGGAAAAATTACATAATCATATCAATATATGCAGGAAAAGCATTTGAAAATTCCAACACCTATTCATGAGTCAAAACTTTAGGTAAAGTAGAAATGGAGAGTGACTTCCTCAACATCTATCAAAAAAATCTCCAAATAACATCTTTAATGGTATGTAAAACTGAATGCTTTCCCAATAAAATCAGAAGCAATGCATGAATTTTCCCTTTCACCTCTCCTATTTAGTAAGAGTGTCTTTTTTCATATGTGACATAATTGCCAATGTAGAAAATCCTAAAAACAATGACAAAAACTGGAACCAACAAGCAATTATAGGATGGGTGCAGGATATAAGCTTAATATATAAGAATCAGCTGTTTTTCCTATATACAAGAAATGATCAATTAGAATTTGAAATTTTAAAAAAATAATTTGCATTAGCACACAAAAAACCCTTTGGTATAAATCTAACAAAATACAATATTTAGATGAGGAAACCTATATGCCTCTGATGTATGTAATCGAGAAAGAGGAAAGGGAATTGGAGAGCTGTTCCATGTTCATAGATAGGAAGACTAATATTGTTAAGGTTTAATTCTTCCCAACTTGACATTCAACACAATCCCAATAAAATCCTAGCAAGTTATTTTGTGTAGATATCCACACACTGATTTTTATGATAGTATATATTTATTCTCCAAATAGTACTTTCCTATTTCACTGGCAGAAGAATTCAGGAGGGCATCTTGGAAGAGAGTTTGGGTCATTCCTGATTTCTTATTTCCCTTGTAGTAAACTGGCAGTATGTGCTTATCAATAGGCTTGAAGGCCCTGGGGTTCTCACTGCCATTATCACAAAGGGTTTCAATTCATAACCTGCAGCATTGTTCCCCAACAAGACTTTTATTCTATCCTTAAGAACTTTGTAACCTGGCCTTAACTTGGCCTCCTTATAGATGAAACTCTTTCACCCATCTGTTTCCAGAATTACCAAGTTTCATCCATATTGAAGATCTGCTCTGGCAAGTAATTTTCCTTCACTATCAGCATATGTAGAGTTTGCAAAGATTTTTCCACTGCTTTCCTATCAGCACTTGCAAGCTCACCACTTGCTTTGACATTATGTAATGTATAATGGTGCTTGAATCATTTAAACTTCCCATAGCTAGGAGTAAATTCAGCATTGTAGTTGGGTCCAGCCTTTGCTTTCAACATTGCAAACAAACTTGTGGCTTTGGCTGTGATCACTATGATGTTTCTGTGTCTGGTCTTTAATACAGGACATTAGGAGTTACTTGATATCTGATATAGTCCTCTCCAAGTTTTTATTACTCTCATTGCCTTCAATCCTTTAACAGCCCCTGTCACTTTGTACTGGTTCTTCAGGATTGTACGTGTGGTGAAATGAGAGATGCCTGACTGCAAGGTGTAACCATCACTGGGTTTCCCCTTCATAGTTCTTCATTCATTTCATTTCATTTGCAGGTAAAATATGGTTTTTTACTGGCAACAGTAGCAGTGGATTTTGTATGCTTAGGGGCTGTAATGAGCACAACCTGAGATTCACATCAAACACAAGAGAAGGTGATTCAATCAAGAGACAGTAAGGGCTGGGCTGTATCTCAGTGATAGAGCACTTACCTCGTATGTGTGAGGCACTGGGTTTGATCCTCAGCACCACATAAAAATAAAAAATAAATAAAGACATTGTGTCCATCTACAACTAAAAAAAAAAAAGACAGTAAATATGAGCTGAGGCTAATGCCAACATAGTACAGCATACTGTTCTACACTAAACTTTTTATAAGTAGAAGTACTCTTTTTTTTTTTTTTTTGTACCAGGGATTGAACCCAAGGTCGCTTTACCACTGAGCCACATCCCCAGCATTTTTTATAAATATATATTTTATTTAGAGACAGAGTTGCTTAGGGCTTCACTAAGTTGCTGAGGATGTCTTTGAACTCAAAATCCTTCTGCCTCAGTTTCCTGAGTTGCTGAGATTACAGGTGTGTGCCACTGTACCTGGCTGAAGTACTCTTAAATAATGATAAAAAAGTAGTATAGTGCCGGGTGCAGTGGCGCATGCTGAGACAGGAGAATCGCGAGTTCAAAGCCAACCTCAGCAATGGTGAGATGCTAAGCAACTCAATGAGACCCTGCGTCTAAATAAAACAAAATAGGGCTGGGGATGTGGCTCAGTGGTTGAGTACACCTGAGTTCAATACCTGGTACCAAAAAAAAAAAATGTAGTAAATACATAAATCAGTAACTGATTTATTGTTATATATTATGCATAATTATATTGTACTTTGTGGAGCTACTGGGGATTGAACCTATGTGTACTCTACCACTGAGCTGGATCTCTTTTATATGTCTTTTTTTGAGACAAGGTCTTGCTAAGTTGCATAGGGCCTTGCTAGGTTGCTGAGGCTGCCCTTGAGCTTGCAATCCTCCTGTTTCAGTCACTGAGTTGCTGGGATTACGGCTGTCCACCATGCCCAGCTGTATTGCTGTACCTTTTACATGGCTGGTAGTGCAGTAAGTTTACACCAGCATCACCACAAACATGAGGCATACATTGCATTATGACATTACAATGGTACAGTACCACTAAGCAATAGGATCCATTATAATCTTATGGGAACATTATACAAGCAGTCTGTCATTGACTAAAATGTTATTTTGTGGTGCATGACTATATAGTCTAAATGTCAATATTTTTAAATGTTAAAATTTATTTCATGTTTAAAAACAAATATATATAAAAATTTAAGCAAAAGGGTGATATATTAATATCCTTTTGACTTGGCTTTTTAAAAGCAGTTTTAACTTTATAAGAGGCTTTCTTTCCCACCAGTGGTTTCCTGGCTTCAGAGTAAGTATGCCTCTGTATTGGAAAGTATCTGCAAAAACATTTTATGTATATTGTTCAACAAACATGTTATTCAGTTTATTTCTGTTTCCACTGTATTCTGTGAGACTGTTGGGACTAACATTCTGATTTCCAATCTACAAATAAGGAAAAGAGATCAAAGAAGGTGCTGACTTGCTTAAATCATCACCTGTTACAGGTAGAGTCTTGTCCGGAACCCAAAGTGTGGAAATACATTGACATTTTCTTTATTTATAACAGGACTGTCCCAATCATTCTATAGCAAAGAGATGGGGGTAGGAGAAATCATACTCCAACCCTACCAGCCAGTGTCATAAGTAGCATTGGGCTAGGATTGGGTGTTAGCTGGGGTGTAAAGGGGAGGGCTGAGTGTTAGCACATTATTTGATACAATGAGGCCTAAATAGCAAGGCAGTTGGAAGTTTACCTACATGTAGCCAAGTTATTGCCACCTTCTGGATTTTGTTTTCTCTATATAAAGTGGGATCCTAGAAACAGTGGTGACATTAGTATCTGGCAAGACTTGAGCCTCAGGCAGGGAATTTTTAAGTGTTGCACCTCATTTCATCTCCCCGCTCTTTCTACTAAAGACAATGGTTTCTGAGCTAATGTTACCCTTTTCCAGATTTTTCTAAGAGATAGTAAAGAATTACTACCACATTTAAGCTGTTGATAATTTTTTATCTCCAAGAGCTCATGGGAGCACTGCAGTTAAGTGTAGTTGTTTGCTTGTATTCTGCCAGTGTCTTTTGAGCTCCCTACCCTAAAATAAATTTAGTTCCAACACAGAATATTAATAATCAATGTAAAATTTACTAAAGATTTCATAGGGATGAAAGGAGCCAAGTTTACACTGCATCATATAACTATTCAACAAATGCCCTTAACAAATTTCTTTTTTTAAAAAAAATTTCCCCTAGTAAAACTTGCAATAGTTAATTTTCTACTAGATTAGCAAGTTTTAGAAGCTATGATCTAATTTTTTTACTTTTATTTATTTTATTTTTTTAAATTTATTTATTCTACTTAGGTATAGATGATAGCAGAATGCATTTTGATTCATTGTACACAGATGGAGCACAACTTTTCATTCCTCTGGTTGTACATGATGTAGAATCACATCATGTATGCAGTCATACATGAAGCTAGGGCTATGATGTCCATCTCATTCCACCATCTTCACTGTCCCCATGCCCCTTCCTCTTTTCTCCCCTTAGACCAAAGTTCCTCCATTCTTCCCGTGTATGGGATGGATTCAGGCTAAAAAGCTTCTTCTCAGCAAAAGAAACAATCAATGAAGTGAACAGAGAGCCTACATTCTGGGAACAAATTTTTGCCACACACACATCTGATAGAGCACTAATCTCCAGGATATATGAAGAACTCAAAAAATTTAACACCAAAAAAACCAAACAACCTAATCAATAAATGGGCTAAGGAGCTGAACAGACACTTCTCAGAAGAAGATATACAATTGACAAACATGAAAAATGTTCAACATCTCTAGCAATTAGAGAAATGAAAATCAAAACTAAGATTTCATCTCACACCAGTTAGAATGGCAATTACCAAGAATGCAAACAACAATAAGTGTTAGCAAGGTTGTGGGGGAAAAGGCAAGCTCATACATTGCTGGTGGAACTGCAAATTGGTACAACCAATCTGGAAAGCAGTATGGAGATTCCTTAGAAAACTTGGAATGGAACCACCATGTGACCCAGCTATCGCACTTAAAAACAGCATACTACAGTGATGCAACCACTTCAATGTTTATAGCAGCTCAATTCACAATAGCTAAACTGTGGAACCAACCTAGATGCCCTTCAATAGATGAATGGATAAAGAAACTGTGGTATATATACACAATGGAATATTACTCAGCATTAAAAGAGAATAAAATTATGGCATTTGCAGATAAATGGATAGAGTTGGAGAATATCATGCTAAGGGAAGTAAGCCAATCCCAAATGTTCTCTCTGATTACCAAATTTCTTTTTCCCACCAAGTCTGTTATATACTGCACCACTCATGGGCACCATATTCTCTTCCCACTTGGCCATTTCCCTATGTAGGGCTCTTGATGGATCCTGGGTTTTTTTTTTTTTTTTCTGCTTCTGGATCTTTATTCATTGTAACCAGTACCCTCTCATGTTACCCTCTCTCCTACACCCTTCCTCCAAACTCATTAATAGGTAGAAAACTTTAGATTTTCTTCAGCTCCTGGAAACTAGCATACTCATTCCCAGATCCTCTGAATATGTTTATTTCTATTACAGGGAATTACCCTATACCATAGTGAGGAAAGTTACCTTCTACAAATCTAATATAAATGGAAATAGTTATCTTGGGAAAATTATTTAACTACTTGGTGCTTCATTTTCCTCATGTGAAAATAGGAATAGTAATAATAGCAACATCATAAGTGAATGTGAGTTAATTTTATAGAGTTCTTAGGACAATAACTGGCATGGAAAAAACACTTGACAGATGTTAGCTATTGTTAATGCAAAATAGGAAAGGATTATTAGTAACAAGTTATCAAAATGTCACACTTAGCAGGCTATTCAATTTGTAGCAGTCAACCCTACCTGGAAGCTCTGTCTTAACTATCTTGAATGTCTCTTTTCTGTAAACATCAAAATTCAGTGGAAAACCAAACTGGTAAAATTGGTAGACTTGAGCTGGGCACGGTGGCACAAGCCTGTAATCCCAGCACTTACAGAGGCTGAGACAGGAGAATCGCGAGTTCTAAGCCAGCCTCAGCAACGGCAAGGCACTAAGCAACTCAGTGAGACCCTGTCTCTACATAAAACACAAAATAGGGCTGGGGATGTGGCTCAGTGGTTGAGTGCCCCTGAGTTCAATCTCCAGTACCAAAAAAAAAAAATTGGTAGACCTGAATTTAGAAAGAGGGAGAGAGAGAGAAAGTCAAGGAGAGAATGAACTGAATTTGACTCTGTCATTTACAGACTTTGTAGTATCAGACAAATTATATAACCCCCTTGAATCTTACCTTGTCTGTGAATTGGACTTGTGTAGTTGTGTATATCTGTTCACCTAGGTGAGGTGTGCATAAAATTCAGGAGGCAGGAAAGAAGGGATAGCTAGTAATGAGTGGCTGTTGTTATTAATTAGTACAATAAAAGTCTGCTGACATATTCTGATATATAAACATTGCTTCAAGTAATTCAGTCTTTAAAATATGTCTCTAGTTTGTTTTGTCTTTTGAAACTTAAACTGTCTGTAGCCTGTTGGAAGCATCACTAGAGCTATGGAAAGAGAATGGACAGGTGGTTTCTGAAATCCACTGGATAGATGATGTTTGTGTGTGTTCCTTTAGATCGTGGGAGTGGAAATCAGGCTTTGAGAATGTACTTTAATCTGGAATGCTCCCAACAGAAATTACTGCTCGTACCACCAGATGGCATGCTAAGACCGTGCAATACAGTACTATTTTGCAGTTAGAACTTGGGTGAAGTCCAGCTTTTACTAGGACTGTACCCTGACAGGGAATCTCAGAATCATGAATCTTAAGTTTTTATTTCTGAGAAATCTTTAGACACAGTGAGGTCAAGAAATACATGGCTGTATGAATTGCAGTGGCTACTGCATCTTCTTTGCAAGGAGCCTCCTCCCCAAAGAATACCTAGGGCCTGCAGCCCAGCAGAGCCTCACAAATCTTGAACTCCAAAAAAGAGACCAAGGAGCCACGATTGTATGTTTCCTCTCTTATGTGAAAACAAAAAGCAAAAGTGTTTAGTGACTTGAAAGTAGAAGAGGGACTATGAGGGCCTAGAAAGGGGGCCAAAGTTTGGGGAAGGTTGGAGGAGAGAGTAGGACATGATAGATCCATGTATGAAAATATCACAGTGAATCCCACTTTTTTTTTTTACAATTAATATGTGTTAATAATAATAACTAAGTCTTTCACATCTGATGCTTTGAGGAACTACTAGCATGTGTCAGCTGGGCCCCAATATCTTCTTTCAGCTCTTTTGTCTTCCTTTATGCTTCTTACCCAGCTTTCTTCTATTCCTTCTCAGCTTCCTTTTCCTGGTCCAGGTATATTGATCATAAGAAACCAGGGCTCCTTCCTATCAGATGCCTCTAGGCAGTAAGAATCCTCCTGTTGGTCCCTTGGACCACCTGCTCCAGAACCACACACATGGACACATGTCCGCACACACACACACACACAGACACCAGCCAATCTCTGGTAGTTGATGCGTAGGAATAGGCCATCTGACAGAGCAGTCTTAGGAGACAGCCCTGAGGCTGCCTTTAGCATAAGTCACCAATCTGTCACACTTAAAGGGGCACATTTACTCCCATGCACAGAAATTACTATGTGTTTGAAAATAACATTTCCTTTGTCTTTTGGGCAAATCAAATCCTCAGATTTGGAAGATGTTGGGAGAACAAGGTAAAAAAAGAAAAAAAACAAAACAACTAAAGCCTTCACTGGATACTCTGTGTGGGAACATGCCCAACACAATTCCTAGCACTCTGCTATTGTGTACAAACCTGGCAGAGAAGAGTTGGCAAGGATTAATTAATGTAATGACTACTAAGTGACTTCTGTGAGCCAAACAACCACCTCCCATTTGAAATGCAACAATGTTAAAACAGTAAGATCCCTACCCACAAAGAAATTATATTCTTATAGATAGATTTAGACATTAAATTATAAATAAATACATGTTAGAAAGTGATCAGTTTTATAGGCAAATAAAGTAAATATAATGGAAGTTGAGAGTGTAGGGAGAGGGGACAATACATTGCCATTTTAAATAAGCCGCTACGGGTAGACTTTATTGAGATAATATTTGCGAAACACCTAAAGAAAGGTACAGTAAAGAATATAAAGTGGGCTGGGGTTGTGGCTCAGTGGTAGAGTGCTTGCCAAGCACGCGTGAGGCGCTGGGTTTGATCCTCGACACCCACATATAAGTAAATAAACAAAATAAAGACATTGTGTCCATGTACAACTAACAAGAAAATTTTAAAAATATATATAAAGCAAGAAAGTGCATATCTAGAACAAGTGAGCTCCAGGCTGAGGGCATCTTTGGTACCAGAGGTCCTAAGGTAGGTGTGATTGGAGGAATACAGGAGGCAAGTAAGGTTGAAGACCAGTGCGTCTGTGGAGAGTAACAGGAAAAATGAAGTGAGAGGTAAAAGGAGGAGGGAAGGTGCAGATCAAAGGCTTTGGTGACCCCATTAGGATCTTGGGTTTTCTCTGAAGGAAATGGGAGATTGGAAGGTTTTGAGCAAAGCATAACATGATCTAATTTATATCATACAAAAAACTCTCTGGTTTCTGGGTTGAGGCATGTTTTTTACTTGAACCAAAGGCTTCCTTTAGATGATCTTACATGACACATTAAAGAAACAAGCTGATAAAAAATATGGAGATGTGGCACAGGGCAGCAAAAAAGCAAAGTTCAAAGCCAATTATGGAGTCAGCTATGAACAGGTTTGTTTTGAATAATCCTGTGCTGAGATTCCATAAATACTTCCAAACATTCAATAAATCTTTTTTTTTTTTGCAGGGATTGCTCATGTATATGCCTTAGGAATTATGCCAAGGATGTTAATAGGCCCCACTTGGTACAGTGCAGGCTCCTTTGCAATGAGCAACACAGGACCAGAAGCCTTAATACCTCAGTTCACTGCCTTTGGCTCACTCTGATTGCTTTTTTTCATAAACAGAAGAAGGAGCTTTAAAGCAAGTAAAGTTCTTCACAGCATCATGTTGATCAAGGCAATGACAGATGACTCTTACTAAAACCATTTACATCATTCAATGAACATTCATCAAGTATTTATCATAGCTTAGGACCTTTCCTAAATGCTAGGGATTCAGAGAGCAAGATTCTCTCCTGTTTTCATATTGTTTATACTCTAGTTGAGGCACTGATTTACACATTAAAAATGATAATAGGATAAGTACTTTGTGATATATGAGTCAAAGGCTCTGAGGTGGTAGTGATTTACATTGCCTCCAGAGTAGGTAAGGCTTCATGAATCTGATTTCCCTGGAGATGTATTTTGAAGTTGTGGAAATTCATGGAAAACTCAGGCAATGTTGTCTCCTCTAGAATGTAGAAAGTGAATGGGAGACAGTGGTAAACAGGTAAAAGTCACATTACAAAGGGCCTTAAGTCCCTTGCTAAGGGAATAAGGAAACACTGTAGGCAAAAGCAGGAGAACTTCAGCATATTTATATCTTAGGTAACTTTCAGCAGTGTCAAGACAGACTTGAGAATCACAATGGAGTTTGTTTTCCTTCCCTTCTGTATTTGACCTGCAGTCCAGAGTGTAGAGATCAGGAATTTCTCCTCTTGAGATCCATAGGGAGCTACTTTGTCAAGTGGAAAGACAAAGGATCAAAACAGGAAGGTTTCAAAGAGGCAGGGGGAGGTAGAAAGATTTCAGGAATAAAGCATGGGAGAAGTTACTTTATGTTCCCTGCACCCTATATGACCATGTCAGATCAAATAGTGCTTGCTAGGTGACACTCCTCCCGACAAATGTGGACTGCCACAGACCTATGTGGCTGTTTCTTAACCGAACATCGTACTTCATTTGTGTGCTTGTTAGATGCCAGCTTCTTCAAGGCAGGGATCATATCCTTTCCTCTCAGTGTTCCTAGAGACTTCCAGTGGCATGCAAAAAAGGGAGTGCTGCTTCGTGGTTAAATGAGTGAAAAGTAAGCATTTCCAAATGATTGAAGATGACAGACTATCTCACAATGTAAGCATTTGAATTAACGGCTCACTTGATGGTAAGACAATATCTGATTACCATTCAGCCTAATCTTTCGTAGCATTAGAAAAGGTTTTCTTTTTAATTAATTTGGAGATTTTCTTATCCCTCAAGTAGACTGTAAGAGGCTAGAGTACTAGTTTCAAAATGCTTTTCTTTTTTCCTTAGTTGATTTTATCGAGTGGCTGTGCTAGGGAGCACTCTAAGAAGACAATAATCAAGACCCAGAATGTGGGAGGTACGGGTTTCCATATCAATTTGATGGTGATAGCTAAACAGTTTCAAGCCCCGCCACCCCAATCGTGCCCCTCGTTTCGGAAATGAAAAACCCCAATTTCTGGACAGACGCACGAGTGTGTTATGATGAATCGATTGCTTTTGCCTGGCGGAGGCTTATCGGGAGAGAACTGAGAACCCATTGGCCCAGAAAAGGCAGTAGGCCTTGACTTCCTTCTCCAGGAGCAAGGTTGGATCGCTGAGATTTGGGGTGCCGCGCTGAGCCTACTAGGCAGGTGTCCAGCCTGCCGGAGATTTAGTCACGTTTGCACCCAGTGTAATGTGCGCCTTATGCTAGGCAAAGGTCTTGCGCTTCAGAGTCCCCATAATGGTGATCGATTTGGAGAGGTGAGAGCAAGGAGCCTTAACAAGTGTGCGGCCGGGACTCCGGAAGGGGTGGGGCCTCCGCTTGGCAGGACCGAGAGGTGGGGAAATCTGTAACTTATAAGGCCAAGGTGAGGGAGGTTGGCCTCGGTGGATTTGGAGTTTTTAGATCGTTCTCTTTTTCCTCGAGGGTGATAGACTTGTAGGAGGTAACAAAATTAAACTGACATTAGAGCCTGACTTCAACCCAAATCTAGCTGGTTACATTTTTCTTATCGCATCGTGACGCTTCTCAGATCACTGGACCAAATGTAGTACCTTAACCATACATTATCGGACATCTCCAATGTGTCAGTTTCTCAGTTTGTAAAATGCACTTAATTTGTATTTCACATTTGAAACTACACATGAAGTGTTTAGGCCAGCGTCTATCAAATGGTAGGGACTCCCAAAGTGTTACCATTCGTATGATCTTAGATTTTGTTCTTTGTATGTTGTGTCTTGTTGTGTAGTGAGTTCGCCAAAGATAGGAATGCTGTCTCTTTGTTAATTAAGGGCATGCAGGTTGACACTGGTATAATGATGGGGGAAAAAAAAAAAAAAGGCCTTGAAATCAACCAGTCCTGAGTTGGACTACAAATAACTTTTTGTATTTGCTCTGTGAACTTAGGCAAGTTGTTTACTTTTGCAATCCTCAATTTTCTACATTTTGGGTTAAGCTTTGGAACAGGAATTAGGCCTTGCAGTCTAAGTTCAATTGTACTAAGAAGGCCAAGTATAAAGTCCACTTCGTTTCAGACACAAAACAGTGCTATTTTCAAAAGGGTTATAAGCTTTATCTTAGGTGTCCTGTCAAATACACCAATTAACTGGTTGGCACAACTGGAGTCAAGGTAGACAGAAAGTGTTCAATTCAATGCTCTTAAACTCCTCAGGACTTCTTGATAGAATGAACTCAAGTAATAAGTCTTTTCCCATGTAGGAATCTTAGGTGAAAGAAACAGCATATTATTATACATAACATGATTACAGTGACATCTTAATGTTAGACTATTTCCTTTGGTAAATATTAGTAATCTTTATGCAACAACATACAAAAGAGAATTTCAAAGTAACAGGAATATGCTAATAATTTTCTTCTTTCCTTTTCTGATAAACCTATTTGAAAAAAAATGGATTTTCTAGTTCAATTTCTTTCTACTAATTTCCTGTTAATGAGTGACTCACCACTTTCTAAGTATTTGCTCACATTCCACCTGACTATACTATACTATACTATAGTATGTGCTACCAATGTCAATTCCTGCTTTGTCAAAACCTCTGCCCTACAAAAACTGTTGTGCGTCCATTGTTTTGCTAGCTTGCAGCTCTTTCTCATTTTCATTTATGATTTTCTTTGTTCATTAGCTTGTATTTTTCAGTACTCCATCCTAGGTACTTCTGATTCCATGTCTAAAACCAAACTTGATTTCTTTTCTAAGTCCTTTATTCTTTATATGTTGCAGACACCACTGCCAGAGTTCACCAAAGTCTTACTTAATTTTTGCCTTAAATGTCTCTCTAATTCCTATTTTCCCTGTTTACTTAGTCATGTTATATATCTCTACTCAGATCTTCATATTTTCCACTCAATGGGTAGGAGTATTCTTTTTTTTTTTTTTTTTGGTACTGGAGATTGAACTCAGGGGCACTCAACCACTGAGCCACATCCCCAGCCCTATTTTGTGTTTTATGTAGAGACAGGGTCTCACTGAGTTGCTTAGTGCCTAGCCATTGCTGAGGTGGGTAGGAGTATTCTAATAGCCAGGGGCCAGAATTATCTTGAGGCAAATTCATGCACATATATAGTTTCTAGGCTGGCACCTAATCATGGCCTCTCCAAGTGGCTTAGGCTCCTCGTAATGTTCTGGGTTTCCAAGGGAATATTCTGGGAAGTAATATCTGGAGACTGAGTTCTATATGAACTAGATGAAAGCTTCTTTTTCTTATTTATTTATTTAAAACAATTTACCTGGTTTCAGAAATAACCAAGTTCATATCTGCTGTGTTATTTTACAAGTAAACCATTAAGACTAGTTAAACCCAGATTTGGAAGGGAATTAAGACTCTATCTCTTATCCTGGTGTGGTGGTACATGCCTGTAACCCCAGTGATTTGGAAGCTGAGGCAGGAGGATCACAAGTTTGAGGCCAGCATCAGGAACTTAGCAGGGCCCTAAATAACTTAAGTGAGACCATTTTAAAATAAAAAAATAGAAAGGGCTGGGGATATAACTCACTGGTAAAGTGCCCCTTTCAATCCTCAGTACCAAAAAAGAAAGAAAAGAAGACTCATCTCTTGATGGCAGAATGGCATGGTCACCTAGCATAAGAGAAAATGGGATTGGAATAGAAGATAATTTTGGAAAATACTGTCTGCCATATGTGTGTATTTGTATATATGTAAGAAAGTATTTGCATGTGTACATGTGTGTTGTGTTTACGTGTAGAAAGATAGTGTTTTTCCAAAAACCAACAGTATTTGCAAATTAGTTTGAACTTCATATCTCTGCTATTTTGTAGGAATCAAGGTTTTCCCATATCAATGCTATTCCTTTTCCTCTTCCCATTATTTTTATAGTAGCCTGCCTATCAGCTATATCCCAAAATAAAGACAGAGAAAACCACTGCAGGTAAAATAGCATTTACCACTTTAAATACTTGTAATAGTGGGTCTACACAGCTCTTTACCTTAGCAAGTGAATCTTTGTAAAAAGAAATCTGGCTTCTCAGACTTTGACTACTAATCAGAAGATAGGACATAGCATATCTCCTTTCTTTCTGTAATTTGGATGATACGTGTAATATCAATTTATTGGCATTTCCCTAGTGTCGATTAATAGATTGCCAGTCCTATATAAAAAGTACTCTGTTTCTGAATTCCAGCTAATAACTTTTCTACCTTGACTGTGTTGCTTTTCACCATTACTATTACATGGTTGAATTTATATTGATAGCCAGATATGATTTTTTTTAATGTGACAAAGATTTTGGAATTGCTCTGGTGGTCTAGTGTGGGACACAGGGCCAGAGAGAGAAGATGCCTCATATTCTAGTTAACCTGAGTTTGCTATAAAGTAATTAAGAGAAAGTTTCAACTAAAGAGTGGAATTCCTGATTCTGTCCACCTCTCAGTTAACCCTACTTTCCACTGGCAACTACAGCCCATGACATACACATGTACCTTAGTGTCCCCTCAGCCCACAGTGCTTCCCAAACTCTGTGTCCCTTTGTTTTGCAGTATCTGTGTGTCATCTTATTATCTGTATTAATTTTCTATTGCTACATCAACAAGTTACCACAAACTTAGTGGTTTGAAGCAACACATTCATTATTTTACATTCTGGAAGTCAGACGGCTGACATGGGTGTTGCTGGGGTAAAGTCAAGGTGTTTGCACACCTGTGCTCCTTTCAGGAAGATCTATGGGATAATCCATTTTCTTGCCTTTTCCAGCTTCTCCTTCATTACCTCATGGCTGTCTTCAGTCTTCAGGTTGAATCTTTCTCATATCACATCCTCTGATCTCCATTTTTGTCTCCTTTTTCCACTTTTAAGGACCCTTGTGATTATATGGGGCCCACCAAGATAGTCCAGGATAATCATCCTGTCTTAAGGTCAGTCATTAAAAACTTTAATTCTGCCTGGCATGATGGCTTACGCCTCCAATCCCAGTGGCTCATGCCTGCAGTCCTTCCTAGTGGCTCAGGAGACTGAGGCAGGAGGATAACAAATTCAAAGCCAGCCTTAGCAATTTAGTGAAGCCCTAAGCAACTCAGTGAGACCCTACCTCTAAATAAAAAATAAAAATGGCTTGGGAATGTTGCTCAGTAGTTAAGCAACCCTGGGTTTAATCTCCAGTACCAAAAACAAAACAAAACCTTAATTCCATCTTCAGTTTTAATTCTTTTTTGGCCATGTAAAATAACGTTTGCTTTCCAAGATATTTGTCATATGTTATATTTTATATTATATACTTCATATATAATACATACTAAATATTTTACATATTTACATTAGTAGTATATATTAGCCAGGCACGGTGGCACACACCTGTAGTACCAGGGGCTTGGGAGGCTGAGGCAGGAGGATCTCGAGTTCAAAGCCAGCCTCTGAAATGGTGAGGTACTTAGCAACTCAGTGAGACCCTGTCTCTAAATAAAATACAAAATAGGGCAGGAGATGTGGCTCAGTGGTTGAGTACTCCTGAGTTCAATCCCTGGTACTCCCCCCAAAATAGTAGATATCATATTTTATATTTTATATATTTTTATCTACTCACTAAATACATGAATAACAATATAAAACCACCTACAAGTTACCACTTAAACCTTAGATTCTCTTCAAATTCATTAATATCCAAAGCAATTCAATTAAAGAAATATATATATATATATATATATATTTTTTAGTTGTAGATGGACAAAATATTTTATTTACATATTTTTATGTTGTGCTAACCAGTGCCTCACACATGCTAGGCAAGCACTCTAGCACTAAGCTACAACCCTGGCCCAGTTAATGAAATATTAAATAATATCCTCTACAAATCATGTTGGCAAAGATTAAAGTATTTGATAAAGTGTAGTGTTAAGCCAGGCGAGGTGGCACACGCCTGTAATCCCAGCACTTTGGAAGGCTGAGGCAGGAGAATCACAAGTTCAAAGCCAGCCTCAGCAATGGTGAGACGCTAAGCAACTCAGTGAGACCCTGTCTCTACATAAAACACAAAATAGGGCTGAGGATGTGGCTCAGTGATTGAGTACCCCTAAGTTCAATCCCCAGTGCCAAAAAAAAAAAAAGTGTGGTGTTAATGAAAATGTACAAAATTATGCATACTTATTCACAGTTGGTATTAATTTGATATCAATTTAATAAATATCAAAATTTAAAGACTATCCCTTTTGACCTAATATTTCTACCTCTATAAATATTCAGATGTTCTTTACAATACTCTTTGTAATTCTGAAGAAAAAAGAAGATAGTCTGTACATGCCTATAAAAATAACTGTGGAGTACATCAATTGTGATATCTCTCTATGTTAGAATAATACCCATTCCCTTAAAAAATGCCTAAACAGCCAGGTGTGAAGGCACACTTCTATAATCCCAGCAGCTCAGAAGGCTGATGCAGGAGGATTGCAGGTTTGAAGCCAACTTCAGCAACTTACCAAGGCTGTGAACAACCTAGTGAGACCCTATCTCAGAATAAATAATAAAAAGGGCTGGGGATGTAGCTCAGTGGTTAATAGTTTCTGGGTTCAATCCCTGGTACAAAAAAAAAAAAAGTATAAGCAGAAGACTTCTAATCCTGGATAAAGTGAAATATGCTCATTTCTACCTACTATTTCCTCTTACAACTAAAAAACTCTAGACATAATACAACAGACAAATGTAGGACAACTCTGGAAGGTTCAAAGAAGCAAGACTTAAAAGAAGGAAGGTTTAAAGAAGGAAGACTGCTTAGGGACTTCATAAAACAGACTGGCCTCTGGATAATAAATATTTTCTTTGCTTCTTGTTGTATGCAGATCTTTAGGTAAAGAGCAAAGTGTGTTTTCATAAAAGAAAAAAAATCCTCAGGGATAAAAGGCAAAAATCAGTCTTTCCTCAAGTCTCTTTAGAGTTACTTCTTAATTTTGGAGTTGGTACATTTGTGAACAGGTTAAAAACCTGGCTGTCAACCTGACTAAAAAACCAGATGACAGCCTTTGGGGAATTCCAGGCATCTGAAGAAACATTCTTATTATAAAACTATGTCTGTGAAATTAGATGAGAAATATAATCATTTTAATTAATAATTCTCTAGTTCTACTTGAAAGGCATTGACAAAATGGCTGGTAAGACACTTGGCCCACATAGCAGCAACTGAAAACATCCTTTTGTAAGTAGTAGAATTTGAATGGCTTAGCAGATAATGACAGAGAAGGAACATGGAGGTTTTGAAAAGAAAGCTATGTAGACTGGATCATGATCTTCTTAAGCAGGGCATCTAGGGCAAAGAAAAAATGGGCTCACAGTACAATCTGTCTTCCTGGATCATTTTATTTTCTTGTATCATCTATTCCTTGGATGTGTTAAGATTCATTTTGTAATGAATCTAGAAACCTACTTTCTAATGCTAAAGGATTTTTACTTCACTTTTTAACATGGAGAATAGATTAAATTTCCATTATCATTTCCTTTGCAGAACCAGCTTTCTCTAAAATTTATTATGCCCTTGTCCTGCTCTCCCTTTCTGTGCTTTCCCAGTTCTTACTTCCATTCCTTTTCCTTTCAGTTCTTTGGTTTAGCAGCTCAGTATTTCCACCGTGCCCAGGAGCAGATTTAACATCAGTGCTCACCATCTCGCTTTGGTGATATAAGCTGCAGTGTCTAGGCCTATCCATGTCTGCCCATGACCACCTGTAGAACTTGAATTACTTCTGGATTTACAGTCCCCATAATTAGCTGTACGGCTTTCCCAGATTCTGTGGGCAGCTTAAACTACCCAGGATCAATTCCATCATGAAAGCAAGAAATTAGACTGATAAAAACATTTATAAAGCATCTTACTGGTGTTACAAAAATGAACAAGATACAGTCCTTCCCAGCAAGGGATTCATAGTGGGGTTGGAGAAACTGGCAACTGAAGAAATGACTATAGGACTTCCACTCTCAATAGGAGATAGACTAGGTAATGCTAATCAAACTCTGAGAAAACTAAAAAATTAGGTAAAATTTGTATTAAAAATCTGCTTGAAGGCTAAAGATATGATGATATAGAGAATAAGTATCAGGTTGAGAATATAGAGAAGAAAAGGAATCCAAAAGTGTGGAGTTTGGTGTTAATTTCCCCTAGAAGTGTATCCAGTTTTGGAAGAGGTAACTTCCAAAACTTGATATTGAGAGATTGAGCAGCATTTATGACTTTGTTGCAGGTACAAGTGGGGGGAAAAGTTCAAATCAGGGGCCTCCCACAAGGAGAACCTAGTAAACTACCAGGGCTTTTGATTAGAAGGTCAGAGAACTGCACATTCCTTCATGTATAGTGTTATGCCACATAATGACATTTCAGTCAGTGACCTGCTACATTTATGATGGTGGTCTCATCAGATTATAATAGAACTGAAATATTCTTACCTCATAGTGAAATCATAGCTGTCAGATATCACGGTGTAGTACACTATTCACATGTTTGTGTTGATACTAGTGTAAGCAAACGTGGCCAGTCATATAAAAGCATAACATATATAGTTATATATACTACATAATACTTGATAATGATAATAAATGACTATGTTACTAGCTTGTGTATTTGCCATACTATACTTTTTATCATTAGAGTGTACTACTTATAAAAAAAAATAGTTAACTCTAAAAGCAGCCTCATAAATCTCATGTCTTCCAGGTCTTTTGTTTGTGTTAAAAGCCCATATTGAGTGGTTGACTTATGTCACCTAGGTTTGTGTTAGTACACTGAAGTTTCCACAATGTTGAAATCACCTAGTGATGCATTTCCCTGAATATATCACATCTTTAAGGTACATATGACTGTATTTCCTATGTATTAATTAGGTGGCTACTAAGTATTGGGCATTGAGCTGGGTCTCAGAACCACAAAAAATTGAGCACATTGCATGCCCTTAAGGAACTATCTTGTAGGTAAAAGCTGATGTATAAAGCAGTCAGTGAAATTGAACATTGTAGGGCTTTGAAAAACATTAATTAGGACATGGCACAGGAAGTGTAGAGGAGGAAGTAGTTGATTTTCTTGGGAGTTAATTTTGAAAAGCAGTAGTATTGCTTTCAAGAAGAGTATTTGAACAGACATTCAGGAAAGGCAACAGCATGAACTAAGGTTCAGAGCCCAAAGTCTGTTGTGTTGGGTAACTTTATTGTGACTAGCTTTTTGCTAGTCTTATATGGTTTATCTATAGTCTTCTATTTACTAATACAAAGTGCTAAATCTATTCTTAAGATGACAACCTGGTCTGAGGGTTTAGCTTAGTGGTAAAATGCTTGCCCAACTTTTGCAAGAGCACTGCAGAATAAATTTAAAAATAAACAACAAGGTGACAACCTGAAGGAGATATAAAATAAATGAATATATATGCTACAAAGGAGGCCTAAAAAAAATCAGGATAAGCCGGGCGCAGTGGCTCAAGCCTGTAATCTCAGCACTTAGGGAGGCTGAGACAGGAGAATTGCGAGTTCAAAGCCAGCCTCAGCAATGGCAAGGCGCCAAGCAACTCAGTGAGACCCTGTCTCTACATAAAACACAAAATAGGGCTGGAGATGTGGCTCAGTGGTCGAGTGCCCCTGAGTTCAATCCCTGCTACCAAAAAAAAAAAAAAAAAAAAAAAATCAGGATAAAAACAAAAAATCCCACACAAAGTTTATCATGGAATGACATCATACATGCATAGCAAGGACATGAGTTTTTGAAGGAAAGTGTGTCTACCTGTGTCCTATGCTTTTGAGATTATGTGAGAAGAGACAGCAGAGCTGATAATTGAATTTGGCAACATGGAGGTCATCAGGAACTTTCCTAGTCATGTCAAAGGAGGATTATAAGTTCAAAGTATGCCTCAGCTATTTAGTGAGGCCTTAAGCAACTTAGTGAGACCTTGTGTGAAAATAAAAAATAAGGGCTGGGGAAGTGGCTCAGTGGCCGAGTACCCTTAAATTCAATCCCTGGTACCAAAAAAATAAAATAAAATAAAATAAAATAAAATAAAAAGGGCTGGAGATGTGGCTCAGTGGTTAAGCACCCCTGGATTAATAACCCTAGTACCAAAAAAAAAAAAAAGACATTAAATAAATTACTATAAAGCACTTAAATATCTTAGTGTTTGTAAAGAGTTTAGAATGCCTCTTGACACATAAGTGATTATTAATAATTACAACTTTCTTTTTAAATATAATAAGTAATTATTATAACTAAACCACATGTTGGTTTAGTTTTTCTTTCTTTTTTTCCACTCAAAACAGTCTTGTGGGCTGGGATTGTGGCTCAGTGGTAGAGCGCCTGCCTCTCATGCGTGAGGCACTGGGTTCGATCCTCAGCACCACACAAAAAAAATAAAAATAAAAAATATATAGCTATTGTGTCCATCTACAACTAAAAAATATTTAAAAAAAA
Organism: Xerus rutilus; assembly: GCA_028644305.1. Taxonomy (NCBI): domain Eukaryota; kingdom Metazoa; phylum Chordata; class Mammalia; order Rodentia; family Sciuridae; genus Xerus; species Xerus rutilus. The sequence goes on from CM053401.1 coordinate 28,491,813, forward strand.
CAGTCTTACTCTGTAGGGTGTGTATGTGTCTAGAAGACTTTACTAAAGATTAGGGAAATGAAGGAATTTTCATTTCATTTGTGCCAACAATGTATAGTTTCAAGATATAGAATTGTGTTCTTAAAAGTTCCTTAGACATTTCCAGATTGAATTTACCCTCCTCTTATTCTCCATTTTTAATCTTCATGAATCCAAAACAATTTAGCTTTTTCTCTGCCTTTAGCTGTATTAAACTATGTTCTTAGTCTCATCACATATTCATTTTAGTCAGCTTTGTGTGATCAGAATCCCCAACTATCCTCAGCCTAGAAGAGAAAGACTATTTTGGCTCAATGTCAGAGGTTCAGTCCATGGTAAATACAACTTCACAGCTCTGGGCCCAAGGTGAGGAAGAACATCATGGCAGAAGGATGTAATAAAGGAAAAAAGCTCAGGACATGGCATCCAGGAAGCAGAGGAGTTTCCTTTACCAGGAACAACTCCAAAGTTATGTCACCAGTGACCTACTTCCTCCAGCCACACCCTACTTACAGTTAATCATTATCAGTGGATTAATCCACTGATTAGGCTGAGGCTCTCATAACCTAATAATTTCACATCTGAACATTTTTTAAATAATTTTTTAGTTGTAGAAGGACACAATATCTTTATTTTTATCTGGTGCTGAGGATCAAACCCATGCAAGGCGAGTGCTCTACCACTGAGCCACAGCCCCAGCCCCCTGAACATTCTTGTATTGTTTCACACACAAAATTTTGAAGGATACTTCATATCTAAACCATAATATACTTGTTTATTAAGAATTTTCTTAAGCCTCAGTATTTCCTTCTACATATATCATGCAGTAAATGGATAGTTTGTAATAGTTCCTTTGAATTATTGAGTATTGAAGTATGTTGGAAGTAATGTATTTTATCATTTGCACCATCACCATGACTCTGGTTTTTATGTAACTCTACATTTTTACACCTCAGGCTGCAAAAGTAATGCAAAAGACTGTGAACCCCTAAAGAGCAGAAATTGAATCTTTTACATCTTTATGTCCACAGTGGTAGCTAGCAAGTGATTCAAAAGTTGATGGGGGTTGGGGGGCTGGGTTTAATACACCTGTAATCCCAGTGGCTAGGGAGACTGAGGCAGGAGGATTGCGAGTTCATAGACAGCCTCAGCAATTTAGCAAGACCTAAGTAACTTAGTGAGATCCTGTCTCAAAATAAAATACAAAATAGGCCTGGGGATGTGGCTTAGTGGTAAAGTGCCCCTGGGTTCCATCCTTGGTACCAAAAAAGAATTTTAAAATTGGGTAAAATGGTAGTTCCATTTTACCCAATTTTAAAATAGTTTTTTGAGGAATCTCCATACTACTTTCCAGAATAGTTGCACCAATTTACAGTCCCACCAACAATATATGAGTGTACCTTTTTCCCCACATCCTTGCCAACATTTATTGTTACTTGTATTCTTGATAATTGCCATTCTGACTGGAATGAGATGAAATATCAGTGTAGTTTTAATTTGCATTTCTCCAATTGCTAGAGATGTTAAACGTTTTTCATATATTTATTGACTATTTTTTCTTTTGAGAAGTTCCTGTTCTGTTCTTTGCCCATTCATTTAGTGGGTTATTTGTGTCTTTGGTGTTAAGAGTTTTGAGTTCCTTGAATATCCTGGAAATTAACATCCTATCTGAAGTACAGGTGGCAAAGACTTGCTCCCTTTCTGTAGGCTCTCTCTCCATGCTCCTGATTGTTTCCTTTGCTGTGAAAAAGCTTTTTAGTTTGATGCCATCCCATTTATTGATTTTTAAATTTTACTTCTTGCTCTTTAGGAGTCTTGTTAAGGAAGTAAGTTCCTGAGCTGACATGTTGGAATGTTGGGGCTGCATTTTCTTCTAGTAGGTGCAGAGTTTCTGGTCTAATTCCTAGGTCTTTGATCCACTTTGAGTTGAGTTTTGTGCAGGGGTAGAGATAGGGGTTAAATTTCTTTCTACTACATAAGGATTTTCAGTTTTCCCAGCACTGTTTGTTGAAGAGGCTGTCTTACTCCTTGGTGTATATCCAAAGGAATTAAAATAGTATACTACAGTGACACAGCCACATCAATGTTTATAGCAGCTTAATTCACAATAGCTAAGCTATGGAGTCAAACTAAGTGCCCTTCAACAAATGAATGAATAAAGAAAATGTGGTATATATACATCATGGAGTATTGTTCAGCCATTAAGAAGATGACTATGACATTTGCCAGTAAATGGATGGATCTGGAGACTATCATGCCAAGTGAAATAGCCAATCTCAAAGAGCTAAAGGTCAGATGTTTTTGCTAACCCATAATAAAGGGGGAGGGGTCAAAATTCAGTAGATAAGTCAAAGGAGAATGAAGTGAAGAGAGAGGATAGGAAAAGGAAAGACAGTGGAATGACATATTTTCCTATGTACATACATAGATACATCACAGTGAATCCCACCATTGTGTACATCCATAAGAATGGGGTTCTAATTAGAATAAAATATATTCCATGTTTGTATTATTATATCAAAATGAATTCTACTATCATGTATAACTAAAACAAAAACAAAAAAGACTTGTGATTTATTGTCTATATCTTTTCAGTAGGAATGAAAACCCCACCTTCTGGGAGAAGGATTCAAACCTGGTGTTCATTTACAATTAGTGGTTTTAGGGATGCAGAATTTCTTCATTACCATGATGGTAAAGCATGGGCTTTGGATAATGATGTGGCTTGAATGATCTCTTCCACTGCATAATCCCAGAAAATTTCAAAGTCATAAGTAATTCTCATTCTTTTCCCTCCACAGGATTGAGATCTAACTTTATGTTGTTATAATAATCCCTCTTGACATTTGATTTTTTGTATGTAGTAGTATACTCAATTTTCTATCATATTTAACAATTTCACTGCAGTTATTCCTCTAGTGGGGTATTCCTGGAAGGAAAAAAAAAATGAGAGAAGTGGTTTCTAAAAGGGAAAGGTGACATTTTTTTCTGTGCAGACATGTTATTTCCAAAATGGCAGATGTCCCTTTTGTTTCTGACACAATTTAAAAATATTTTTTTTTCTGTAATAAAGAATCTCTTTATTTAATGCTAGGGATTGAACCCAGGGGTGCTTTACCACTGAGCTACATCCTTAGCACTTTTTGTTTTTTGATTTGAGACAAGGTCTCACTAAGTTGCATAGGACCTGGCTAATTTGATGAGGCTGGCTTTCAATTTGGAATCCTCCTTCCTCAGGCTCCCAAATTGCTGGGATTACAGGCATGCACCACTACACCTGGCTTTATTTTATCTTATTTTTTATTTTTGGTTTTTGGTACTGGGGATTGAAGTCAGGGACACTCAACCACTGAGCCATACCCCCAGCCCTGTTTTGTAGTTTATTTAGAGACAGGGTCTCACTGAGTTGCTTAGTGCCTCGCCATTGCTGAGGCTGGCTTTGAACTCACGATCCTCCTGCCTCAGCCTTCTGAGCTGCTGGGATTATAGGTGCACCCCACAGCACTTGGCTTGATTTTATTTTTTGATGTTTGATTCTGATATCTTTTAAAACCTTACCTTTTCTTCTTCCTCTTCTGACCCATATGGATAAGCTGATAAGAAAACCCAGGTGATTTCTTTTTTGGTACTAGCCTGGAAATTCAAACCGTACATGGGAACCCTGACCCTAATCCCGCTCCTAGTCACCATAAAAACCCTGTGCCAATTTTCTTTCTGTGCTTTCTCAAGCCATTTTTTTAGCCTTCTTGGGAGATATTCTGCTCTCCTCAGAAAGCCTCATTCTGCACATAAAAATAAATCTTGTTGTACCCGTGTGTGTGTGTGTGTGTGTGTGTGTGTGAGAGAGAGAGAGAGAGAGAGAGAGAGAGAGAGAGAGAACATCAAAACCAAATTTTGAGTTGGGAGGCCATCCTGACGCTACAGAGTGTTCACAATTTTATTAAATACTTAATGAATATAAAACAATGTTCATATGTTTAAGAAAATAAAGTTGTTTTAGTCTGTTCCTTCTACTATAACAAAATCCCTTAGACTAGGTAATTTATAAACCACAAAATTATTTTGCAGAGTTATGGAATCTGGAGAGTCCAAGATTGATTAAGTTGCCGTCTTATGAAGAAAGCTCCCAGCTTCCTAGATGGCCCTTAGTTGCTGCATCCTTACATGGTGGGCAGGACTAAAGCTGTGTCTTATCACAGAGAGGTCATGGAGATGGCAGAAGAATTGGAAGGTCCAGGCAGCTCTCTGAAGCCTCTTTTTACAAGGACATTAATCCCATTCATGGGGATACAGCCCTTAACACTTCCCAATAAGCCGTACCTCTTAATACTACCACAATGGGAATTAAGCCTCAGTGTATGAACTTTGGAGGAACATAAGCAGTAGCAGTAATAGCCTCAGACCTATCAGCTGGACTAGGACATAGAATGTGACAAATACATTTTAAGTGCTTACCCTACCATCTCAGCTTGTCAAAATATTAATTTGTCTGAATTTTTATTATTTATCAATCCTCATGTTATTTCTAAATAATGTATTTCTTTTGTATATTTATAAACTTGATATAAGTGAAATTATACTGTATATGCTATTTTGGAGGGATTTTTTTCTTCCCAACATTATATTTGAAAGTTATTCATATTGATTCATACAGGTTCATGTGGTCATTTTCTCTACTATATTGTATGTCCATTGTCCACAAGTAATTTATGGATTTTCCATTCAGGAGACATTTGGATTTTCCCCCTACTTTTTGATCTTACATGTAATATTACCATGCACAACTTTATGGTACATGAGCTGTGGTGAAAAATATACAAGTTTCTCTAGCATGTGCATCCAGGAGTATAATTTCTAGGCCATACTGTGTACATAGCTATTTGATCAAATATATTTTTTTTTAAATGTTTATTTTTTAGTTGTAGGTGACAGAATATCTTTATTTTATTTTTATGTGGTGCTGAGGATTGAACCCAGTGCCTTATGCGTGCTAGGCGAGCATGCTACCACTGCACCATAATCCCAGCCCCTGATCAAATAGATTTTTAAAGGAGCTGTAAAAATTTACATTCCAGTTTCATATATAACCATTTGGATAAAGTTTTCCCAGTATCATTTATTGAAGGGTTCTTAACCCATTGATCCTCAATATCACCTTTGTCATAAATCGAGTTTGCAGATATATGTGATCTGTTTGAATTCTCTGTTCTGATGTTTATTAGTCTGTTTTCATTTGCCTCTACAAGTGCAAAGCAGGCTGATAATATAGCTTAGTTATAGGCCTTGATTCTGATTAAATGAGATTCCCACTTTATTCTTTTTTTTAGGAGTATCTTATCTTGACCTTTGTTCTTCTGTAGCAATTTTAGAACAGCTTGTTGAGCCACTGACCAAAAAGAATACTGGTTAAAGTTTCAGTTAGGATTGGATTACATCTATAAGTCAATTTGAGAACTGGCATCTTTACAGTATTGAGTCTGCCTATATATAAGCATAGCATAACTCCCCACTTACAGAAATCTTTAATAAAGTGTCACAGTTTTCTCTAGGAAAGGCTTATATATTTTTTTGTCAGATTTTTTCATAGCTACCTGTTTTAGTCAGCTTTTTCACTGCTGTGACTAAAGGACCTAACCAGAATAATTTTAGAGGAGAAAAGTTTATTTGAAAGCTCACGGTTTCATAGGCCTTAGTCCATAGAAGGCCAGCTCCATTCCTAGGGAGGTGAGGCTGAACATCATGGTGGAAGAGTGGCAGAGGGACGCAGCTCACATGATCAGAAAGCAAAGAGAGAGATCTCCACTTGCTAAATAAAAATATATAAACCCCAAAGCCATGCCCCCAATGCCCATCTCCTCCAGCCACACCCTACTCACCTTCAGTTACCACTCAGTAAATCCCTACCAGGGATTCACTGATTGGGTTATTAAGACTCTCGCAACCCAGTCATTTTTCCTCTGAACCTTCTTGCACATGTGAGCTTTTGGGGGACACCTCACATCCAAACCATAACACTACCATATCTTTATATGCTATTGTAAATATAATCTTGTTCTTGAGATTTTTGATGTTATTAATGCACTATAGTTACACATAATATGGGAATTTTGTTTTTACAGTCATACATACATGAAATATAATTGACTCCACTTAAGTCCCCAGTACTTCTTTTTTTCCCTCCTCCTCCCTTCCTTTTTCCCATACCTCTACTCTATTGCTCTTCCTTCTATTTCTTTACAGGTTTTTAAAGAATTATTGCTTTATAGATATACATCAAGGTGAAATTCACTCTAGTATATTCATATATGTATATAGCATGAATTGGTCAATTTTATTACATTGGTCCTGCCTTTTCCCATCATTCCTCCTGCTCCTTCAGTCTCCTTCTTCTGCTCCATTGGCCTCCCTTCTATTTTCATGGGATTGACTCGCCACTCCCTGCCCCTTATTTTATTCTAGCTTCCACATATGAGAGAACCTTCAACCCTTGACTTCCTGAGTCTGGTCAATTTCACTTAGCATGATGTTCTCAAGTTCCATCCATTTACCAGCAAATGCCATAATTTTATTCTTCTATATGGCTGAGTAATATTCCATTGTGTATATGTACCATATTTTCTTCTTTTTTTTGAGGGGTGGGGTGCGGTACCAGGGATTGAACTCGGGTACTCGACCACTGAACCACATCTCCAGCCCTATTTTGTGTTTTATTTAGAGACAGGGTCTCACTGAGTTGCTTAGCACCTCGCCATTGCTGAAGCTGGCTTTGAACTTGGCAATTCTCCTGTCTCAGCCTCCCAACCTGGGATTACAGGTGTGTGCCTGGCTTTGTACCATATTTTCTTTATGCATTCATCTGTTGAAGGGCACCTAGGTTCGTTCCATAACTTGGCTAATGTGAATTGCACTGCCTTAAGAGATTTTTTTGAAAAGAATTAAAATAATTTAACTGGATACAGCATAAGATTATTAGTCAAACATTTAAGGTCCAAAAAGGATGAACATTTTTTAATGAAACATCATGCAGGTAAAAATAACTTCAAATCAAACCTGAATGGATGAATTATCTATCAGAAAAGGGACTACCTGCTACCATTATAAAGGACACATGACTAATAATGTACTTCAGTTATATTCATTGTCATTATTACTGTCTTGTCCCCTCCTCCTTCCACTGATTCCCCTTCTGCTTTCACATTGTCTATTTTGCCCCCTAGATTCTGCATATGAGGGAATATGTGATACTTATCTGAATCTGGCTTATTTAACATGATGAACATCAGTTCCATCCATTTTCTCATGTATGAAACAATTTCATTCTTCTTGATGACTGAATAGTACTCCAATGTGTATGCACATGCATGTGTGTGTGTGTGCACGCGTGCATGTGCATACATGTACAAAATTTTCTGTATCCATTTCATTCATTGATGGGCAGCTGGGCTGATTCTATAACTTGGCTATTGTGAATAGTGCCATGATAAACATGGATATACAGGTATCACTTTTGTATGCCAACTTTTCATTTCCTTCAGGTATATACCCATGAGTGGCATAGCTAGATCATATGGTAGTTCTATTTTTAGTTTTTTGAGAAACCTGTGTATTGTTTTATATATTGACTATACTAGTTTGCATTCCCACCAACAATGTTTTTCTCCACACCCTCATCAGCATTTATTGTTTGTTTGTTCATTTTCTGATAAATAGCCACTGTGACTGGGATGAGATAGGATCTCAGTGTAGTTTTGATTTGCATTTTCCTGATAACTAAAGGTGTTGAGCTTTTTTTTTCCATAAAATTATTGACCATTTGTACTTCGTCTTTTGAGAAATGTCTGTTCAGCTTGTTTGCCCATTTATCGATCAGATTACTTATTCTTTTGGTGTACAATTTTTTGTTTTTTTAATATTCCAAATATTAGTCCTCTGTCAGATGAGTAGTTGCCAAAGATTTTTTTTGTTCTGTACCCTGTTTCTTCACTCAATTGATTGGTTCTTTTGCTAGGCAAAGGCTTTTCATTTTGTGTAATCCTGTTTGTCAGTTCTTACTATTATTTCCTCCGCTGTTGGAGTCCTGATCAGGACATCATTGCCTATACCAATGTTTTAAAGTTTCTACTAACTTTTCCTCTAGTAAGTAGTTTGACAGTTTCAGGTTTTACATTTTAAGTTTTTTGATCCATTTTGAGTTGATTTTTGTAAGAGTGAGAGGGATCTACTTTCAATCTTCTACATGCATATTCTTCATATATATTCAGCTTTCCCAGCATCATTTATTGAAAAAGCTATCTTTTCCCCAACATATGTTTTTGGCTCCTTTGTTGAGAATCAGATGGCTGTAGATGCGTGGGTTTATTCTTGGGTCCTCTGTTCTATTTCATTGGTTTACCCGTCTATTTTTATGTCAATATTATCCTGTCTTTGTTACAATGGCTTGATGGTAATATTTTGAAAGTGGACATTGTGATGCCTCCAGCATTGTTCTTTTTGCTCAGGATTGCTTTGACTGTTCAGGTTCTTCTGTGTTTCCATAGGATTTTTTTTTTCTTGTTCTGTGAAGAATGTCATTGGTATTTTTATGGGAATTGCACTGAATTTGTAGATCACTTTGGGTAGCATGGCCATTTAAAATGTATTAATTTTCCTAATCCATGAACATGGGAGATCCATGAACAATTTCTAGTGTCTTCCATTTCTTTCTTCAGTGTTGTATAATTTTCATTGTATAGGTCTTTCATCTCTTTGGCTAGGTTTATTCTAGGTATTTTATATTTTTTGTGACTACTGTGAATGAGATTATTTTCCCAATTTCTTTCTCAGCAAGTTCATTCTTGGTATGTAGAAAAGCTACTGATTTCTGTATGTTGATTTTGTATCCTGCTAGTTTGCTGAATTTATCATTTCTAAGAGATTTTAAGTGGACTCTTTAGGTTTTTCTGGGTATCAAATCGTATCATCTGCAAACAAGGATAATTTTACTTCCTTCATTCCTATTTGTATCCCTTTTATTTATTTCTTTTGCCTGATTGCTCTGGCTGAACTCTCCAGTAGTATATTAAATAACAGTGGTGAGAGTGGACACCTTTGAATCATTCCTGACTTTAGAGGAAATGTTTTCAGGTTCCCATTGTTGGCTTTAGGTTTGTTGTGTATATCCTTTGTTATGTTGAAGTATGTTCCTAGTTTACCTAGCTCATTCATGGTTTCTGTCATAAAGCAATGCTGAATTTTATCAAAGGATTTTTTTCTCCATCTGTTGAGATGATCATGTGGTTTTTATCCCTGATTCTATTTATAAAGTGATTTACACTTATTGATTAGTATATATTGAACCAACCTTGCATCCATAGAATGAAACCAACTTGATCATGTTGTATGATATTTTTAATGTGATATTGAATTTGATTTTCAGGTATTTTATTTAGGATTTTTACGTCTATGTTCATCAAGAGTATTGGTGTTTTGTTTTTGATGTGTTCTTACCAAGTTTTGGTAGCAAGGTTAATATTGGCCTGGTAGAAAGTTTAGAAGACTTCCTTCCCTTTCTGTTTAATGGAATAGTTTGAGAATCGTTGGCATTAGCTCTTCTTTAAAAAGTCTGGTAGAATCCAGCAGTGGCTCTTCCCAGTCCTGGGCTTTTTTATTTGGGAAACTTTTTATTAATGCTTCAATCTCAATGCTTGTTATTCCATCTACGTAGGTTTTTTGTCTCATTTTGGTTCCATTTTGGTAAGCCAGAAATCTATCTATTTCTTGTAGATTTTCTAATTTATTGGCATATAATTTTTCAAAATATTGTCTAATTGTCCTCTGGATTTCAGTGGTATCTGTGGTAATATCCCCTTTTCATCTCTAATTGTATTTATTTGAGACTTCTCTCTTCTTTTGATTAGATTAGCTAAGGGCTTGTTAATTTTGTTGATATTTACAAAAAACCCAGCTTTTAGTTTCATAGATCCTTGAATTTGATCCCCAAATCATAGCCCTAGCTTTATGTATGACCGCATGTATGTTGTGATTCTACATCACATACAACCAGAGAAATGAAAAGTTGTGCTCCATCTGTGTACAATGAGTCAAAATGCACTCTGCTATCATGTAAATCTAAATAGAATAAATAACTAAATTTTAAAAATAAAAAATTAAAATAAATAAATAAAATTTAAAAAGTGTATCTGGAATTTTAAATTGTTTCACTACACATGTAATCTACTATAGTACCAAAATGTAAGTGTAGTTTTCTATTTCTTATCATTTATTTTATTTTTAAACAGACATACTAGAAGAACTATTAAGGAGGTGATATTTTTTCCATAGAGCTTTAAATTACACTAATCTATTCAAGTATCACTAGTTTTGATTCCATAAGTAGAATCTTTAGTACTTCCAACTCCAGGCAATTAATTACCTTGACTCTCTCTTACTTTGTCCATTTCCTTCTTGAATCCTACTTGAATCCAGAATATACTCTGAATCTGACCTTTGCCTTTATTTCTCATTTGAAACCCAAAATTGACCACTTGGACTTGAACCCAAATTTGGCTTTTTGTATGTGGATATTAATATTTGCCTTCGCTTATATCACTGATCTTTCTGCTTTTTGTTTTCAAAACTGAGCATACCACCTGATCAGATTCTACACCAACCATCCTCTTCTGTTTTTAGCTACCTAACTTTTGCCATGAAAAAGCCTATCCCACTCAAAAAATGGAGAGAAATCAGAAAAACGATTACTATCAATTTCACCTGATACTAATCAAATTTTGGTGTTCAGAGTGCAATATATTCTAACAATGCTTGTGTTTTACTATTAGCAATTTGATATTATATATACATATATATACACCTATATATACATATATATGTATATATCTATAATGTTAAGGCATCTTATTACTGTGTGCCAGGTATTATTGATCTATTGGGATCACATTCAACAAGTGTTCTCTACTACTCATTCTGGATGACTTATTCATAGGCTTTTATTTGCACAGATTTTCCATGCATTTAGAGTTGCGGCATGTGTCAGAGCTCCACACATGGTACCGGGTTCCAAGGAAACACCTTTTCCTTGAGTGGACATTTTCATCTCCAAAAGAACACCACAAAGAGAAGAATGCAGTACTCTTATTGGCTGGGCTTATGCCATGTGACAACTGTTGAGCCCAGGAAAGAATTTAGCTTAATGCAAGTCAAAAACCTGAGTAGAGCAGATCATGGTGCTCTTATCAAAATTAAAAGGTGCAGGATAAATAAAAACAAATGTTCAATGCAATTTCTCACTGCCCTTTAGACAAAGTTCCCAAAGTATTGGCATGAAATATGTCCTCACCCTAAAAGCCACCACTCTGAACTTTTTTTTCTTAGACCTTTAAACAATTGATTAAATATATCAATGCCCTCCTCTCCTTTGCAGTTTAGACAGTCTAGTCTAAATATTTGAGTCTTGGCACCTGTCCCCTGTAAACCTAGAAGAATTCCTACCTTTTCCCAGGCATAATTCCATTCCTTGGGATTTGCCATTCTCTGGCCTGCCACAGAGTCTGGAGGCCTAAACAACTGTGAGTAAAAAGAAGAGAGACTAGGTGAACCAGCAATGAATTGTGTAGCCCAAGGGGCCTTGATACATTTCACCAATCCTACCACATGGGGGCAATAGGAAGCAAGAGAGGGGGAGCCACACATGACTTTCAAACTGTATCCCAGAATTGGACAAAACATTAGCAATTTCTTAGGATTGATGAATAGTAGGAAGTAAAAAGGGAGAGTGAAAGAAAGGGATCAGGGTTTTCTTTTTACTTCAACATACATTTTTCTAAGCATAGGGGATAATGAAATGCATAGTCAGTTGTGTTTTACTTGAGTGTATTTCCCATGTCTTTACATATTTCACAGCACATAATTTGTTAATCACTGAATAAATTTCTAGTCAAAGGGTATACTATCTCTCATCAAACTGTATTTGGACAGTTGAGGTATTTCCAGATTTTCTATATTATAATTAACTTACATAGAATTTTATCTTTACCCAAAGCCATAGTTATTGCTTCTGAATAAATTACAATAGGTGGAAATTCGGATTAAAATCTATATTTTGTGTGTGTGTATGTGTGTGTGTGTTTGGTGCTGGAGATTGAACGCAGGGCCTTGTGCATGCTAAGCAAGTGTTCTACCATTGAACCACATCCCCAACCCGTGAATATAAATTTTGAAGAAGTATTACTAGATTCTCCAACAAGTATATACCAATTTTCACTCCACAAGCAACATATTAGTTGCTTATTTCTTTATCTTTACCATACCAACACATGGTGATTTTTAACCTTTGTCAATTTGTCTGCTTACTAATATTTGTTAAATTGTAATGAGGCTGAATATTTTATTCATATCATTGTCTGTTTTTTTATTTCTTCTTTTAATTTTCTATTCATAGCCTTCATCCAGAAACATTTTTTCTGAATCATTTTATTCTAGTTTGGATATGTAGCATCCCTCTCACTCCCAGGATAGGAAAGTACTAGCAAAGAGGAATTAGTTCATTGTGTTTTTGAAAAAGTACTTCTGTTTCTTAAAGCACATTTTATTTTTTCTCCCCTCTTCATAATCTCCCTGGCTATCTCTTTATTTTCCCCTTCACGCAGCTGCCCCTGTAAAGAGTTTGTGCAAACATTTATGGCAGACCCATTGAGAGTTCTCACAACAGGAAATTGAACCCAGCACTCCATTACCACCTGACAAAGCATCCTTTTCTAACCTTTCCACATTTCTGATGAACAGACTTTTATTCACTTTCCTGTACAATGTGTTTTGATGAATTTTACTTCAAGTCAATTTTACTATCATTGTATCCATCATATTAAAATGGCATGTAGGAACTGAGTGAGGAAGTGAGGAGGAGAGAAATAGAAGAGTAAGCAGAAAGAAAAGAAGGTAAGGTAGAAACCCCGATGCTTAGGAGAAAAATTATCTGGACTGCCTTAAACTAGACTCGGTTATATGGGCATCAAACCCCAGTGTTCCATCTAGAGTGTTTAACACTAGAGTTGATTCTGTTTTAAGGGTTCTTCCTTCATATGACTAGTGCCCTTGGGCAACTAGTGAAAACAAAGGCAAATCTTTTTTGCAGAAATGTAACATCAATCAAGCCCTAAAGTTTCCAAGTAAAATAAAGAGCTCTAAAATAAACAAATTATAGGGCATAAGTAATGCAACATGAGAACCAAAGAAACAACAGCAGCATCAGACACAAGACTTCAAATATTCAAATTGTCGAATTTGATGGATTATAAAATAAATATACTTAATATGTTTTAAAACATTTTTGAAAGCTTAAAATAAAGAATTTAAAGAGATCACTAAGGTTTAGAAATCAGCCAGCTAAAACTTCTAGAATAAAAAAATATAATATTAGACTTAAAACCTCAGTGGAACAAATAAGAACAGTTGGGAGAGAACTGGTAAACTGAAAGGTCTATTCAAAGAAATTATCTAGAATGCAAATTATCTCGGAAAACATCAAATGGAAAAATGAAAGAAATATGAAGAGACAAGGAGGTTGGAGTGACAAAGTCCAAAAACAAATTAATAAAGTATACAATCTAAGAAGTTGCCAGAGGACTGCAGAGCAAACCCAAAGAAAGAAGGAACAGGGGAGATTAATAAATCAATATAAAATTAAGAAACTCATGAAAGGTAAAAATAATTCTTCAGGAAGACAAATGAAATTGGTAACTCTAGTAAAGATTACCAAGGGTTCAGAGAGAATAAACAAACAATATGAGAAATAAGAATTGTAATTACCGAGATTATAATTCAGAAAACAGTAAAATGAAAACTCCATTAGGAAATGAGTTCTCAATGTTCTCGATAGAAGTACTTATTTTTTTGGTACTGGAGATTGAACTCAGGGGCACTTGACCACTGAGCCACATCCCCAGCCCTATTTTGTGTTTTATGTAGAGACAGGGTCTCACTGAGTTGCTTAGCGCCTCGCCGTTGCTGGCTTTGAACTCATGATTCTCCTGTCTCAGCCTCCCTAAGTGCTGGGATTACAGGTGTACGCCACCGCGCTCAGCTTCGACTGAAGTACTTTTTAAAAAACACATTGCTCAATAGGGTGACTATAGTTTACAACAATTTATTCTACATTTTATAAAGAAGTACAAGACAGGAGTTCAAAGGCTCCCAACACAAAGAAATGATGTTTAAGGACATGAAAGTGCTAATTATCCTGATTTGATCATTGCATGCTGTATACATGTATGGGATTGTCACAATGTACCCTGTAAATATGTTCAATTATTATGTGTAAATTTAAAAAATTTAAAAAGCAACAAGTTTGAAAACATGGATGAATTTAGTAAACTCCTAGAAAATTTAATTTACCCAAACTGATTGAAAATTAAACAGAAAATATGAGTAGTTTTGAAAATGATAATAAATGAACAAGTAGATAACTTCTGGTTCAGGCAAGATGATATAAACTTGGTTCTCTCTGACTCTTCCCACTATATGTCCCATAAGTGACAAGAAACAACCAAACAAGAACTCAAAAAGGCAGTAGAAAAAAGGCAAAATGATTTGGGATCCTTATGTGATGGCAGTGTATTTTACACCAGTGTATTTTACAACCAAGAGAGGCAGCAACCCAAGGTCTAGTGTTTCCCAATCCCCAATCTAGCAACCCAGATAGGCTCATTCCCTAAGTCCTATCCCACTCTCACCCCATTTGTATTAAAGAAGAAAATAGCACCAGGTGAGCCTGGCACCATTAATAAAAGTCTTGCTAACAATTAGTGGCAAGAAAAGCACTTTTGTTCTTCTTTGGACCTGGGATCCACTTCCCTCATTAGGAAATGGATAGGAAGCACTGACTGACTAGACCCCACCATCACAAGCATCCCATGCAAGGAAGCCCTTTGTGTAGGCCTGGGATTTTTCTCCCCCACCCAGAGACACTGAGATGGCTGGGGCCCAGGCAGTAATCAAATAGAGAAACCCCACTACAACAAACTACTCAGACCAGAAAACTCCTCTGTCCCTATGGAACAGACTCATCTCCCAAATGGGGGACTTGATGGCCCAACTGGAAGAAATCCATTTTCTCCTGTTAGCCAAGGCAAATGAGAGCCCCAGTGGAAACAAAGTAACAAAGCCTCTGAAAACTAATCTGCCATAAAAATCCCAGCTAGTAAAAGTAGTCTAAGACTTGCATGCCAAATATAAATAAGGTAGATGCCTCTGAAAATAAATTATTTTAACAGTAGACAAAATTTCCAGGATACAATAAAAAATTACCCAGTATAGCAAAAATCAAGGCAGTCACAACTTGAACAACAACAACAAAAAGAGAATCATCTAATACCAACATGAAAATGAATCACATGTTGGAATTATCGGTCAAGTATTTTTATGAGGTTATCCTAAAATGCTTCAATAATCAACTATAAATTCTCTTCAAATGAAAAGGAAAATCTCAGCAAAAAAAACAAGTTAAAAAATAACCAGATGGAAGTTATAGATATGAAAACTATAATAAAAGAATTTTTTAAGCTGCTGGATGGACTCAGTAGTGAATTGATTTGATAGAGAGTAGATATAGTGAACTTGAGCACAAATCAATAGAATTTACCCAGTATGAACAACAGAGATAAAATAGACCCTAAAAAAATGATCAAGCCTCAGGGACTCAGGGGATTGTGGAATAATACCAACATTCATAACATCAGAATCTTGTAATAACCAGACAAAAGGTGAAAATGCAAGAAATAATAGCTGAAAAGTCCCCAAATTTGGCAAAACACAAACCTACAAATTCAAGAAGGTAAGCAAATTCCAAACAGGAAAAAAATCCCAAGAAGTCTACTGTAACACACTACATAATCAATTTCTGGAAACTAAATTAAAAGAAAAAATCTTGAAAATAAGTAGTGAGGAATAATGTATTTCTATAAGGGAACACTAATTTGAATGACAATAGGTTTTTCACCAGTAAACATGAAGTCCAGAAGGAAGTGGCACATTTTGCAAGTAATGAAAGAAAAGAACTGTCAATGAGTTTTATATCCTGTGAAGGAGTGGAGAAGAAATGAAGACGAAGGAAGAAAACTACAAGTTCGTAGCCAGCAAACAAATACTGGCTACAAGAAATTCTTGAAGGAAAGAACGAAAGCAATCTCAGCAACCACTATGAAAACTATACAAAGAGAAACATTCAAAAACACTATAATTAAGTCAAGATGAAATCCTAGAACCTTCAGGTAACCCACACAAAGGCAGGAAAAGAGAAACAAAGGAATGAGAACTAAGCAAACAAACAGAAGCAAATAAAATGGCAAATTTAAGCAGCAACCATTCTTTCTTTCAGTGTAAAGGATCTAAATATTCCAGTCAAAAGAGAAGCAGAGTGGATAAATAAACATGATTCAACAATATGTTGTATATAAGAAACTCACTCAAGTCAAGTGGAATAGGTAGACTGAATATAAAAAGACTGAAAAAATTTACCATACAAACATTTATTTTTTAAAAAAGGCAGAAATGGCAGCATTCACAGCTGACAAAGTAGATTTCAGAGCAAAGAATATCACTAGAGACAAAGAGGAACATTACACAATGGTAAAGAATAAATTCACTAGGAAGATGTTAGTTTCCTAGGCTAGCTGTAACAAAGTACCACGAACTAGTTAGTAAAGCAATAGAAATTTATTGTCTCTCAGTTCTGGAGACTAGAAATCTAAAATTAATGTGTCAGCAAGGCCGTATTTCCCCCAGAAAACTATAGGAAAGAATCCTTCCTTTTCTGGAGTTTGCTAGCAGGTCTTGGTATTCCTTAGCTTGTTGCTGCATTATTCCAATCTTTGTCATCACACGACTGTCTTCTCCCTGTGTCTGTCTGTGTCTAAAATTTCTCATCTTTAAATCCATAATTTATAGGACCTTATCATGATCTGATTACATGTATTTCCAAATACAGTCACTTCCATAAATACCAAGAATTAGGATTTCAACATACCATTTGGCAGGGGGGACACAATTCAACCCTTAAGAGGAAATATAATTATCCTAAATGTGTATGTATTGGACAGCAGAACTTCAAACTACATGAAACAAAAACAGATCTAGTTGAAAGGAGAAGTACACAAACCACAATTATAGTTGGGGGCTTCAACACCTCCCTTTTAGAACTACTAAGCAGAAAATCAATCAGAATATAGTAAATTTAATATATATAGAAGCTGGGTGCAGTGGCACATTCCTGTAATCCCAGTGGCTCAGGAGGCTGAGGCAGGAGGATTGCTGGTTCAAAGCCAGCCTTAACATGAATGAGGTGCTAAGCAACTCAGTCAGACCCTGTCTCTAAATAAAATACAAAATAGGGCTGGGGATGTGGCTCAGTGGTTGAGTACCCTAAGTTCAATCCCCAGTACTCCCCCCCTAAAAAATCATTCAAAAGGGACAGAATATAGAGATAAAAAGGAGAGGCACCTACATTTTTTCCAAAACCAAAATGGAACATTTGCGGTGACTGATCATATCGTGTGCCATAGTATCAATATTAGCACATTTTAAAAAATTAAAATCATACACTACATTCTCTGACCATATGTTATTAGAGTAGAAATCAAAATAAAAACAGGAAAATCTCTAAAAATATGGAAATTAGACAGCACACTTCTGTGAATAATTCATTGGTTAAGGAGAAAAACTGAAAGGAAATAAAAATACACATAGAACTAAATGAAAATACAACATATCAAAATGCACATGATACAGTTAAAGCAATGTTAAGAGGGAAATATACAGCACTAAATGTTTACATTATCAATGAAGAAGAGTTGTAAATTAATAATCTCTTTGTATCTTAATAAAATAGAAAAATAAACTCAAAACAACAAAAGTAAACTATATCAGAAATCCATGAAATTGAAAATAATAGAGAAAAGTCAATAAAAAGGTTATTTTTTGAAAAATGAACAACATTGATAAGCCTCTAGTAATACTGATATGCTGATGAAAATAAAAAGAAGGAAGACACAAATCACCAGTTTTATAAATGAAATTGTGATATCACTAAAGATCCTGTGACTTTATATGGATAGTCAATAAAACAAACAAAAACAAACCTCTACAAACAACTTTATGGTCAAAAACAGTAACTTAGAAAGACTAATTCCTTGAAAACCATAAACTACCACAGCTCAACCAAAATAAAATAGATGATCTTAAGTAACTGTAAAATCCAAACTCAAAATGGAGTCACTCTGGCTCAGGCCTGCATGTATCAGCTAACCTGCTCTTTGTGCTTCTGTGATTAATGCTTTGCTGTGCTTGCTTCTCACGGATGGGGGTACAAAACCACAGGCTGCCAGACGCCCTGGCCAGTTACCTAAAGTTCCAGGAACTGAAAGGGGACATAGGAGGCGCTGTCATGGTTGAACTGTAAATAACTATAAATTGAATACCTGCCAAATCATGTTTTCCTGAGTCATGTAGCTAGCCCACCCTATAATAAACTCTGAAACCCTCACTTCGGGGTCACTCTCTGAAGGAAAGGAGAGCTGACCCCAATCAATTGGCCTGTGTGCCTATTTCCTCAATAAACTTTGCTGCTTCTGCAGAGTTGTCTGGGCTGCACTTCTTGGGGAGAGGTGCGGGTTGGACGCAACATGACATAACAATTAGAAAATTTGAATATGTAATTAAGAAGATTCCTTGCAAAATAAATATCCAAGTTTATATAGTCTGAAATGAGAATTCTACCAAACGTTTAAAGAATAATTAACATCAGTTTAACACAATTTCTTCCAGAAAATAGAAGAGGAAGGAGCACTTCCTAACTTGTTTTATGACACCATTAGTATCCTGAGACCAAAACCAAACACAAAATGAGGAAAGTACAGACATCTCTCTCCAAAATTTACATGCACAAACCCTCTACAAAATATTAACAAATAAATCCCCAAAACGTATAAAAGTAATTATAACCATACCAAGTGGGATTTATTCCAAATACTCAAGGCTAGATCAACATTTGAAAGTAATAAAGGTAATCCCCCGTATCATCAGAATAAAGAACAAAATTTATGTGATCATATCAGTTGACAGGAAAAGTAATGACAAAATTCAACAGGCATTCATGATAAACACTCTGAGCAAGTTAGTCAGTTTTACACTTAGGGCCAGGCAAAGAGTTACTAGACTTGACACCAAAAGCATGATCTCTAATATACCTCATTAAAACTTAAAATTTGCTCTACCAAAGACCATATAAAGAGTATGAAAAACAAGTTATAGGCTGGGAGAAAATATTCATAAACCACATATCCATCAAGAACTAGTATCTAGAAGATATAAAGTACTCCCAAAACTAAAAGAAAAAATGTCAAATAATCCAATCAGAAAATAGGTGAAAGACATGAGACATTAACTGAAGAGGATAAACATATGGCAAATTAGCACATAAAAAGATGTTCAACATTGTTAACCATCAGGGAAGTGCAAATAAAAGCCACAATAAGATACCACTGCATATATATTAGTATGGCAAAATGAAAAAAAAATATTGACACAATAAGTACTGGCAAAGATACAGAGAAATTGAATCATTCATGTGTTGCTGATGGAAACTTAAATGGGGAAGCTACTCTGGTGGACAGTTTGGCAGTTTCTTTAAAAATTAAATGTGCAACTGCTACACAACCCAATAATTGTAGTTTTTCTATATTGGGGAAACTGGATAAAGGCTACATGGTACCTTTCTGTATTATTTTCTATAACTACTTGTAAACCTACAATTAATCTCAATGAAAATTTCAGTTAAAAATTTGAATAAGTATTTTCCTAAAGAGAAAATAAGCTTTGATGGCTTTGTAAGATAATTACCTACTAATCAAGAAATAGATCATTTCAATCATACACAAACTCTTCCATAAATTTTTAAAAGAGAAAACACTCTCAACTTATTTTAAGAGACTGGTCTAATCATGATACCTAAACGCAAGAAGGAGAATACAGGAAAGAATTACCTTCAATAATTCATTACCTTCAATAATGAACATGTATTTTAAAACTAAACAAAATATTAGCATGCTGAATTTAGCAGTGAATAAAAAGATAGTACATTTTAACTGAATTGAATTTATTCCAGTAATGCAGTGTTTTATCAATATGTGAAAATCAACTGCTAGAATTCACTAATTAACAAATTAAAAAGTAAAGACCATAAAATCAGGTGAGGTAAGAAATAAATGAGGGCTGAGTTTGTGGCTCAGTGGTAAAGGGTGTGTGAGGCACTGGGTTTGATCCTCAAAGGTATTGCGTTGATCTACAACTAAAAAAAATTTTAAAATAAATGAATAAGCGTTGGAAAGGAATAAATAAAATATCTAATTTATAAATGGCATAATTTTCTTTGTAGAAATACCAAATAACTTACAAAATATTGGGTTAAGAGCATTTAAAAGATGAAATTCTGTTAGATTAATAATACACAAAATAATTATTTTTTATATGGCAACAAAAAACAGTAAAAATAATATTTACAGGAATGTAAAAATTTAGAAAAAGTCAACGAAAGGCACACAAGACCTTCACTGAGGAAATTATAAATCTTTAATGAATTAGTTATCTAAATAAAAGAAGAAGCATACCATGTCCATGGATTAGAAGTCAATATTGTAAAGATACCACTTCTCTCCCAAACTGTTATTATTTAATGCAATTCCTAATAAAATTCTAACAAATGTCTTGATGACATTAAAAGATAATTCTAAAATGTCTAAAAAAGAACAAAGGCTGAAGAATAGCCAAGACACTCTTGAGAAAAAGAAAAAAACAAAACAAAACTCAAGATGGGGGGGAATACCTACCAGACTTGAAAAGTCTTTGTTAACCTCTTATAATTAAGGGTGGTGTGCTATTGTTGATGAAGATATAAACAAGTAGTCCAATGGAACAGAAAAAAAGCCTACAAAAAGTCCCACACAAACATTGAAACTTAGCATAGTAGGGGGAAAGGATAATTTTCTTTTTTGATAAATGAAACTGAGACAATTGATTATCTGTAGGGAGAAAATGAAATGAAATTATACCCACACCTTGCATTATAAGCAAAACTAATATCTAGTGGGTGGATAAAAAATTTAAATGTCAAGGCAAGTCTATAAAAGGTTTAAAGACAGTATCAAGTGCCCTACTCACTCCGTGATCTTTATTCTTGCTGGTCCTTGCATCCTGCAGGGTCTGCTGTCTCCCTCTGCTTCTCTCAATTCATCCTTCAGATTTCAGTTCATATATTACTTCCTCAGAAAAGTCTTCCTTGATTACCCAGGCTTACTCAGATTCCTCTGCTATAAATGTCCAAAGGTCATCCCTCTTTTTCTGTTTTTAATGCTTTGGTTTGAAGTGTACTTTACATAAAGTGAACAGATGTTAAGTGTACAGTTTGATGGATGTTTGCATAGACAAGTGCTTGTATAACCACTACTGAGATCAAGTCATACGACATGCTTCTCCTGGGTTGAAGCAAGTACTTTCTCCTTATCATTAAATAAAAGGAGTGACAGTGAGGACTAGGTGCAAGTTTTTGCTAATTGGTCCTTGGGGGGAAAGTAAAGCCTATTTCTACAACTCAAAGCCACTTCTAATTCATAAATTATGTCACTTTTTGAACTCTGTTTTCTGAGTGAGCGTGTGTATATTTTTGGTATGGGTTTCATTTTGATTTCATTTTTGTGAACTTTTAATATATTCTCATATATGATTCTGAAGGGCCCCCTTCATGTACTTATTCATTATTATCATTTTCTTTTGAATTTTTTATTGTTTTCACTAATATTTCTCCTTCTAGATGACTTTCAAAATAACTTTATCAAGTAGCTATAAAAACATGAAACATTCTAGGAACATGCCATACCTGTCATTGGTTCAAGTTTTTCATTTATGTCTTTGATGGCAGAAACTGCTATGTGAATTGTGGTTGCTGGAATGTGGATTAAGTTGATGTATGGAAATGATTATTTAATTAATGATGAATTGATTTTGGCCTATAAAATCTTCCCATTCAGTGTCCTTCCATTTAAAATCTTTTATGCTCATTTTGCCATTTGCTGCAACTAAAATGGAGATTTAAAAAAAAAAAAAAAACACCAAAACTTTGGAAGTCATGTACTGAAGATGGAGAAACCAAAAGATGGAAATAATCTGAGTCCTTGAATCCCATTGAAAGAGAGCTACTGATTGATCTGAAATACTCATTTTAACTGTATGTAAGGAAGAAATAAACTTTCATTAGGTAAAACCACTGAAATTTTGAGCCTCTGTATTATAAAAGCTATCAGCTTATGACTAATGCATCCTTTATGAGATTCTCTAGTTTTCTTCTTAATAAAACTACACTATTTTCATTTATTTTAAATTATATGCTAATTTTAATTATATTGATTATAGTAACATGATAATATAGAAAGACTAAGGAATTAGGAAAAGTAAAATTACTATAATTCTTTCATTCAGTGGTAACCATGTTTAATGCTTGATTTCTACCTTTTCAGTTGTCCATCAATTGATCGATCTCTAAGATTTGCTATAGTGTGATTAAAAAATCAGTTTAAGGAAAAAAAAACCAAGAGAGTTAAAAGACAACCTACAGAGTGGGAAAAAGTATTTGCAAACTATTCCTCTGACAAGGGACTAATATCCAGTGTGTTAGTCATCTTTACATCACTATGACCAAAATACCTGACAGGAACAATTTAGAAAAGGAAAAGTATATTTGGGGCCTACAGTTTCAGAGGTCTCAGTTCATGATCACCTGACTCCATTGCTCTGTGCCTGAGGTTAGGCAGAACCTCATGGAGTAAGTGTATGGCACAGGAATGCAGCTCAACTCATGGAAGCCAGGAAGCAAAGAGAGCAAGAGAAGAGCCAAGTACAAGATATAGTCCAAGAGCATGCCCTCAGTGACTTACGACAGCCATGTACTACCTTCCTACAGTTACTACCTAGTAATTTATTCAAATTATTAGTCCATCCAATGGATTAATCCACTGATGAGGTTGCAGATCTAATCATTTCACTTCTGAACATTCCCACATTAACACATGAGCTTTTGAGGGGCCATTACGGGTCCAAATCATAACATCCAGAATATATAATGAACTCAAAAAACTTAACACAAAAAATTCTAACTAAGAATGGGCTAAAGATTCAAGTAAATCTGGGGCTGGGATTATGGCGCAGTGGTAGCATGCTCGCCTAGCATGCGTGAGGCACTGGGTTCGATCCTCAGCACCACATAAAAATAAAATAAAGATATTCTGTCACCTACAACTAAAAAATAAATATTTAAAAAAAAAGATTCAAGTAAATCTGATAGAAATTTCTCAAAAATCATACATATGGCCAATGGATATATTTTTTAAAAGCTTAATGTCACTAATCAATAGAGAAATGGAAATCAAAACAACAGCGATCACCTCAGACCAATTAGAAAAGCTATCCTCAAAATACAAATGATGGTGAGGATGTGGAGAAGGGGAAACTCTTAAACACTGTTGATGGAAATATAAATTAGTACAATCATTATTGAAAAATATATGAAGATAACCAAAAATATAAATACCATCTGATCTGGTAATCTCACTACTGGGTATATATAGCCAAAGGAATTATATCAAAGAGCTACTTGTCCTCCCATATTTATTGCACATTACTCATAATATCCATGATAATGAATTAAGCAAGGTGTCCACCAACAGATGAATGGATAAGGAAAATATCAAACATATACACACATAATACACACAATGAAATATTTTTTAGCCATAAAAAGAATGACATCTTGCAGGGTGTGGTGGCACATGCCTGTAGTCCCAGCAGCTCAGGAGGCTGAAGTAGGAGATTGCCAGTCTCAGCAACTTAGCAAGACCCTAAGCAACTTAGTGAGATACTGTCTCTAAATAAAAAATTTAAAAGGGCTGAGGATGTGGCTCAGTGTTTAAGCACCTCTGGGTTCAATCTCTGGTACAAAAAAAAAAAAAAAAGACATCTTGTCATTTGCAGTAACATAGATAGAATTGGAAGTCATTCTATTAAGTGAAATAAGCCAGACTCAGAAAGGCAAATACATGTTCTTCTACTCATCTGTAGAAGCTAAAAAGTCAGTGTCATGGAAGAATGGAGCTGAATAGTGGTCACTAGAGACTGGAAAAGGAACAGGAGGAAGAAGAAAGAAGTCAGATAAGGGCCACCAAACTACTTGGGAATCAATCTAATAAAAGAGGTAAAGGACTTCTACAATGAAAACTACAGAACATTAAAGAAAGAAATTGAAGACCTTAGAAAATGGAAAGATCTCCTATGTTCTTGGATAGGCAGAATTAATATTGTCAAAATGGCCATACTACCAAAAGTACTATACAGATTTAATGCAATTCCCATTAAAATTCCAATGACATTCTTCATAGAAATAGAAAAGGCAGTCATGAAATTCATCTGGAAAATAAGAGGCCCAGAATAGCAAAAGCAATCCTTAGTGAGAAAAGGAAAGCAGGAGGCATCACAATATCAGACTTTAAATTATACTACAGAGCTACAGTAACAAAAACAGCATGGTGCTGGCACCAAAACAAGCATGAAGATGAATGCAATAGAATAGAAGACACAGACAAACCCACATACATACAGTTATCTGATATTAAACAAAAGCACCATAAACATACACTGGAGAAAAAACAGCCTCTTCAACAAATAGTGCTGGGAAAACTGCAAATCCTTATGTAGTAGAAAGAAATTTAACCCCTATCTCTCACCCTGCACAAAACTCAACTCAAAGTGGATCAAAGACCTAGGAATTAGACCAGAAACGCTGCACCTACCAGAAGAAAATGCAGGTCCAACTCTCCAACATGTCAGCTCAGGAACTGACTTCGTAAACAAGATTCCTAAAGCACAAGAAGTAAAATAAAAAATCAATAAATGGGATGGCACCAAACTAAAAAGCTGCTTCATAGCAAAGAGAACAATCAGCAGCATGAAGAGAAAGCCTACAGAATGGGAGTAAATCGACTTCTGCTCCAGAGCTCCGGTGCACCGGCTGGAGCTGCAGAGGGCCCAGATCCGCCCACAGGAACCTGCTCGGATGTCCAGCAAGAGGGAGACCAGGAACTGCCACCTGGAGCCACTGAGGATCCCAAACTCAGGGTAAGAGTCCTCCCCCCAGGCACCCTAGTGCGAGGCAGCCCTGCCCAAGGGCAGCCTGGGCCCGCCCCAGTTCTGCTCCACGGTTGCCCAGCCAAAAGGAGACCAGGGTCAGCTACCTCTAGCCACTGGGGAGCCCTAATTCAGGGCAAGAGTCACTCCAGAGACACCAGAGCGAGGCAGCCCGCCGCACTTCCGCTCCAGAGCTCCGGTGCACCGGCAGGAGCCGCAGAGGGCCCAGGTCCGCCCACAGGAACCTGCTCGGGTGTCCAGCAAGAGGGAGACCAGGAACTGCCACCTTGAGTCACTGAGGATCCCAAACTCAGGGTAAGAGTCCTCCCCCCAGACACCCTAGTGCGAGGCAGCCCTGCCCAAGGGCAGCCTGGGCCCGCCCCAGTTCTGCTCCAGAGTTCCCGGGGACCGGCAGGAGCTACAGAGGGCCCTGATCCGCCCTCAGGAACCTCCATGGTTGTCCAGCCAAAAGGTGACCAGGGTCAGCTACCTCTAGCCACTGGGGAGCCCAAATTCAGGGCAAGAATCGCTCCAGAGACACCAGCGCGAGGCAGCCCCATCCAAGGGCAGCCTGGGTCTGCCCCAGTTCCACTCCAGAGTTCCCGGGGTCCGGCAGGAGCTGCAGAGGGCCCAGATCCACCCTCAGGAAACTCCACGGGTGTCCAACTAAGGGTTGACCAGAGTCTGATTGCTAACAGCCACAGAGGAAAGCACACCCAGGGAAAGAGTGGCCTCC
>CM053401.1:28518281-28619888 GCA_028644305.1 Xerus rutilus
ATATGTTGTGATTCTATACAACTTACAACTAGAGAATTGATATGTTATCCTCTATCTATGTACAATGAATCATTTACACTGTTAACATGTAAGCCTAAATAAAATTAAAAAATAAATAAATTAATTAATTAATTAAAAAAAAAAAAAAAAAAGAATGGGAGTAAATCTTTGCCACCTGCACCTCAGGGTGTTAATTTCCAGGATATACAAAGAACTCAAAAAGCTTAACACCAACCAACAAACAAACAAACAAACAAACAAAAACCCACAAATAACCCAATCAATAAATGAGAAAAGAAACTAAATAGACACTTCCAAAAGAAGAGATACAAATGGTCAACAAGTATATTAAAAAATATTCAACATCTCTAGCAATTAGAAAAATGCAAATTAAAACTACACTGAGATTTCATCTCACTCCAATCAGAATGGCAATTACCAAGAATACAAGTAACAATAAATGTTGGCGAGGATGTGGGGGAAAGGGTACACTCAAACATTGTTGGTGGGACTGCAAATTGGTGCAACCATTCTGGAAAGCAGTAGGGAGTTTCCTCAAAAAGCTAGGAATGGAAGCAGCATTTGACCCATTTATCTCATTCCTGTTTATATCCAAAGGATTTAAAAATCAGTGTAATACAGTGATGCAGCCACATCAATGTTCATAGTTGCACAATTCACAATAGCTAAGCTATGGAACCAACCTGGATGCCCTTCAATAGATGAATGGATAAAGAAATTGTGGTATATATACACAATGGAATATTACTCATCCATAAAGAAGAATGACTGTATGACATTTGCAAGTAAATGAATGGATCTGGAGACTATCTTGCTAAGTGAAATACGCCAATCCCAAAAAATTGAAAGTCGAATGTTTTCTCTGATATGCAAAAGCTAACTCACAGTAAAGGGGAAGAGGAAGAATAGAAGTTAATTGGATTAGACAAAGAAGAAGGAAGGGGCTATGGGAATAGGAAAGGCAGTGGAATGAATCTGACATCACTTTCCTATGTACATAAATGAATACATCACAGTGATTCTCACCATCGTGTATATCCACAAGACTGGGTTCCTAATTAGAATATGATATATTCCTTGCTTATATAATTATATCAAAAAGGATTCTACTGGAGTCTTACTCCAGTAGACAAATAAAAAATTAATTAAAAATAGAGGAAAGAATAGCAGAGTAGACAAAGAGAATTGAAGAGGAGGAAGAAGGGACAGGATAGGGAAAGAACAGTGGAATGAATCTGATCGAAGTTTTGTATGTACAAACGTGGATATACCACAATAAATCTCAACTCAGTGAATTCTAACACAGTGCATACACTTGGGTGTGTGTGTGTGTGTGGTGCTGGGGATTGAACCCAGGGCCTAATGCATGTGAGGCAAGCACTCTACCAACTGAGCTATATCCCCAGCTCAAGTGTATAGACTTTTAGAAGACAATCCTAGATTAAAAATTGAAACACTACTAAAAAATAGAGTTAGAGTAAGAAATTAGTTCTGATTTTCTATAGCACAATAGGATTACTATTGTCTACAACAATCTGTGATACATTTCAAAAAAAACTAAAAGGGTAGAAAATACTTAGAAATGATCAGTGGTTGATGTTTGAAGACACAAAAAATGCTTATTACCCTGATTTTATCATTACATATTATATACACGTACAAATTAGTTAACATTTGTTAAGTTTCCACTTTCCCATGTGGTAGAGTTTCCAGATTTAGCAAATAAAAATATAGGATTCCTAGCGCAACTTGAACTTCAAATCATTAATGAATACTTTAAATATAAATACATATGTCTCACACCATATTTGAGACATATATATTTGTCTAAATATATATGTCTCAAAAATATAAGTACTTATATTTTAAAACTATATAACTAAAAAGAACAAATAAAAGTTATTTATTGTTTATTAGAAATTGAAATCTAACTGGATCTCCTAAATGTTATTTTTTAACCCTATCATGAGGGGCTTAATGGCACTCGAACTCGGCCTCAGTTGTTTTTTCTGTTTCATGTGTTAAGAAACAGGTCCTGCCTTGTGTGGAGTCACAAGCCTGTAATCCCAGCTTTTCAGGAGAATGAGGCAGGAGGATTGCAAGTTCAACGCCAGCCTCTGCAACTTAGTGAGACCCTCTTTCAAAATAAAAAGGGGAGAGTGTCCCTGGGTTCAATTCTTAGGAACACACAAAAAAAGAAAAAAATGGACAGATCCAGTATGCTCTTTCCCTGCTGTCCATCTGCCCCTATCTTCCTTGCTAATGGTCCTCAAAAAAAGCCTAACTAAACCTTTTTATATAGCTTGTTAGAGAATTGTAGACAATAAATACAATAGGGCTAAAAGCTCTCCCAAGCTCCTTACCTGCCTTCCTGTGGTAAAATTAGTTCATTACCATCACTGAGAGAACTCTGGGCATCTCTATGCCCCTAAATCCAGATTCAACTTCCTAAGGCCCTACTGGACACTTCTATACCCGAGGCATCTCATTAAATGTTTTATATGCACTATCTGTTTATTAGCTAACGTGACTGATGATCCTGGTTTGTCCAATCCTGTCCTGGTCTAGTACTTTAAGTCCTGGTCCTAGGAAAACTTTCCCCAGGATAAAAAGTCCAAGTTTTCGGTAACAGCTGTAAAATTTTGAGGGAGAATACAAAATTCATACAGTGCCCCTCTGCAAAAAAAAAGAAACAACATTGCTTTTTTTGGTACCAGGATTGAACTTGGGGGTGCTTAACCACTGAGCCACATCCCTAGTCTTTTTTAGTATTTTATTTAGAGACAGGTCTAGCTAAGTTCCTAAGGACCTCTCTAAGATGCTGAGGCTAGCTTTGAACTCTCGATCCTTCTGCCTCAGCCTCTCAAGCCACTGGGATTACAGGCATGCACCACCACACCCAGCACAACATTGTTTTTAATGTCACATGGATACAGCATAAATTCTTTCATAACCCCTGTCACTGATCTCCCCTTGTCCATTATGTTAGCAACCACAACGAAGCATTCATTGTTGCCTCACTCCAAGTGATGCAGCTTAAATGTACTGCTTTAGAACTAGAGAGGGGGAAAGTTACCACGATAAGACAGTCACATTGATATGGCAGTACTGGGCCCACCTTCTCCATCATGGCAATTGCTGGCAAGGACGTGCACTTCCAGTTTACCCAGTTCCCCTTCTCCCTTTCACTTACATCATGCACCCTTCACTCACAGATGTTAGATATATTTTCAAGAAGTGGCATGCCACCATGGCTAAGAACATGTCTCTGAAGCCTGACTGCATCCAAACCCAGCTTTCCTACTTAGTGGCTGAATAATATTAGACACATAACCTCTCTGTGCATGGATTTCTTCATTTTGTGAAACTGAGCTGAATAAAAGTAGTGCCTATTTTTGTAGGATTTAAAGTAATAATTCAAGTAAACCTTTAGTACACCCCTTGGTATTTATAAGTGTTTCCTGTTATTATAATTACTTCCTGTCTCGTGTAGTCTCTTCAGTTTGCATTCCTTGCTATAAAGGAAACTCCATTCCTCCCTCCTCAGAGGTATGGCCTTAGACAGACAGATCAGATCACAATAGCCCAGTAGCCGTGCCTTTCACACTACTCTGTCCTAAATAATTTCACACATGGTCATCAATCATCCAGCTCATGTTGAGCTAAGCCATGGCCAGTCCAATTATTTTTTATAGTCTGTATTCATTAGGGAAGATACTGCCTCACGTCCTTCCTGCAGTTTTCAGTTTCTCAGGTCCAGATACCCTGTGCATAATTAATCAAAAAGAAACACCAATAGCTTCATAAGAACAAGAACCATGTGGCAAGGCGGTACTCTCTAAATTCACACGAGCAAAGAGCAAGATTCTGAGACTGAATCTGTTGGTTTGTATTGCAGTTACTACAATGTTAAGGGTGCCCTTCAGAAAGTTGGGTCTTCCACTCATTGGTCACCGTATGCATGTATCCTTTAGGACAGGGTACCTGCAAGAAAGAGTACCTTAAACCATAAGAAATATTCTCTTTTTCCTCAAGGCAGATTCCTGAAGTGAGCGGTTCCAGAGTTTATTGGCAACTTTGAAAAGCGATCGAGAGTCTAGATAATTCTCACCCTTCAACTCCAGCAGGCTTAGCCTGCCAACTTTCCTGCACGTGCTTGTTACCTCTTTGTCACAAGATGGCTACCACAGCTCTAGGCATTAGGTCTTCACACTACCTTCAAAGATGAGAAAAGGGAAACAAAAGAAAACCACTTTCTGGGGCTGGGGTGGTAGCTCAGTGGTAGAGCACTTGCCTGGCATGCGTGAGGCACTGGGTTTGATTCTCAGCACCACATATAAATAAATTAATAAAATAAAGGTATTGTGTTCATCTACAGCTAAAAAAATATTTAAAAAAATTTTTTTTTAAAAAAGAAAAACCACTTTCCTACTCATCAGGAAGAAAAATAATCTCCTAGGTTTTCTCCTGTGTCCATGGTGGGAGCTGAATCACACAGTCATCTTAGGCTGAAAAGTGAGTATCTGTCAAAGGGGGGGTTAAGATTTCCATGACTGGTGCAAGCCAATCACAATTTATGTTATGCAGCCTTTTCATTCCTTCCTTTTTGGTGCCTTTTATGGATGTCTACTGTTGCTGTAGTCAAGGCAAAAGAAAGGGAAAATGGTGTTAGGCAGTTAACAGAGCCTGCCATTCATGTGATGTGTATTTCATACCATCCCCTGAGCTCTGATAAGCAAATAAAGGGCGGTAAAGTTAGCTGGGTGCTGTGATTAGGGCAAGTCAAGAAGTGTGTAGCTCCTGCTTTAGTCTTGGCCACAGAATGAAAAAGATAACAGACACCAAAATTGTAGGAATGTGAAAGCTAATTAAAATCTATAAGTTGACTCACTACAAACACCATTAAGAGACTTGCTCTGGGCAAAAATAAGGAGGAGGCAACCGAAGTTGTGGTTCCAATCAGTTGGAGAGTGGTAAATCTCTGATAGTATCTTTGCTAAAGACAGCTCCCTTCTCTAAAGTCAAAGAATCAGTCAATTCCCTGGTTAAAGACCAACTAAGTATGTCAAAAATCAGAATGTCTGTGCCATCATGGAAGCCCCCCCAAAATTTTAAATGCCGTTTGTGTGGTTGTATATTAAGCATGTTCTTTTTTTTTTTTTTTTTTTTTTTTTTTTAAATATTTGTTTTTTAGTTGTAGGTGGACACAATATCTTTGTTTTTTATTTTTATGTGGTGCTGAGGATCGAACCCAGTGCCTCCCGCGTGCTAGGCGAGCACGCTACCACTGCGCCATAACCCCAGCCCCTTAAGCATGTTCTTTAGAATGAATTATACATGGGAACAAGTCCGACTGACATCCACATGCCAAATATAGTAACTTGATCTAAAACCCAGTCCCCAGGTCTCTGCAGGCCCCTTATCCTCTTTGGCTGAGGCCTTATAAATTGGGGGGACTGCCATGATTATAACAATATTTACCTCACATAACAGCCACATGAGACATAATGTTGACCTTTTGCCAACTCCAGTCTCTCCCTGTACTATTTTCCTTAGTGCCACTAGAGCCCAGAAGGCAGTCTGTGGAATTAAAAGGTAATGTCCATGGGAAAGGGATTACTAGGTGTATTATTAGCTTTAATCACTACAGGGAAATATCTGACAGTCTACTTTTGAAGGAAAGAGGTTGATCTATCTCATGGTTCTAGAGGTTGAAAGTCCAAAGAGCACAGTGCAGGCTTGGTGAAGGATAGGCCTTGGCTGTGTAACTTTATGGTGTAGACAAAAATGGCAAGACGGCACATGGGAGCAAGAAAAAGACATTCGGACCTGGGAGTAGAAATAGGGTGGGGCCAGGCTTGCTCCTTTTAAAACTCTCTCAGGAGAATTCAAGGGGTTTCACTTGAGAGCTACTTTCCAGAGCACTAGCCCAGTGACCTCTTGCTAGGCCCCACCCCTCAAAAAAGATTCCACAGCCCTTCCCAATAGCACTACCCTGGGAACCAATCCTCTAATGCATGACACAACTAAACCATATCCAAACCTCAGGACTATATAATCCAGCTACCAAAGGATATCAGGTATATGCAAAAATATGTGTATAATTAAGTAAAATTAGAAATCTTAATAATAGGTATCTCCAGGTGGTGGTATTTGGATGATTTTTCTTTCTAATTTTCTACATGTCTCATTTCCAACAACAAATATACACTGGTTTCATGATTAGGTAAAAATCGTTAGGTGTTTTTTTTTTTTCTTTTTAAAATCAGTGTCATAGAAGCAGATGCTGTTATAACAGCTGGCCTGGGCACCATCTCGGGAAGGAGCAAACCTTTCAAGAGCTGTTTTCTTTTCATCAAGTAGTGCATCTCTCACTGGGAAAAAGGGAGAGTAATCAATAGATCAACACCAGGAGTTTTGTGATGATTTCCTCAGGGAGAGACTGCCTAGGAGCCTGAAGTCTGTTCTGTCTGGCCTGATGCTGCTCCTGGGCCTCTGGGGACTTTAGCAGATTAATCACTGTGCTCCTTAACATAATGTCCTCCAGGTTCATTGACAATTATTATGTGTCAAGCAAAAATACAATAATTTTTTTTAAAAAAAATCACCATGCCATTAGAGAGTTTGCTGTTTGGGGTCTGTTGCCTTCTAAACTGCAGGCAAACGTGCGATGAGCTGAGTACCTCGCAGGTAGACAAGCAAGCCTCTGTAAAGGGAAACAGCCTTCCATCAGGAAGAGGACTACTTAAACCAGGAGGAAGGGGGTGCTATCTTAAAGGAATCTAGAGA
Source organism: Xerus rutilus (assembly GCA_028644305.1). Taxonomy (NCBI): domain Eukaryota; kingdom Metazoa; phylum Chordata; class Mammalia; order Rodentia; family Sciuridae; genus Xerus; species Xerus rutilus. The sequence goes on from CM053401.1 coordinate 28,525,092, forward strand.
AGATGAAAGCAAGCTAAACATCTCAGGATTGCAGGCTGTCTGGCTTCACCAGCAGCTCTCCCTCCTTCACAGGCATTCCACTCTCCATGGTTACTGAGGCTCCAGCCAAGATGGCTGCTTCTTGTCCCCAGGACAGTCCCTGCTTCTCTGCCCCTACACCTGCTGACGGCTCACTGCCTCATTTCTTTCAAGTCACTGCTCAAATGTCACCTCCTTTGAGAGACTTTCTGTCTTACTCAGTTAGGGCTGCTATCACAGAAGTACCGCAGACTGGTTGGCTTAAACTACAGATAATTATTCCTCATAGTTCTGAAGGCTGGGAAGTCCAAAATCAAAGTGCTGGCCTATTCAGCTCCTGGTGAGGGCTCTCTTCCTGGTTTTCAGAGGATGGCCTTCTTGCTGTGTCCTCGCATGAAGAGGAGGAAAGAGAAAGCTTGGTCCCTTCATTTCCTTAATATAAAGGCACCAATTTTGTCATGGAGGCTCCACCCCATGTCCTCATTCAAACCTGATTACCTCCCAAAGGCCAAACCTAGAGGATTAAGTCTTTAATAAATGAATTTGCTGGGGGTGGGGAATGGGAGGGGACACATTCCACAGAAATTCATCAACATTCCAACTAAAATGCCACAAAGACAGTCACTCTCTGACCCCTCACCTGGCTTGATTTTCTTCATACCATTTATTTTCATCTGAAGTTTTGTGAAAATACACCCTAGTTTACTTGCTTATTATCCCTCTTCTTCTCCATTATAATGGAAACACAATGAAAGCAGAAACTCTCTCGCTTTTGCTGTGGGAATGTTCAGCCAAGCAATCAACAGCAGATGAACAACCTCCCCCACAACCACCTCACTTGTGAAGAGGATTTTGTGGCAGCTTTACTGCCTCTCACCCTTGTGAGGTCTCTCAGGTGAATCAAGGTGCGATTAGAGGGAACCTGGAGTTTGGATTACTTCCCTTTGCCTCTCTCCCTTCTGCCAAACATCCTGTCTCTCTTTACCTCACTTTCTTTTATTCTTGTCCAGTTCCTGTCTTTCATCATCTCCTCTGGGGATTCATTCAGTTTGCCTTTTTGGAGTGTCCCTGAGGGCTGTTCTCTGAGTTCTCCATCACACCCAACCTGTGCTCTCCAGTGTGGACCTAGGCCCCTGGACCTCAGAGTCTGTCACTGGTGTTCAAGGGCACTTCTGGCGCTTTCTTCATCCCTAACATGTCACACGGCTCTACAACAACTTTTTCTCCCTAAAAAAGGGAAAGGCTGTCCTGCATTGGGACCTCTTATCACCAGGATTTCTTTTTCAACAAATAAAAGATACCAGAGACTGTCAATCAAACTCCTCTACAGAAAGGACTTTAAAGTGGAAGAAATAGCCCTGAGCTGGAACTCAGAGTCATGAATTCTGGTCTGGACTCTAAGTAAATCACTTAATTATGTGTGAGTTCTTGTTTACTCATCCGTCAAATTGGAGAATATCTACCTTTGGAGATCATTATTAATTTTTAAGGAGATTCTACCTACAGATGTAATTTAGTAACATGCTGTATAAATGTTAGACACATGTATTTTTTTTTTCTTGACAGTTTTGAGGAGTACTGGTCAGGTATTTTATAGACTGTCCTTCTACTGAAGATTTTTTTCATCATTGGTCTGGGTTATGGATTTGGGGTAGGAAGACAAACTGCAGGAGATAAACTGCCATTTTCATCATGTATCAGGGAGGGTACTTGATATATACTATCAGCAGGACCTATCACTGTTGATATTGACCTTGATCACATGGCTGAGGTGGTATTTGTCAATTCTCTCCAGTGTATGGATATTCCCTTTCCCCCCATTTCCATACTGGCTTCCTTGGAAGGAAATCACTATGTACAGCCCACACTAAGAGAGTAGGGATTTATGCTTCCCCTCCTGGAGGATAGCATATCTACAGAAATTATTTGGAATTATTTTTTATGTTATACTCCCACTTTCTCATTTATTTGTTCAAGCATTTACTTTTACCAGTATGGACTCATGGATGTTCATTTTTTGGCTTAGAATCCAATATTCTTTATTCTTTTGTTCAAATTGTTATAGATTTGGCCTTTGGGAGCTCTTTCTTTTTTTTTCATATTTTATTTATTCTATTTAGGCTTACATAATAACAGAGTGCAATTTGATTCATTGTACATTCTATGTAGACACATGTATTTTATAAGTAAAATTTCATGCAAGATCAGGAAGCAAGTTGCCCCCTTCAGCTATATTCTGAGAACTTACTGACTTAATACTGAGAGTCAGAAGGGGTAGTTCCAGCTTCAGAGGCTGCCAGGCAGACACTAGGCCAGCAGAGCCTTAGCAGATGGAGACAGCCTCACTCTCTGACTCTCCACTGAATTGGTTCAGCACAGTCTATTTCTCACCGGCACCTTGCTGACAATGATGGTGCAGGGTCTGTGATCCCAATGTCACTGCTTTCCCTTGCTTCTGTCACTCTTCCTCCTTCACCTAAATGAGGTCCATTGAGACCCTATAGAGAGAGCTGCCTATATGTGGGGCTGCCCAAAACCACAATCAGAGGCTACTGTTCACAACAGGGGCCACTTGGGACCACCAGGAGCTTGTCTAGTAAACATCCAAAGAGAGAGGGAAAACCATTTTTAGCCTTAAACGATTTTAAGGACTTGACTTTAACAAAAAAAGAAAAGAAGCAGGGAAGGAACTGATCACTCTGGAGTTAGGGCCATCCCAGGGAGAAGCCACTGCCTGGAAACATAATTCTTTCTTCCTTCTATTTTCCTCTTTTTTTTTTTTTTTTTTTTTGTACCATGGATTGAACCCAGGAGTGCTTAACCACTGACACACATCCCCAACACTTTTTATTTTTTATTTTCAAACAGGGTCTTGCTAAGTTGCTTAGAGCCTTGCTAAATTGTTGAAGCTGACCTTGAACTTGCCATCCTCTTGCTGGGATTACAGGTGTGCACCACAGCAACTGGTCCTTTTCCTCTTAACTAGCAGGGACAGAAACTTTAAAAGGCAGCTAAAAGTCTAAAACAAAAGAAAAGAAAAGATTTGCCATTTTAGGTGTCAAGTCCAAAGTAGGATGGAGGGGAGGAAAATATTAAGCACCGAGCAAAGATCAGGTCTAGAAAACATAATGCTTGCCCTAGATTTCTTATTTATTTATAACAGAACCCTAAATATAGGGGAGAAAAATGTAATTAAATAAATTATATTTACATATATATTTTAATATAGATTAAATAAATTGTGTACATGTATGTATATATGATAGTATTAAATTAAAATACTTTTCTATAAGTTGATTCAATTGGAAATCCAAAATGTATTATACTAGAGAATTTATAAAAGGTTTTTAAAAGGATGCTCACAGACTTGTGTCTCTACAACATAGATGCTCACTTAACTTTAACATTTGCTAAAATGCACTCATTGACAAAATTCATGGACATAATACTAGAGCTCAAATTATACTTACACTAATGATCTCACTAAATTTAAACCTTTTGCCCCTATAATCTTGAGGTGGCAACTAAAATACAAGCTAGAAAAAAAGGTATGTAGTTCTCACATTAACTGTAGCCTTGCCTAAAATTTTCTGTGGTCACATTACCCATTGCTATAAAAGATTCTAAGTTAGACATCGGTACTGCCAATCAATATATTGTTGAACTCAAGTAACTTGTTTAGTGTTTACAAACTGGCTTGATAAAATAGGACCCCATGAGCCTTCAATTAAAATAGTTAGTATGACCTAAAGCAAATTAAAATAGGGCCTGTAAGGATTAAAACTTATACAGAGCCTAATAAACAAAAGAGTTGTTATTCCCACTGCTTCTTCATTTAACAATTGTATTTTGCTTGTTCTCAAATCTGGAAAAAATAAAGGCACCTCATCATGAATCACTACAACCTTCACGTGTGTTCCCATTCATGAAGGCCACCATGCCCAACACCCAATATTCTTAAAATTACTTATTCTATCCAACAATTTGTAAACATTTTACTCTTATAGATCCAGCTAGCATGTTCTGTTCAGTGCCTACTTCAGCAGCCTCTTAGCTTCAGTTTGCCTCTACCTCTGAAGGGACACAATACACTATTCCCTTAGTGCCTTAAAAAGAAAGAAGAGAGGGAGCAGAGAAACACAGAAAGAGGAGGGAAAATTAAAAAGGAAAAGCTCTTTCATGGTAAAGGCTTTGCCAACCTCTTCCATGCCTCTCGGGATCTCTGGACCACTTCTTATGGCCTTTAGTAGGCCCAGGGCATCTAATGCAAAAAGTTGCCCCTTTCAACCTCTGGCTCTCCACCCTTATAATGATAGGTGGCTGACTGTCTCCTGGACTGTCTTAGAAGTAGAGGCTGTCATGTCCCTGAGCCTGTGACCTTCTATACCCAGCTGCCCATTAATTTCTGGGTCAAGGAAATGACATTGACCTGGCCCACAATCTCATTGCTGGAGTTGATATTGCCTCAGAAGACACAGCCCCAACCCAAGACCTTGCCATTGGAGATGACTTCACTTCTGGTTCTGGAGGGGACTCTACTCCTCACATTAAAGCCTCCACTTTTTCCGCACAGCTGCAGAAGCGTCCCTGAGACAGCATGGAGTCAAGCCTGGCCCTTTGGTATGTAACACTTACAGAAGGAAGTGATTTCCCCCATTTGACGGAGGAGTCAGCCCTTCACCACCTGGGGAGCCCATTGGGATTAACCAAATACACAGTAATAGCAGCCTATGGACTATACAAATGGCACTGCTGACCATCATAAGTGAGGGAGCTTTAATGAAATACTGTTGCTTTCAGTCCTTTAGCCAGGATATTCTTAATAACAAAACAACACATGGCCAAACTTCAGGCATTCATCCTAACGCTGGAAGCTCTGGTCAACCAATAGTTTTATCTTAATGTTTATTATAAACTATTGGGTCATTATCTAAACCTGTTCCCCCCAAGGTAAAACACTAGGACTCTTGCCTTATGAATCCCCAAAATATAATCAAAATCATACATGTCTCCACATATACTAGGACACTCCCAATTTCCTTCAGAGTTACAGACGTTCCTGGTTGTAACTAAGACACATATTTCACTTCTTCAAATACTTAATTATGGCCTCTTAAAAAAGGCATTTGATGAAACTTTCACATCTCTAATAGGCCCCAGAGGATTGGTTTAATTAAAGACATAATGATCTCTTCAAACAACTCCTTCTCAAATTCCAGTCCAACAAATAAGGCCCTAAATAAGTTTCTGTTTTGCCCCAGGTCTTAACCTATTTTTTGCAAATATTCCATCTTGTCCCCATCCCACAAGGACTGGAGGCCAAATCCAAGGCACATACCCTCTTGGGACTTACTAATCATAGATTGTCCCATAGTCCAGGCAGCTAGCTGCTCATCTGATACAAGACCTAGTAAAAACTAAAATTCCACCAGAATGACAAACAAAAAGCAAAAGCCCTGTCAGGTATAGCCATACAATACAGTATTCTGTTGACTGTTGGTCTTCCTAGTGGTTTGGGTACTTCCACTGGTTTACATCAACTCAAGTGGATACCCACTTAAAAGGGATACCCTGGTCTCAAATCCCATACAACATCAATCTAGCCAACTGGAGATGACATTGCCTCAGAGGACATTGGCCAACCCAAGACCTCAGCATTGGAGATGACGTCACCTCTAGTGCTGGAGACACTCCACTCCTCACACTAAAGCCCCCACCCAGGGATGCCCAGAGACTGCCTCTCCTAAGGCACAAAAAGGACACGAGACAATTTTTGCTTTTCTTCCTGAATTTGTCTGCTCAGCCCATGTTCCTGGTATATTTCTTCTCTGCTCAAATTTGCACCCTACCCTTCCATGCCTCCATACCTAAAGAAAATTCTGATGCAAGTTAATACAATTAATTGAGAATACTGCTTTCCCAGGAGGAACCTGTCTCATGTCCATCAACATTTTAACACTCTAGGGAGAGGACCATCTATTCCCCGATGCCTTCTCCTATTACTCTGCTCCAGCTTTCTATCATGACTTCCTGCCATGCATCTCTGAACACAATCACCATGACTATTCAAACTATAACTGCCTTACAATTGAAGTATAATGTTGAGGCACCAAGGGGTGAACTGTAGTGAATTCTTATAATTTTATGTTGCCTTGACATCCAAATTGGAATTTCTCATACCAGAAGCAGGGCTCAATTGCACTTGATGCAGTTTCCAGTTTACCTCCTCCCAGTTCTTCAGTGTGGTTGTTCCATTTATCTGCCTTATACAGAAGCCTCCTGGTAACACCCTACCCTGCTGTAGGGCATATAGACACAACCTTCTTCCCTTACCGCACTAACACCCACACAATGGACAGACTACACAAATGCTACAGTGACCATCTCTCAGTCAGAGTGATCCCATGCAACACATCTTCTTGGTTCAAACCCACCCATTGGAACTCTTTGCATGGAAGCCACTTGGGTGACACCCAGTACTGCAGTAAAGTGAACCCATAAGTTCATCTCTACCTCTCTCACACATTCTCCATCTGCTGGTTAAGTACATTGCAGTCTCTGGACTTCTATTGGTCTCAGTAGGCAGCCATCTTCTCTCCTAGACCTGTTAGTGATAAAAGGCTTCAGTTATTTTATGCATTCTGTGGCACTGGCCCTGCCTCTTGTGTCTCACCTGACTGGCATACCTGAACCTAACTCTCCTCTCAGTCTGGATTGGCTTAGAGAGTGGCTATCTCAGTTTACGGCCACTGTCGAGAGAGAGACCTCAAGATTAGTTTAGAAAGAAATCACAACACAGTTCTATTAAAATCAGGCACAAGAAAAATATTATTTCTTCTATTATTCAACATTGTTTTGTGAGTTTCAACCAAAATAATAAAAAAGAAACAATCTGTATAAATACTGGTAAGTAGCAATTTTCAGATATTCAGATTAGAGAATTGTTTTCCTAAAATGATTAAGAAATTCTACTTTAGACCTTTTCCTCATCCATAGAACTGATATAATATTATCTGCCTTATGGAAATATTATCAGGATACTAATTCATATAAGATACTTAAAACAGTGCCTATCCCATTGTTAGTAAAGTGGATACAAAATAAAAATATAAAATTAATAGTTTTTTAAAAATAAACAATTAGAAATTGAAATGTCAAGGGGAGAAAATCTCATTTTTAGCAAAAACCAAAACTATAAAATACCTAGAAATAAAATTCACCTGGAGGGAAAAACTCATAATTAAGCAAAACTATAAATCTTATTAAGAAGAAAATGAGATACCTAGATGAGGTGACAATTTTCTATGATAGAATGTTATGTTACCATGAAAATGTCTACACTTCTTAAATTAATTTATATATTTAATAAAATTTCATCCAGAATCCTAGTTTGGTGTTTTTACACGGTACATAATAATTTCAAGGATCAATAGGAAAATAGCTGAGAGCAGTCAGTAAATTTTTACAAAAAGATAAAAATAAATGATTTCCACTTCTAGCTATGATTTGAAAATAACAAAAGCTTCAGAGAGAACCTGAGGGATCAAACACATGAGGGAAAAGAGGCACTTAGATGTGAGCTAGAATTCTTTAGTGCCTTTCTTCTTGAGGCATCTGCAGATTCACAATCGGTGGTCCACTGAAAAGGTAGGCAGAATGTGGCAACTAAGAAATTGAGAAATTAAAGCTGGGCATGGTGATGCACGCCTGTAATCCCAGAGCTCAGGAAGCTGAGGCAGGAGCATCGCAAGTTCAAAGCCAGCCTCAGCAACTTAGTGAGGCCCTAAGCAACTTAGTGAGACTCTGTCTCTAAATGAAATATTTTTTAAAAGGGCTGGGGATGTGGTTCAATGGTTAAGTGTCCCTGGGCTCAATCCCTGGTACCAAAAAAAAGGAAAAGGAGAAGAAAAGAAATTGAGAAATTAAATAGAATTTGAAGTATTCTAATCCATATGGAGACACCAACAACATAAAAGGAGTTCCTGACTCAGTATGGAAGAAAACCTTGGGATATAAGTGACAAATAGACCAGTCTTCACTAAGCCTGGAACACAGCCTCCAATAAGCTTTAATACATATTGAATTAGGATAATTTATCTTTGTCCTAATAGTGTATTCAAGAAAAGTCCTCTCTAGAAAAGCTAATTTTATACAGAGACTCAAATTAATTATAGAATTTTTCTCAGATAATGTTAGCATTCTATTAAAAAATCACCAGGCACTCCAGGAAACAAGAATATAGAATATAGAATATAGAATATATATATAGAGAGAGACAGAGAGACAGAGAGACAGAGAGAGACAGAGAGAGACAGAGAATAGTAAATCAAACTCCATGAAATAATGACAGAAATAATAGAGTATAAGAAATAATAAAATAAGCAACAATCATACATTAGATAAATCATCAGAACAAAATCATCAGAACTAAATTTTCTTTGAATTTCTTAAAAAGATGGTTTTAAATCTTAGCAAAACTGATCAAGAAAAGAAAAAATGGGCTGGGCACAGTGGTGCACACCTATAATCCCAGCCCTTTGGGAGGCTGAGACAGGAGAATTGCAAGTTCAAAGCCAGTCTGAGCAATGGCGAGGCGCTAAGCAACTCAGTGAGACCCTGTCTCTACATAAAACACAAAATAGGGCTGGGGATGGGGCTCAGTGGTCGAGTACCCCTGAGTTCATATCCCTGGTACCAAGGGGGAAAAAAAAAAGAAAAGAAAAAATGGCATAAATTAGTCATTATAAAAAATTTGAATAAATAGAATTCTGAAAATTGCTGATTTTCTAGAAATTAAAAACATTAAGGGCTGGAGTTATGGCGCAGTGGTAGCGTGCTCGCCTAGCATGCGTGAGGCACTGGGTTCGATCCTCAGCACCACATAAAAATAAAATAAAGATATTCTGTTCACCTACACCTAAAAAATAAATGTTAAAAAAAAACATTAAAAGAGCCTATCATAATATTTTACCAATAAATTTGACAGTATACATGAAATGAACAAACTCCTTGAAAAATATAATTTGCCATACTGAAACATGAAAAAAATAGAAAAACTGCATGTATTTGAAGATTAATTTAAATGTGCATGTGGTAACCAGAATAATGCTTTCCCCAAAGATGTCCATAGCCTAATCCCTTGAACCTGTGGACATTGTCACTTTACATGGCAAAAGACTTTGCAGAGGTGACTAGGGACCTCAAGATGGGAGATTATCTTGGATTATCCAGGCAGGTCCACTCTCCTCACATGGGTCCTCAAAAGTGGAGAATCTTTCTCTTTGTCCTCAGAAGTTGTGACTAGAGAAGAAGGATCAGAGAGATGCAATGTTGCTGGAGGAAGGGGACCAGGAATCAAGTGCCTTTCTAGAAGCCAAGAAAGACAGAGAAAAGGATTTACCCTAGAGTCTCCAAAAAGAAACATATTGTTGCCAATACCTTGGTTTTAGCCCAGTGAGATCTGGATTTTCAAGCTACCAAAAAGTCCCATAAGGAATCTGTATTATTTTAAATCACTATAGCAGCCACCCATGAAAACCAAAACTAATACAATTGATTAAAAAAATTTAATCCTTACTTTAAAAATCTTTCCATACAGAATGTCTAATTCCAGACTGTCTTCCCTAAAGTTATGCAAATTCCTCCAGATAATAAAGAAACATGTCTCAACTCTCTTGATAAAGCCAGAAAACCCTGACACCATTGTCTGACAAGAACATTTTAAGAACAGAAAATTGTAGGTCAACCTCTATCCTGAATCTATACATAGGAATCCTTAACCAAGAACATACAAACCAAATTCAGTATATACATCAAAGGATAATATAATACAAACAACATGACTTTGTTCCAGGAATGTAAAATTTCCAACATTAGAAGATGAGCCCTTATAATTTGTCACTTCAACAGATTAAGAAAAAATTCATACAATTATCTCAATTGATGCAAAGAAATTGATAATATTCAACACACATTTACAACTAAAAACAAAAGAAATCTTAAGAAATTAGGAAGAGAGGGAATTTCCTTAATCTGATCAAATGTTGTACAAAGAGCATAAAGCTCATATCATTTTTTTTTTTTTTTTGGTACTAGGGATGCTTAACCACTGGGCCACATCCTCAGCCGTTTTTATCTTTATTTTTGAGACAAGGTCTCACTAAGTTCCTTAGGGCTCACTGAATTAAAAAGGCTGGTTTTAAACCTTCTATCCTCTGCCTCAGCCTCCCAAGCCACTGGGATTACGGGCATGTGCTGCCACACCTGGCTCACATATTTAAAGGGAAAATATTGAAAGTGCTACTTATCACTGTATTTGAAATCCTAGCCAATGCAAAAATAAAAGATTTGAAAGGAAGAAACTTGTAAGCATAGTTATATATGAGGGTGAAAAATCTACAAATGAACCTTTAGAATTAAAAGCAAATTTAATAATGTTACCATATACAAAATCATTATTCAAAATTCAATTTTATTTTTACCATAATAAAAATAGTTCAACACCAAATTTTGTGTAACCAGAACAAAAAAGGAAAAAGAACCCATTTGCCTGGCATCATTTAACTCAAATACCCAGAAATAAGACTGAGGAAATATGTGCATTGAAAATTTTAGGACTCCACGGGGAGAAATGAAAGATCTAAACAAATAGATATTTCATGTTCATGGGTCAGAAGATTCAATATTGTAAAGATTGACATTGATGATTCTCTCCAAGTTGACTACAAATGTAATGCAATCTTAATTAAATTCTCAGCAGGAATTTTTGTGAAAACTGACTAAATTCTAAAATTTATTCATAATTGCAAAAGGCCAAAAATAGCCAAAATACTCATAAAGAACAAAACAAAAACATTCACAGATATCAAGATTTTTTGTTAAAATAATTAAAACACTATGATATGGGGAGGATTGTGAGTTTAAAGCCAGCCTCAGCAATGGCGAGGCGCTTAGCAACTCAGCGAGACCCTGTCTCTACATAAAACACAAAATAGGGCTGGGGATGTGACTCAGTGGTTGAGTGCTCCTGAGTTAAATCCCCAACATCCCCAGAAATAAAATAAAACAGTATGATATAGATACAAAAGTAAGAAAATATTCAAATATTCAATATCATAATAGATATATCATGTATGAACACTTGATTTATATCAAAGGTAACATTGCAGGAGAAATCATCTCATTTTGATAAATTGTATGTATCTTTAATTATTTGTATATTCATATGGAAAGAGCAAAATTCCACTCCTCCTTCACAATAAGTAGAAAAACTCAATTCCAGAAGAATTGTACATTTAATTAAAACTTTTTTTAAAAAATAAGAATTCTAAAAGATAACACAGAAAAAATATCTTCATGACCTTGGGTCGACAAAGGAAAAGGAAACAGAAAGCACTTAGGATGAAAAAGAAAATCAGATAAATGGATTACATTTAAAAGTAAGAACTTTTGTTCATCCAAAAATGATACAAAGAATGAGAAAGCAAGCCAAAGACTGGGAGAAGATATTTGCAATACATGTAATGATAGAAGACTCATCCAGAATATGTAAAGAGTCCCAACACATCAATAAGAAAAAGAGACAACCTCACAGAAAATGAAGCTACATCTGTGAATAAAGGAGGATATCCAAATGTCAATGTATACATCAAAAAGTTTCCACTTCAATAGTTATTAGGAAAATGCAAATTAAGGTTCAATAAACGCCACTGAAATGACTAAAATTAAGCAGGTTGACATTAACATGAATGTGACAAAATAATATTAGGGAACAGAGGTGTAAATAAGTACAAACAACAGGAAACTGACATTACCAATTAATGATGCATATTCAAAACCCTATAAACCAGCCAGCCTATTCCTAAGTATATACCCAAGAGAAGTGAGCACATATATGAACCAAAATATGTGAATACAAGTGTGCACAGCAGCATATGGAAAATAATAAACAACTGGAAACAATTTAGATAGCAATTTAGAGAGGAATTAAAATTTATGAAGTTTCAATTAGGAGGAATATGTTCTAGTGTTTTACTGCACAGCATGGTGACTATAGTAAATAATAGCAATGTATTGCCTATCTCAAAATAACTAACAGGGAGGAGCCTTAAATGTTATCACAAAGAAATGATAATTGTTTGAGATGATGGATATGCTAATTTACCCAATTTGATCTCTCCATAATGTATACATGTACTGAAATTTACAGGGTACTAAATATTGTACCCTGTAAATAGATGAAATTATTTGCCAGTTAAGAAAAAATAAAATTAAAAAAATTTTCAAGTTGTGTATTCCTTCAGTGGAAACTGTAATGAAGAATAAACAATTGCTACTATACACAAAAGTATGGATGAACCCCACAAAAGTCACATGTAGAAAGAATCCAGACACAATAGTTTATTCTAAATGCTTCCATTTATACAAACTTAAAAATCACATGAGACTAATGTAGGGTTTTAGAAATCATAAGAGCAGTTCCCTTTGGAAAGGAGGAGAAAAGATGTGAAGGGGCACGAGGGAGCCCTGAGCACTGGTAATATTTGTTGTTTTGGGTAATGATTAAATACTAGACATTTACTTTGTGAAAAAGTCTTTGATCTTACACTTAGGATTTGTGAATGTATTTCTGTATGTAAACAATTTTATTAAAGGCAAAAAAATCATTGACAAAAGTTTGAAGTACAAGTTATAACAAAGTTAAAAAAATAATATAATGCATAGACAGGAAAGAATCATGCCCCAATAAACTACCCTGTTATCAACAGTGCTTATTAAATTTTTATCTCCCTGTACAGAGCTGTTTTAGGACTTAAAGGATGAACTTGCTTTTCTGCCCTTGCCTCTTCTTAACTGCAGATTGTATAGTTCAAGGGCTGTGGAATGCTGGCACCTTAGGCTTCCTGTGAACAGCAAGGGTATGGCTTGTGCCAGTGATGGTTGGGGTAGGCAAGTCTATTCCTTGGGAAGTATCCAAGGCCCCACTTTTGCAGAGGCAGCAACTTGTAGAATTTTGGGGCATGATAGTAAATAATGGGGCATAACCAAGAAGCTTCATGGCCCTTTCCTACAATCCATCCCATCTGTTCTATTGCATGCTGCTCAGCCTCTAGAGAAAGAAGGGCATTTCACGGCTGGGAACGACTCATCTCATAGCCAGAAAGTGAAGGAGAGAGATAGAGAAAGAGATATGCCCTCTTTAAGGGCATGTCCTCAGTGACCTGGAGACTTCCCATTAGGCATCGCCTCTTAAAAGTTCTACCCACTTCCCAATAGTGCCTTCTTGGGGAGAGAGGCTTTGAGGGATACTTCAGATCCAAAGTATAGCACTCATTAGAATAAACATTTAAAACAGGTGTGGTCTGGGACTGTAGCTCAGTGGTAGAGTGCTTGACTAGCGTAATGTGAGGCCCCGGATTCAATCTCCACTATTGAAAAAAAAAATGGTGAATTTTATTGCATGTAAGTTATGCCTCAATAAAGTTGATCTAAAGAGAAAAAGAAAATCATCAGAAATCACACCACCTCATGATAACCATTGCCATTGTGATATTTTTATACTGCCAGGGCATAAACACACACATATGCAAACACAATCACACTCCATGTTCTATTTTTTCTTTCTTTCAATAATATACCAGAAAAACCTTTCTACATTTTTAATACATAAAATGCTGGATCAGCATTTTTATAGTAGTAAACTACACCATTATGTCAATGTGACATGATTTACTCTACCAATTTTCTCTGTTTCTAATTTTTCACTATTATGAGCACTACTATAAATATGGTTATAACTAAATATTTACACTTACCCTTAATTACTGCCACAGAATAAATTTCTGCCAGTAAAATTAAGGAGTCACAAGGACTCAACTTTTTTAAGGAATGATTTATCTTTTATATTTGCCCTCCCATACCAGTTTCCATGTCCACCAGCCATCTCTTGGTCTTAACTACAGTCCAGTCAGCATTGTGGTGCTCCATCGGAAGAGACACAAGGTAAATCCCACTAAGAAATACATATTGAAGTCCCCCAGTGTCAAGAGTTACAGAAATCCTAGTAACTCAGTGTTTCAGCACTAACTTACCTGAATGCAAGGCCCATAAAGTTTCAGGAATCTGAAAGTACTCCTAACTGGGCACATCGAAGACCCAAACTCAGGACAGAAGCCACCATATGACCTGCTAACGGAACACTGAGTGAAGGGTCAGAAAAGAACTTACTTCATCCCAAGTCCAGGGGCTCTCTAGTCCTATACCCACTTTACTTCTTTGGATCAAACTTTGTTGGAAAGCAGCCTCTCTGGGGAGCCAGGGATCCTGGAAATTGTGTAGTTTGTGGTTTCGCCACTGCTGTGTGTTAGCACAGTCCCAGTTGGTTCCAGCTTTTTTCCCATCCAGGTTCTGCTGCATGTGGCTTTGGGATGCTTATTTAACATCTCTAAGCCTCAACTTCCTCACCCAAAAAATGGAAATAGAAATTGTACCTATCTCATCATAGTCTTCAGAGGATGGCATGAGATAATAAACCAAATTTACTAGCACCACCCCTAGCTCCAAGGAGGGGCTTATATTTGGTAAGTATTATTATTGTTTATTGGCTCCATCATTCTGTCTTCAGGCAGCAGAAGCCTGCAAAAACAACTACTGACCTTTATTTTATATTAATATCTGTCCCCACCGCACTGGTGTCCATACAAAAGGCAACCCACTGTGCTCATTTTAGAGCTGCCTAAGGCCACGATAAGCTCAGGACACGAAACTCCATTCTTAGGAGAGGCCTGCCCACCCCTCCTGCCTCCAGGACCACGCCTGATAAATATAGCAGAAATTACAGGCATCTGATTTAAGGCTATGTGTGTACACTTCGCCCTAGCCAAACCCCAAACCTTACTTCTGAGGCTGCATCAAAGAATCATCTCTCCTCCCGTCTCCAGGCCCAGAGCAAGCCGCAATTTGGGAGGCAGCCCCCTCTTATTTTTAGCTTTAAAAAAACCCAAAAGCCAACATGCCAGCGCTCACTCAAGCGTCTCTCACAAGCTGTTGTTTGACTTGGGTTAAGAAAATGACAGGCTGAGTTCTGCACCAGGAGAAGGAAAAAACGGGGGAGAAAGGAGTTTTATTTTCCCTCCACTGCTAACCTCCGTCCCCCTCAACTCCTCCCCTAGGCCTGGGTGGACCCTGCCTGGGTAATCGTCCCCTGCTATATTTAAAAACCACAGATGTGTTCGGTGGAGACTTAATTTCGGAATTGCAGGCGGCGTCTCCTGAGGACAAGGGGAAAGCCAGTGCTGCGCGCCCGCCTGCTGCCTGGAGCTCCCAACTCCCGGGAATCCAGGTCAGGGCGCGCCGAGGTGTTGGAAGCGCCGCCGGCCGAGAGGCGCTGGACGCCAGGCTCCAATGGTCGGATGAGTGGGCGGGGTAGGGGTTCCATCTGCGTTCTGTATTCTGGGGCTCTCTGGACGCGAGGTGCAGACTCGATGTCCCCAGTTCTGGCCGGGAAGTGATCTGAAAGTCTCCCCTCCGAGCACCAGGCTGAATATGCGCGGCTTGTCATTCGGTGCGGCTCTCTCTCCCAGCTGATAGGGTGACGTTCGCTTTGGAGGCTTGGAGATTGGCTTTTTGATTTGGCTTCTTGCGGCAGCTTAATGGGCAAAGCTCTCGGCTCGCCCAGAAACCAGCCCCTCTGCTCGTCCCCTCTGCGCTCAGCGAGGCCGAGACGTCTCCCACGGTGACTGCGTGAGAGGTGGGGAGCCGGCGCGCTCCCAGCCCCGGGAAAGCCCCGGCGACGCGACTGAGAGCTGGAGCAGGGTCCCTCGGAGCCGCCAGGGCGCGCCGGGTTGCTAGCCTTGCTGCCCCTCCCGGCAGGGATCCCCCGCCAGCGGCGGCCGGGACTCCGGGCCTCTCCCGCGCTGGGCGACCAGCGCTCCGCGTCGGGGTTTTCCTGGTTGCTTGGTTCGGCGTGGAGCGCCCCCTCCCTTGTCCCCTCGCCCTGGCCTCAGTCCCCCTCCCTCCCAGATCTCGCGCTCCAGATGCGCTGCCCGGCAGCTCCCTGACAGCTGCGAGTTCACGAGCCCCGGCGGGCGGGCAGGCGACGGAGGTGGCGGCGGACTGACATGTCCCGGACGCGGCTGCGGCCGGCCGGCAGCCCGCGGGGGCGATGAGCCGCTGCGGCCGGTAAGGAGCCCCGCGGCGGGGGCATCGCGCATCTTTCTTACCCTTTCACTTGCTCACTCGGCTCTAGAGGCGGAGAGGAAACGGTGAGTAATGGGGTGAGCCTCCTGCCCTTCCCCCTCAGCGGGCGACTGAGGCAGGGGAGACCGAGGCTGGGAGGCTTGGGATGCCCCCAGGAAGGTCCTTGGCTGTGAATAATTATGTTAATTAAGTTATTTCCCGTGATTATTCATAGGTATTGCTTTCTTGTGGGTTTGCTGCCAGTAGAAGTCTGTGTGTGTGGATGGCATGTGTGTGGGGTGGGGGCGGGGGTGCCCTGGAAAGTATCCGTCGTGTATGCGGTGTTGGAGAGGGAGGTCTGTCGGAGTGAGTGTCTACGGGGGTGCTGGGAGAAATGCCTGGGAATGTGTGTACAGTCGAGTCGTGGGCTTGCTGGGTAGTGGCGGGTGCTCAGCTCATTGGGGAGATCGCTGTGTTGCGTGCTGCATGCATGTGTGCATATGTGTATCGCTTGTGCCAGGGCGTGTTGTGCTGTTGGGGCTGACTGCCCACCGGGTTTAGGGGCTAGGAGGAGAGCGCATTATTCACTCGGCGCGCGCCCGCGTGCACACAGGCACGCACGCGCGCATCCCAACCTCGGGACTCCACCGCCGCGGGTCGGGGACTGCAGCCCCAGCGCACCCTCCCACCGCCGCCAAAGGGGCGGGCAACAAGGAGGGGTTCTCCAGTTCTTGGCTGTCCAGACCGGGGTGGTCTGGACGATCCTGGGCTGGGCTTTATGGAGAGAAGAGAACTATGTGATAACTAAGCCCCCTCCCCATTCTCTCTCTCTCTCTCTCTCTCTCTCTCTCCACACACACACACACACACACACACACACACACACACAGCCACAGGCCCTCCTTTACAGGTTAGCGCTGCTCTTGCAGACCCTGGTTGACCTGCCCCAAGGACCCGAGCCACTGGGGGAGATGATGAAAGCTATTTGCTCCAGGAAAAACGCAGTTTTTCGTCTGTATTCATTGTGTTTTATTTTTAACCGTGGAGGGAGGGGGGTTAAATAAAACAAACGCCTTTAATGCAGTGCCATAAATTTACCCGCTCGCCTCTGCCCGCCTCCTCTCCCCCTCTCCCTCCCGCTCTCTCTTTTTTTTGCCTTTCTCCTTTGGCGATTAAAACACAAACCCCTGAACGTGGTGCTAAGGTTTCCCAGGCAGAAACATTGAAATTGAGTGCAATTTATCAGAAACGCAGGCTGCAGCTGGGAGCCAGGTGCTCCGCTCCTGGGTGGTCAAGAAACCCCTGAAGCGGGGGAGGGTGTGGGTACGTGATAGGAACACATCCGGCCTTCTGGTGCGGGCACCAAAAGGGAAGCCTCCGGGGCCTCCGGCGACCTGGTGACTTGCAGCCGCGTGTGATTAATCTTCCACAGCTGTTGTGCCCCGTCCACTTGAGCTCAGCGCTTGTTTACCTCGGGTTTTCAAATATAGCTGCTGCGCCATGCTCTTCCTGAAATAGGGTGATCAGTTCACTGTGTATGGGCGCTTGGCCTCCCGCCGGCCCTTTCTTTTGCTGGCCTGCCTAACTGCAGCCAACTTTGAGAGGAAGCTAGTCCTTCACGCCTTGCAGTTCTCCAAATGAGGATGGTTGATGGTCAGAGCTTGTGGTGACCAGAGTGGACTCATCACCCCAGTCCTTCATTCCAATCTACAGTTTCCATAGTAGTCACTTTTAACACAAGTCCACTCCCTAATCTTTTTCTTTAAATAAATATAGATATTTGATTGAGAAGAAGCAGAGAGAACCTACAGAACTGGATTTGGTTGCAGTGGTCTTTAACTTGATGGAGATGGGTAGTTTATTCTACCTGGAATGCTTACTTAAGTTCTCCCAACACCCCTAATGTGCTCCTACTCACCCTCCAGCTCTCAGCTACTTCTCCAAGGAAGCCTTCCATGCCTTCTCTGACTAGGCCAGGTCCCCTTATTTCATACACCCATAACCTATTACTTTGAAGTAATTTTAAGATGCACATTGAATTTATTCATAATTGAGTGCTGCTGGGCACAGCTCTAGACAATAAGTTCCACGAAGACAAGAAAGATGACCGGTGTTTTTTCACATTGTATTTCCAGAGCCTACTGCTATGCCTAGCATGCAGTAGACACCCAGTAAACATTGGTTGAATTAATAAAATTGGAAGAACAAGTTACAGCTTCCTCTCTGTGCTCCTGCTCCTCTGATCTCCACTTGGTACTGCCCTCCACAGCCTCCTGGTCAGAGAAGGGAGTCCAGTGGTATCAAACTGATCCTGTTTAAAAAGTGCCCTTCTCCTGTGCCCCTCTATGGGCTGGGACCCCAAAGCACTTTCCCTGGCCCCACTCTTTTCCTTTGTAAGGCAATTCCTTTATATAGTCTCTGGGCACAGTTATTGGTATTGACCATGAGCATTGATTGTGGTCATTGTCCCCTGGCCTGCATGATCCATCCAGTTGTTGCCCACAAACTGGATTTGAAGAATGTGCTGCACATCTTGACTTCTCTTCAAACCCTAAGAGGAGAGGAATAACTCTCTTTCACTCAAGCCTGGTTGGTTTCAATATTTGGTGAGATTCAGAAATACACTGGACTCCAAAAGAGAAAGCTTTCATTTATTTGTTCAGCCAGCCATTTATTCAATAAATATTCAACAGCCAACTACCTGCCAGCATGTGTTAGTGAGGTGCAGAGGCAAGTAAAATAGAATGGCCCCTTTCCTCAAACGAGAAGATTCCAGCAGGGATAACCAACCAGTGAACAGGCAGTTGCCATAGAAAGTGATTTCTGCCGCTGGAGAGTAAATCACAGGTCAGTGGAAGTGCACAGGAAGAGCACCACTCCATAGGGCTTTAAGGACTTGTAGGAACAGCTAAGCCCAGAAAGGAAGGAAGGAGGTGAAAGGAGAAAGGGGAGGGCAGGGAAGGCCAGAAAGTGCTATGAGTGAAAAGAAGAATATGCAAAAAGGCCTAATGTAGAGAAGAATTTTCCCAAATGGCTGCAGGCAGAGTAAAATGTGTGTGTGTATGTGTGTGGGGCAGTGAGTCTAGAGAAGCCATAGATCAAACTTGAAGGGCTTTTACTCCATGCTAAGGATTTTCACCTAGTTTCCAGTGGGAAGGGTCAGATTTGCATTTTAGATAGTATGCTGAAATTGGCTGAAATTGGAGTGTAGGAGGAAAGGGAGGCAGAGAAGGAGGAGGCTGTTTTAGACACCCCTGTGTGTGGTCCTGGCAGTCTGTGAGGGAGGGGTTAGGGTGTTTCTCTGTCTGTTTTAGTGTATGAACCAGAGATGCCCTTTTAGGAAGTTCCATTTTCTTTAATGGGGTCAGTTCATGTTTGTTTGCTCATTTGCTTTTTTGAGTGCGCCCTCTAAACCTAACACTGGTCAGGGTATCTTAGGGAAAAGGAGAAAGGCTATAGGAGGCATATGATACGTAAAGCAGCAGAGCAAAGCAAGCTCCCCGAGATCGGAGTTGGAAAGGTCTCTGAGGTCTGGGAAAAACCCCAGGGAAGAGCCTGGAAGGGTAAGAAAGGTTTAGATCCATTGTCACATCCGTAGAGATCATGGAACAAGACATTTAAAAAAGAATCACATGCAGCTGGGCGTGGTGGCGCACACCTGTAATCCCAGCACTTTGGGAGGCTGAGGCAGGAAGAATCGTGAGTTCAAAGCCAGCCTCAGCAACGATGAGGTGCTAAGCAACTCAGTGAGACCCTGTCTCTACATAAAACACAAAACAGGGCTGGGGATGTGGCTCAGTGGTTGAATGCCCGAGTTCAATCCACGGTACCAAAAAAAAGAGGAGGAAGAAGAAGGATCATATGCATATATAGATGGATTTAAAAAAAATAATATGGAGGGTGGATGAAGGCTAATTCCAGAATCGTGTACTCAGATAGGGTATAGAGTCATTTACTATGAAAACTGTTCTATTTTATCCTAGATATAGCTTGGAATAGGCCAAGTAGCATTTATTGCCTTGATATTTGGCTCGACCCATAGGACTTCCCTGGTTGTGTGCAGGAATGCTGGGTCATGTGGGGACTGGATCTGGAAGTGGGACTGGAAACTGTAATCCTGCTCTGGCTTCCATATACTACTGTCCAAGTCACTTGAGAGGAGAAGATCTCAAAGTCCTAGAGATTGAAGCAGACAGTACTGAGCTTGATCAGTACTCTTTCTTTGCACCCTGATCTTCCCTTGATTTCTTATTCTTCTTTGTCAATAACTTCAGAGTAGAAAATTCCTCCCCTCCTGCCTAGTGCCCAGGAGCCACCCCGCCTTCACAAATTGCTTCGGACTCTTTCTTATCTGAAGTCTCTTGCTCCTTCAATATAGCATAGCAAAATCACTTGTGTGTTTACCACTTGTCAGCTACTAGGTTGAAAAGTGCTACACGTGGGTTTTTCCCCATTCAGTCCTTACCATAGCTGTATGAAATAGTTACTATCATTATGACACTGTACAAAACAGCTCTCTGACATCTTCCCAACTTCAGCCTCTCCCTCCTTCAAGTCTTTTTGGCCACTGCTACAAGATTTGCCTCCTAAAACACCCTCCTGAGCTTGTCACTTTCCTACACAAAAATCTTAGAAGGATCCCCCATTTTTCCATTTCCTTGTATTCGAGTTCCTGTGGCCTGGGTCCCCACTCCATGTGTCGCCACGTGGTCGCCTATGTGAAACTGTCCTTTCTTCTCCTATGCCTTGGTTTGTAGTTTACCAGCCCCTGAGGATCATACCTGTCTCCAACATTCTATTCAATTGCTCTTCCTTTTGGGGAGGCTTCACCAAGTAGTCCTTTCTTCTCTGAATCTTGAGAACATAGATTTCTCTGAATCATGAGTTTCTTACACTTTCTGAAATGTAGGGGTTTTGTTCTGGCTTTTCTGCATGTGGCTTGACTCCCCCTCCCTGTCTCATGCGGCTTGAAACACAGTGGATGTTCAATGAAAGTGAAGGAGTGAACAAATGAACAACCTGCCTTGCTCTTGAAGCAGGTGAAACAAGGTCAAGGAAGGAGACCCCTGCTATTTGTCATAAAAGAAGCAAGTGACGGAGTAAAAAATCAAGTCAGGAACAGCCAACGTGTCATAATAGAAGCATGGAGCTGGTGGTAAGGTTAGGTTCTAGTTGTTATTGCTTCTGACAACCACAGGGAAGAGCTGTCTCTGTCCTCTGGGTCTTGGATTCCTTGTCTATTAAAAGGATTTGGATTCGATGTGTTGACTGTTAAGCTCTTCCCTGACCTGATAGCTTTGTCTTCTGAGAGTTGTATTCCACAGCATATAGATTGCCTCTTGGTAAGAATACCTTAAGTGCTATAAACCTTCTAGCATTAACTTGAAGTCCCTAGTGTGCCTGTTTTCATGCTGGTCAGGTCAAAGGTCAGCTGCCAGTCAACTTGGCTATCTGAATGTCTGAGCTTCTAGTCCCGGTGAGCTGGGGTTGAGTGTGCACTGATGCCCTAGATTGGTACCAGTGTGTAGTCCCTAGTCATCCCCCTACCCATTGCTATATTCCAGGCATTCACAGAAGTAGTGCTTTAGGCCCCCAATGCTCCAGCCATCCTGCCTCATGCAGGCCATTGATCTAGCACAACCACTCTGCCCATCCTGTACCATACCACCAGACTCCCTCCCTAGTGAGACAGGAAGAACCATCTTGAAGCTGTGCCTTTCAGCCCCTCAGAAGGAACTAATAGGGGGATCAGCTTCAAGGGGAATCCTGAGGTGTTGGGGACCAAGCACAGCTGTAGACAGTAACTGATAAGCAGGGAGTCTGAGAATCCCTCCCTACTCCCTCTTGTGAAAGGGGTATCCAGAGCACCCCTAGAGTTGATTGTACAAGAGACTCTTCCAGCCACGTCTGATAGAGATGACTTTGACTACTTGCCAGACTCCATTTGTTCTTCATTCAATCAATGAAATGATTTAATTCTGTACTTCAACATTTAAAAAATTAAGATAAATTAAATGGCATTAAAATAAATCAAGCTTCTGGAGAATGGTCTGGGGAACATGGACATAAAGGAGGCTGATCACCAGCTTCACTCCGTGGCTTAGGAGCAGGGCAGAAGGATGTCAGCCCTCTCTCCATGAGCAGCTTCAGAACAGAGAGTCTGGGTGATTGTCTCTGGGAAGCAATAAAAGGCAGAAATGATGGCTGCCCCAGGCTGCCCTGGGCTGCTCACTTCTCTGATCCCAGTCCTGTGGTCTGTTTAGTTGCAAAGCTTATTTTCTCTTGGTCCTTCCTGACCTAATACAAGCCTGCAGCCCTGGTGGAAGGAGACCTCTGGCAGCCACAGGACCAACGTTTGGTTCTGGCTCCATATTTCACTTGGTGATAAACGAGCCTCAGCTTCTCTGTACGATCGTCCTCACAAGATGATCTGTATGACCTGTATCTGAATGATCATCCTTACGGGAAGGACTCAGTGAGATCAGGTGTAAACTCTTGGTGCACTGTAGTACTTAATCTCTGTTGAACAGACCATGCAGCGTACATGCTTATTATCACTGTGGTGAACTCTGGAGAAGGCAGGTGCTGCTGAGAGGTCTAGGGTCGAAGAAAGAACTGTTGACAAACAGACTCACGACTTTGGCTCCAACACCAAGTGCTTATGTTGGTTCTTCTGAATGAACAAAACCACCTGTTCTCTGAGGTCTTTGACTATAACCATGTACTACGCTACCCCAGTGCTTGCTGGGAAGTTTGAAGTCTCCCCACACACGCCTCTTTCCAAAATCACTTAATCTTGCAGAGTTATAATTCATTCATTCATTCATTGATTTGGCAAATACCTATGGAGCACTCACTCTGCCAGGTTTTAGTCAAGGCCCTGAGTATACTGTGGTGAACAGAAAGAGCAAGTTTCCTTTAGGGTGGAGTTTATTTTCCTTGGTAAACCAGCAAACAAATAAAGAGCAATGATGACTTCAATAAGCAAAGAAATAAAAATTATATTTCATAGCACATAAAGAAAATGAAAAGTGATATGACAGAGAGTATGGGGAGGGGTCACCTTTAGATAAGATAGATGGTGTAAAAATTTCTCAGAGAAGGTGGCAGCTGAGAACAGAATGAAATTAAAAATTGACTTATGTGGGTATTTAGGGTAAGGCTATTTCAAGCAGAGGAACTAATAAAAGCAAAGGCCCTAAAGCAAGCTCCTGCTAGTCCTCTTCTAGAAACTTCAGAGAACTTTATCTTAGTTGGACAGGAATGTAGATGGAGCAAAACAAAGTGGTAGGACAGCCAGGCACGGTGGTGCATGCCTGTAATCCCAGCAGCTGGGGAGGCTGAGGCAGGAGAATTTTGAGTTCAAAGCCAGCCTCAGCAACTTAGTAAGGCCCTAAGCAACTTAGTGGGACCCTGTCTCTAAATAAAATATAAAAAGGGCTGGGGGATGTGGCTCAGTGGTTAAGCACCCCTGGGTTCCATCCCTGGTGCCTGCCCCCCAAAAGAAAAGCAAAAAATCAAAAACAAAAAAACCAAAATGGTAGGACATAAAGTCATCAAGTGAGAAGTTAGAAGTGAAGTCAGCAAGGGGTAGGAAGGGCTTCCGGAAGAGAGGAGATACAAATAATGACATGAGCTATTGTTTTTATTTTAAAAAGACATTTCTGGCTGTTTTGTGGGTGTGGGGGTGTAGATTAGACGGGATAGGGCAGAATTGTTAGCTATTGCAGTAGTCCAGGTGAGAGAGATAATACGGAAACTCCAGTAGCTAGAACAGAGTGTGGCACTCAAGAAATCTGAGAACACATTCAAGCAGAAATGATCTTCAATGAACTTACAGCTCCAATGGGCACATAGTAAGTGCTCAATAAATACTTTCTTTCCATGAATCTATGAACAGAATAAGGCTTTCTCATGGCCACTCTAGGTTTTGAATTAGCATTAACACTCTGGATATTTTAAAGATAGTTTTTCATTTTTCTAGCTGGCAATTTTTTCTCAGAAGCAATGTGTTCCAAGGGTTCATTTCCTTCCGCATGAAACTACATTCCCATTTGAGACAGGAGATGTTCCACTCCACCACTTCCCTGATGTTCTTGGTCAGTGTTAAGTCCCCTAAACCTTCAGCTCACATTTAGACACTGATCTGGTGAACTCTTCTGTGTTCATCCAGGGCGGAGACAGATCTGCCTCATCAGTGCATCTCCAGAGCTTATCACAGTCTGGGTTATTAAAACAACAAATGGCCCCTACCTGAACTAGACAGAAGCACTCTAGTGCCTCGGTTGAATTCCAGGGACTCCCTGCCTCACCTCCTAGAGAGCATAGAACTCTCACTGGTCTTATTTAGTCCACAGTTTAGGGAAGTCCTAAGGCTAAGCTGGTGTGTAAATTGCATGGTTTTGTGTTGATTTCTCCCACCCTTGTTTATCTGAGCCTTTGTATCTCTGAATCAGGAGGAACTTTCCGGGGACCCATGGGAGGGAGATGGTGTCCGATGTGTTTTGGTGCTTGCTAGGCCTCTTCATTTCGCCTTCATTATCATCTTCAGTGTGCATTGGTCTTCAGATTAGATAGTAGCTCTGAACGTCGCATCTTCCTCAGCAACCCTGCTTGCGCTATTGGAGTTCTTCCCACCTCTCACCCCAGTGCAAGTTTGAACCAGTCTTCCTGCCTCCAGTTTGCCCTGCTTTTTGTCCGTCCATCCAGTTTCCACACTGTTGTCACTGTGGTTTGCCTTTCCAAAAGAAGAAACATTGCCAGGCATGGTGGCACACGCCTGTAATCCCAACACTTTGGGAGGCTGAGACAGGAGAATCGCAAGTTCAAAGCCAGCCTCAGCAACAGCGAGGTGCGAAGCAACTCAGTGAGACCCTGTCTCTACATAAAACACAAAATAGGGCTGGGGATGTGGCTCAGTGGTAGAGTGCCCCTGAGTTCAATCTCCAGTACCAAAAAAAAGAAAGAAAGAAAGAAAGAAACATTGATCTTATCTCTCCTGTGATTAAAAACTTTCAGCTGTATTCCCTCTGAGACTGCCCAAAATTCCTTGGTCAGGTATACAAGGTCTTTTACCAGCAATTCCTCACTCATCTCTGCACTCCCGTCAGGCCCCCTGTGGCCACCTCACTTGCCCTTCTCTAAACACATGCTGCTTGTCAGGCTTCCACACCCTCTGGCATAGACTTCCAATTGCCTTTGTTCAGGATGCACTGGTTCTATTCTGTTAAGTCCCGTTCATTCTTCAAGTCTTGGATCCAATATTACCTGGTTCATGGAGCTGCTCATGATGATCCCAGGCAGTGCTAAACCTTTTTTCCTGGAGCTCTCTTGGGACATTGCTTGGGCTTCCAAATCTAATACTTGTTTTGTCCTAATTATTCAGTTTTCTGTCATTGTTCCCCAGTGAAATGTGTGTTCTTCGGGGCAGATTATATTTTGTTCATATTATTCAAATTCAAAAAACCTGCTCACAGCATCCCTGACAGATGGTTCTCCAACCTCCATTTGAACACTGCCAAGGGTGGGAGAAATCACTGGATATTATCCCATCTATTTTTGCACATTCATTCAATCTATGCATTCCTTCAGTAAATATATACTGAGCCTCTACTATATGCCAGACACTGATTTAGGCACTGGGGATATAGAAATATCAGATAGAAAGTCCTACTCTCTTGGAACTTATACTTTTTGAGCATGTGGTCAAGCAATGTGTTTAGAACAAATCAGAGTAACTGTCTCATGATAATTCAGTGCAAGTCAGCCTGTGGCACAAAGCTGAGTTTTAAACAAAGGCATGCATGTAGGAATGAATGAGCGAGTGACCAAAGAGGCCATAAGAAAATGTGAAGTTGACCTAAGTTGACATCACTGAAAGGGAAAAGAACTAGAAACATATCTTGCTGAAAATGGATGAGTAGCATCACTTTCCTGTGAAGATAAGAGAACTCTATGTCTTTTATGTTTCTTCAGTAGAAGTGTAAGCCAAGCAGGCAGCCAGTTTCGGGAGAGACAAAGGGAAAATCTGCTTTTGTGGGTGAGGAATTGATGCTACTATATTTTGCATGGCATAAAGTAAGCAAGAGTACAGGAGGGTGGAGCCTTTGTCTAGTACATAGAAAGACCTTGTGGTACTTGCTTGTGAGTCAACTCATAATTCTCCAAAAGTCTTTCTCCCACTCCCTAATGGTTGGAATCCCTGAGATGCAGTTGACATGTTCAGGCTATGCTCCTTGTCCTCTCTTCTCCCAGGATTCTCAACCCTGGATATACCTCAGAATCAACTAAGGAACTTTTAAAAACATAAATATCTAGCTGGGAGTGGTGGCACATGTCTATAATCCTTGCAACGATGTGGATGGCTGAGGCAAGAGGAACAGAAGTTCAAGGTCAGCCTCAGCAACTTGGTGATACTCTGTTTCAAAACAAAAAATAAAAATAAAAAGGGCCAGAGATGTAGCACAGTGGTGAAGGGCCCCTGTGTTCAATCTCCAATATCAAAAAACAAAAAAGCCATAAATGTCTAGGCTTCACTCACAGAGATTCCAAAACATAGATCTAAAGTAGAATTCAGATGGTTATCTTTTTTTCTGATGTATAGCCCTCTCTATGGTTCTATTTCCATCAGCTGGGGGATAACTAAGATATAGACCCATCAGCAGGAACAACAGAACCTAAGCTGAGGAAAGCCTTTTTTCTTCCTCTTCCTAGGTCTTAGCCCACTCAGTGTTTATGATGCCCCAGATGTGTCAAGGCCTGGCAGAGGTCAATATCCTCTGGCTTCTACAAGTCTGGCAAACTTTAGAGCATCTTTGAATCATAGAATTTTGGGGGGAGAAAGGAGGTCAGAGTTCAAATTCAACCTCTTAACCTTATCAATAGAGTTTCAGTGAATGTGACGAGCCATTGTTACCAAAAAAAAAAAAAAAAAAAAAAAAAAAAAAAAAAAAAAAACCAAAACTTTCCTACATTGAGTTGAAATCCCTCTTGGAGCTTCTGGAAGAGTGAGGAAGATGGACTTGTAAACAGATAAACCCAGCATATTGTGACAAATGTTTCAGTGGTGGTCAGAATCTCAAAGGAGGAAATGACTCATTCTGAAAGTAAGGAGGGGACATTGTCAAGGAAGCCTTCCTAGAAGACGTAGAGCTTTCTGGGGCCCTAGGTTCCTGCCCTAATTGTCCATTATCCATTTCATATCCTGGGGCTGAGAAGCAGGCTTTGACATTTGACATACCAAGTTTCACAGCCCAGCTGTGCCACTTGCTCAGTTGGTAGACCTCAGGTGAAATACCATTCTTTGAGCCCCAGTCTCCTCATTTCTAGAACAGATAACAATACCTGTCTCATTGCGACAGCAGGAGGTATTAAATAGCAGATACCATAGTGCCTAGTGCAGTGCTGGCCATGGAGTAGGGACTCCATGAATGCACGTGATCATTGTTGTGGTCATCCTTCTTTTTAAGTCCTTGGTTCATATAAAGCATGAGGAGACTGAGCCTGCTGGTGCTCCAGTCTGTTTAGGAGGCTTCATCTTAGGGGAAGCAAAATATGTCAGATGCATGTAATCAGAGAAGGAGGAACAGTGTAATATCACTTTACATACCATAAGATTCTCCACCTTCTAAAGCCCTCCTGCACTGGAGCCACTCACCCATGTGGTCTGAATAAGTTCTAGAGCCACCAACTTGAATGCTTAGAGAAGAACAAGAAAAAGGCATTAATTACTTCTCAGTACATAATTGTAATTGATCGTTCCTGTAATTACTTGTTTGTCTCCATCTCTCATCAGAAGATAAGCTCTACTTAATAAGGTTGAGGATGAGGTGTAGCTCATTCGTGGTGGTATCCCCAATTGCTAGCATAGTGTTTGGCCCACAAATGGGCAAAAAGCCATTGCTTAAAAACTGGATTTGGATCAAAAGGTTTTTGGTAAATACAGAATGTAGGCTGTCCTTGACCTTTTCTAGGTCCCTACTTCCTACCACCCTCTCTTAGCTTACTCATTGAGACACAACTAGAAAGTTCTTGCTTCCTGCTTTCAGATCCAGGGCTTTACTATAGCTCGATGCTGCATTAGAGTGTAAAGTCTCCAAGCTTGGAGGGAGGTCTCCACATCTAGAAAGACTCACCCTGCTTTCCTGAATTCTTGCTCAAATGGGTCCCCAAGCCCAGGGCACATACCCAGCACAGCGGTTAACACCACGTGTTCAGGCACAGACTACTGGAATTTCAGTGCTTACCTTTTTACTTGGCCTCTACTTGCACTCTTGGATTTTAATCTGCCATCTATAAAATGGGTATGATGATATCCAGGATGGTGGCACACACCTATTCTATAATCCCAGCTTCTTGGGAGGGTGAAGTAGGAGGATCACAAGTTCCAGGCCAGATTTTAGCCTCAGCAACTTAGCAAGACCTTGTCTCAAAATAAAAAATAAAAAGAGGTGGGGACATATATCTCAGTGGTAGAGCACTCCTTGGTTCAATCCCCAGTACTGCCAAAAAAAAAAAAAAAAAGTATGATGATAATTCCTCCTTCCCTGTGGAGATTCAGGACAAATAATAATGCAGGAAAAACATTCAGCATCATTACATCTTCTTCCTTGAATCCAAGTTCAGTTGTGACAATCAAGCTACCTAAGCAGCAATGGTCACATCTTTCCTATTCTTGAGAGAGTAGGGAGTTGACTTCCTGTGCATTACTTGGGGAGTATCGCCCTGGGGAGAAGGACTCTGCCCGGACTCTCTCCAGACTCTCTCCGCTGTAGGCAGAGGAAGTACAGGAGGTACTGCAATGTGCTTAGGCCAGTGACATGTTAGAGCCAGCACAGCCTAGCTGCTGCACCTAAAACTTTAATGTAAATCGGCTGTGACGCCTGTGCAGGGGCCCAGATTTAGAAGCAGAGAAGGACGACTCTACCCAGGCTGGTGACAGGCCTGGAGCAGTGTTCCCATTGGAGAGAGTGGAGGGCGTAGCAGTAGGAAGAATTTCTCATTCTGGCCTGGTGGCACTGTTTTATTAATGATCTGGAAGAGCAGAGGAACAGTGACTTTAATTAAATTTGCCAGTGATATTAAAAGATGTCAGGAGCCACTGCTGAGGACACAGACACCTTGCAGATGGCCCTGGGGGCGTTAGGAAAATAATCTAGGAAAGAGACAAGAGGTCACGGGCTCAGTCAGGGCATCCATTTGGCTAGGGGAGAGGAATATGACATGGGGGCAAAGGGTTGCCCTATGCAGAATATACCCTGGGCCTCCTTATCTGTATCTGCTCTGTTTGCAGGAGGTTTCTAACTGATCTCCTGTTCCAGGCTTTTCCTCCTTATAGCCGTCCTGAGTCTTTTTCGAAATTGGTTTTTCTGAAATACAAATCGGACCATGTCATTCTCCTGTTTAAAATCCCATCATTGGCTTTTCTCTGCCCTTGAGATCAAATCCCATCTTCTCAGCCTGGCATAGAAGACCTGCCATGCATCCAGTCTCCCCACCAGCCAGCCTCATCTTCTGACCCCCTGCCTCATGCTGAATCTCCTGTAATCCCATGCACATGGGGGCGGGGAGGGGGGAGTTCTTTTGAGTCTCTGTGTCTTTGTTGGGGCTGTTCTCTTTGACTCGAATGCCCTTCCCATTTTCCCTTTTTCTTTTCTGACTAAAGCTCACTCAGGCTTGAAGACTCATTTCAGGGATCACCTCCTTCAGAACGCCTCCCTGAATCCCCACGCTAGCTCAGCGCCCTCCTCGGACCCCCACAGCATTCTGCCTGCCTCCACTTTTTGTAGTAAAAGTGTCTCCACCGCTGCTCCGTGGTACCTTTGTGGGCAAACACTGTATCTCATTTTTCTTTTTACCCACAGCATCTAGGACCAGGCCTGGCAAACCACAGGCTTTTGTCAATAATTGTCAAACTGAACTGATGAAAAAAAGAATATTCAGGTGGGAGACTTCAGCAGGCAGCCAGGACAGCCCCACGAAGCCTGGGGACTGTGAACCCTATCAATGGCTAGTTTCTTCTGTTGGATGCGTGGGATAGTCACATTGCTCCTAAGCCCACATCAGGCTGGAAGCTGATGGATGTTCTATAACAGAATGAGATAATTGGGGAAAATCGAGTGATCAGATCCATGTGTTTTATGTCAACTGTGTGTGAGTTTGGGCTCTACTATTTCCTGGCCTTATATTTTGAGTAAATGACTTAACTAAGACTCACTCTCCCAAAATGGGAACATAGGGATAAAGATATTGCTAATCTCAAGGGTTGTGATGAAGATTAAAATTTGCATTGTGCACACAATATATGCTAATGCATGTTAATTACTATTGTTAATAGCTGTTATTTGGAGGAGTCTGAAGTTGAGTCATATCCCTAAGTCTGGGTCCTAGAGAAGCTGATGAAACCCTCAGCAGTTTGTCTCAATTGGCAAGCCATGGAACACACAGAGAAAAAGACCACAGGTGCTCATCAGAGCTGTCCCCTCCCCTCTGACATCTCAGCCAGAAGCCATTCCCTGGCAGGAAAGCACAATGAGACCATCACAGAGCATTTTCCACCTTCAATTCCAAACTCCAGTGCAAGTATTTACTAGACATCTTCTCTTTTTGCCTCGTTTTCTTTCCTTTGGTTCCGTTATTTCCCTAGGGAACTGGCCTCTGATTCTGACCACAGCATAGCATATACCCTTATAAAAACCTGTGACCAAAAAGTGTCTACGAGTTCCAGGGAGAACAAAGACCACGATCCTTCTTAATCCTCTTGGTGTGTAAGATAAGTAAGAGTTCGTGCCCCCTGTTACTCAAGATAACTCTACTACCACATGTTCTGTGTCCTTTTTCTCCAGAAGGGCAGCCCTCCTCCCTCACCTGTGGATACCCCACTTGCTCGGTGCTACCACCTCCTGTCACCACATTGGCTCTTGATGAAAGAGCTGCTCCAGCCGTACCCACATTCTGTCTCCTCCTGCAAGGGGCTTATCAGTATCCACAGAGTATCAGGGTTTTCAGAGATCAAGGCAAGAAGCCAAGAGGTTTTTTTCTTTTTCTTTTTTCTTTTTTTTTGCCACATTTCCCCAATGAGAATGAGTGTCAGACTTTGAATTGGATGTGTGTGGGTGGGGTGAGGGAGGTCCCCAGTGGGTGCTGAACATCTTCATGCAACCTGCTCTTCCACAGTCCTCATGACCCCTTGTCCTCTGAGTGAGGTCAAAGGCAGAGGCCCCAAGCACATGTTGTGATGACCTCCAGTACCTGGACTAACGAGGAATGTGGTCCTCAGCACTTGGATGCCATTCTGGGGAATATGAAACCAAGTTAATCCTCAGTCTTTTGGAAGGAAGGCTTTATGGTTGCAGGATGAGCTCTGATGAACTGTGTCCCAAAGGGAATTTCTCTCTACCACAAGCTTTGGGAGTTTATAGATGTCCAACACAGCCTCTAAACTCTAGTCAGGATTTGTCTCTGAGATCTCTCTTTATTTCCAAAACAAATGATTATAATCTAATCATAAAATGGCTACAAAGAAGATGATGTCTTAGGAAGCTTCCTTAATGGCTACAGTTTTTCATTCCAAAAGCGTACATTTACTGAGCACCTTACTAAATACAATACCATGATAAACCAAAGAGATGCAACCTTATGTGTTGCTCTTATTCACAGCTTTATGAATGAGTGAGACACTGATCAGCTAATTACTACAAATAAACTTGTAATCTCAACATTTCAAAAAGTGACTTAAGCTGAGAACTAATGCATTATTAATAGTTGGGGGTGCAAAGAAGAAACACTTACTTCAAGCAGGAATAATGGCACATACAAAGATCCTGAGGTGGACAGTAATGTAGTGTCACGCAGGGATAGAAATGAAGGACACTATTGAAATGTAATAAGAGACAGAGGATAGAGTGGGAGGAGAAGAAAGGAGGTAGTTCCTGCAAGCCTTTGCAAATAAGGGCTAGGAATCTGGTCTTTCTACCAAGAGCAAAGAAAGCTGTGAAAGAGCTTCAAATAAGGGAGGGATATGTATAAGTTTGGATTCTTTTTTTTTTTTTTCCAGTATTGGGGATTGAACCTAGAAGTGCTTAACCATTGAGCCATATCCCCAACCCTTTTTTGTATATATACATATTTATTTAGAGACAGGGCCTCACTGAGTTGCTTAGGGCCACGCTGAATTGCTGAGGCTGGGTTTAAACTCACGATCCTCCTGCCTCAGGGCCTTTCGAGCCGCTGGGATTACAGGCATGAGCCACTGCGCTCCGTGATTCTTCTTCTTTTTTATTTTTTTAAGTTTTTTTTGTGGCTGTATGGGGACAGGAGAATCAAGACTCTATTCTCTAGCAAGAGCTGGAGTGCTGAGTTCAATTGGGAGGCTACCAGAGTAGATTCACCCCATGAAGAGTGATGGTGATTTGGGCAGTAATGGTGGCAGGAGAGTTGGAGGGACAGTTGATAAGATTTAGTCCTGGGTTGGGTAAGGGGCAGGAGGGAGAGGAAGCCTTTCAGAATAACACCTGTCTTCTAGCATGAGTAACTGGGTAGAGGGAGGTGCTATTTTCAGAGTTGGGCAATAGTGGCCAAAGGAAAATCTACGGAGGACAAGGACTTTGAATCCCTTAAGTTGCTGCACAAATGGACATCAGCATTTCTCTGTTCCTAGAATATCCTCACGTGAATATAGCAGAGGGGGAAAAATGAACAGGTTGCTTCATTTTTTTTTAAGCTATTGCATTTTTTAAGCTCTTTCATTCGTATTCTATTTCCATGAGGCAATGAGTGGAAAGACTAAGAGGAATTTCAGTTGGGTTTCTTCCTGTTCTTCAGAACTCACACTCACCTTTGAGGGGTGTAGGCCAGCAGATGAGTTTGCATTTCACCCCAAAACCTTGTCTCAGTTTTTTAAAAAAAGACTTACTTGAGAGCCATTTGCATGTTTTATTAATAACCATTTCTACCACTGGGCTCTTTCCATCTTTGGCTTTGGAACTTGAGTGGCTGCTTGATCTTTCCCTTCCTGTAATGGGCTGCCTAACCTGTCCTTAAGTGTGTTACGCGGGAGGGTCAAGAACCGCTGTGAACTCAATCGGGGCACACTTGACACGGCCTCAATTTAGTGTAGCGCAGGTAGCATTCACTAGGTATCGACTTTCTTGGTTTCACAAGTAATCTCAGAATTATAGCTTGCCTCCAGAAGTTTTGCATTTGAGGAAGGATTTTTTTTCCCCACCCAATAGGGTTCAATTACACTCAAAGCAAGGTATTATTATGTTGGGAGACTAGCCCATGAAAATTCAGTTCAGTACTTACTCTTGCAAACTCATGTTAAGCAGAATTCTTCAGTATGATGACAGCTGAGAAAAGAAGGCTAAAACTCTAGAAGTACAAGTGGGGACAAAGATTCAGTTCGTAGGCACTCTCTTTGAAGTGGAGTCTAGATAACCGGGGAGACAGGATTCAAAGGTTTCTGCCTGGGTTTCCATCACCAATATTCCCAGCTATTTCAAACCATTCTTCAACTGAGTCTCCCACCAGATGGTTCTGAGGACAGAGCAGCTATTTGTGCCTCCCATTGACATCTATTTTTCCAAGTGAGAGACTGCCCCATATGTCAGTGCAATATGTCGCCGGAGGTGAAGCATCCGTTTGTGTTGGTGGGAGCCTGCCACTTGCTGCCCCCTTTTCCTCATGCCTTTTCGTGCCTCTCTGATCTTTCCTAGGTCTCTGGCCTGTCAGGAGGACCATTGGTGCTGCGGTGGAAGCCAGCGTCTAAGTCTCGTGTATGGCGTGGTTAAGGTTGCAGCCTCTCACCTCTGCCTTCCTCCATTTTGGGCTAGTTACTTTTGTGCTATTCCTGAATGGTCTTCGGGCAGAGGCTGGTGGCTCAGGAGATGCGCCCAGCACAGGGCAGAACAATGAGTCCTGTTCAGGGTCATCGGACTGCAAGGAAGGTGTCATCCTCCCAATCTGGTATCCGGAGAACCCTTCCCTTGGGGACAAGATTGCCAGGGTCATTGTCTATTTTGTGGCCCTGATATACATGTTCCTTGGGGTATCCATCATTGCTGACCGCTTCATGGCCTCCATTGAAGTCATCACCTCCCAAGAGAGGGAGGTGACCATTAAAAAGCCCAACGGGGAGACCAGCACAACTACCATCCGGGTCTGGAATGAAACTGTCTCCAACCTGACCCTTATGGCCCTTGGTTCTTCTGCTCCTGAGATTCTCCTCTCTTTAATTGAGGTGTGTGGTCACGGGTTCATTGCTGGTGATCTAGGACCTTCTACCATCGTAGGCAGCGCGGCCTTCAACATGTTCATCATCATTGGCATCTGCATCTATGTGATCCCTGATGGGGAGACTCGCAAGATCAAGCACCTACGGGTCTTCTTCGTCACCGCTGCCTGGAGCATCTTTGCCTACATCTGGCTCTATATGATCCTGGCAGTCTTCTCTCCTGGTGTGGTCCAGGTCTGGGAAGGCCTCCTCACTCTCTTCTTCTTTCCAGTCTGTGTCCTTCTGGCCTGGGTGGCAGATAAACGACTGCTTTTCTATAAATACATGCACAAAAAGTACCGTGCAGATAAGCACCGAGGAATTATTATAGAGACAGAGGGTGACCACCCCAAGGGCATTGAAATGGATGGGAAAATGATGAATTCCCACTTCCTAGATGGGAACCTGGTGCCCCTGGAAGGGAAGGAAGTGGACGAGTCCCGCCGGGAGATGATCCGGATTCTCAAGGATCTGAAACAAAAACACCCAGAGAAGGACTTAGATCAGCTGGTGGAGATGGCCAACTACTATGCTCTTTCCCATCAACAGAAGAGCCGCGCCTTCTACCGGATCCAAGCCACCCGCATGATGACCGGCGCGGGCAACATCCTGAAGAAACACGCGGCAGAACAGGCCAAGAAGACCTCCAGCATGAGCGAGGTACACACCGATGAGCCCGAGGACTTTGTCTCCAAGGTCTTCTTTGACCCGTGTTCCTACCAGTGCCTGGAGAACTGTGGGGCTGTGCTCCTGACAGTGGTGAGGAGAGGGGGAGACGTGTCCAAGACCATGTATGTGGACTACAAAACCGAGGATGGCTCTGCCAACGCGGGGGCTGACTACGAGTTCACAGAGGGCACAGTGGTTCTGAAACCAGGAGAGACCCAAAAGGAGTTCTCAGTGGGCATCATTGACGATGACATTTTTGAGGAGGATGAACACTTCTTCGTGAGGCTGAGCAATGTCCGCATAGAAGAGGAGCAGCCAGAGGAGGGGATGCCGCCAGCAGTCCTTAACAGTCTGCCCTTGCCTCGGGCTGTCCTAGCATCCCCTTGTGTGGCCACAGTCACTATCTTAGACGATGATCATGCAGGCATCTTCACTTTTGAATGTGATACCATTCATGTCAGTGAAAGTATTGGTGTTATGGAGGTCAAGGTTCTGCGGACATCAGGGGCCCGGGGCACAGTCATCGTCCCCTTTAGGACAGTAGAAGGGACAGCCAAGGGTGGTGGTGAGGACTTTGAAGACACGTATGGGGAGCTGGAATTCAAGAATGATGAAACGGTGTAAGTAGTTTTTTGTTTTTCTTTCTTGTATTCCAGCCCTCCCTTGCCATCTCTTTGTGTCCTGTACCCTTCAAAACTCTTCCTTGTATTTGTGTTAATGTCAAACTTTGGTTCCCTCACAGGTGTGCAGGAGCAGCAGACACTACTGGACAGGTCCTGCTTCCAAATTCTCCTTTGGTTTTTTCACTTTGTTTCTGGGCAAGGAATCCTATGATAGGATCCAAGCACATGGGAAGTTTTGTTTGTTGAAACTCAAAATGATGGCTGATGGGGGAATAGGGTGAAAGTAGTTTTGGAATATTAGGTTTTAGAGAATTCTTGTGACTAGCGAGAGCTAGGAAATTGCTTGGGCCTCCCTTTCCTCCTCTTTTCATACAAAGGACTCATGAGCTTTGAAGCAAGTCCTTACCATTCTGGGACAGCAATAGCCCAATCAGAATATTCTCAAGGGAAGGGAGAAAAAAACCCAAAAAACAAAAAAACAGCAATGGCTGTTGTATTGCATAGCCAGATTTCAGGCGCGTCTCCTTCAATTTGGAAATTGAAAAATTGATTGAAACTTGGCAGTCTCTTTAAATGTCCATAGCCAATTTTGTGGAGCAAGGCTTGCCCGGCCTAGGTGAGATGAATCAGTATGGCTTCGGTACTAGTGGTATCTTGAAGAAGCACAGCTCCATGGTGGCAACTGCCTGTCTCTAGTCTCAGGTCTAAGCTCAAAATTCTGGCTGTGCAGTGGAGAAGCCTCTTAACAATTGTAGGAGAAAGTACATCTTTTGTATGGTCATCTCTTTTCATAGTCTAGGACTCTCCTGCAGTAATCCTCCAGTTATGGCCCCATCCACTCCTCCAGAAGCTTCAGGTACTGTGCTTGTGTTTCCTTGATTACCCTAAGGCCTCTCCCCATTGAGCCTTCTTACAGATTGGGCATTCTGTCCTTTTCTAAGATGGATATCTTTGAAAAAGAAAGCATAGTGGCTTTCCCTAAGATTTGCAGCTTTATAACAGGGTAGGCCTTCTGGAGAGGCCTAGAAAGATGGAGATAAGAACAGGAAACCTGTCTCTGAATTCCTGCTCCTGTCCACAAACAATCAGCAATAGCAGGAGTGGATATGAAGAATAAAAAGAGGGGATGTCAGACTTCTCCAAGAACCTGCAAATTATACTTTCAGTGGGAAATGAAACCATGCAACAGTTAGAAGAGGGAGGGGAGGAACTCATAGAAAAGGGGGATCCGTAGACCCTAGGGAAGGGTATTTGTAGAGCTGCTT
This sequence comes from Xerus rutilus, assembly GCA_028644305.1. NCBI lineage: Eukaryota > Metazoa > Chordata > Mammalia > Rodentia > Sciuridae > Xerus > Xerus rutilus. The sequence continues at coordinate 28,562,114 of CM053401.1, forward strand.
CTTTCCAAGTCCAGTCTTGGGACAGTGCTCCAAAAAGGTTGGGTTCTGCTGGAAAATGAGCTGAGTGACCCAGGGAAATCTACCTCTTGTCCTTATTCAGTCTTTTCCTAATAATGTGACTTTGGGCAAGTCATTTAGTAACTCTGGAACTAAACATTCTCCTATGCAAAGTGGCAATAAAGATACTTTCCTTGCCTGGAGGCAGGGTCAGATCCTTTTGCAGTTTCATCCAGCACAAGGATTTCCTGAACTCTGGATAACAAATGCTCTGTGTAGGTCATATTTGTATGAGCCAAAAATGGAGCAGGGGATATTGTCTCCTGAAGGGAAATAGCCATTGACAAATTGATTTATTAGAGCTCTGTTTAGTCATTTTGCTGGGAAGGATAATCATTTGTTAGCATAAGTAAAAACCTGTGCCTTCCAGAGAATACTATCCATTTATATATACTCTGGGGAGAGTGTTCATACATATAAATGAAGCCCAGGCCCTTGCTGGGAAGACAAACTCCATGAAATTTCACACATTTATGGCAATGTTTATATGTAAGAGTTTATTGTTAGGCATCAAATAGCATCAAGCCTACAGAATATGCCCTAATTTGATGAACTCATAGTTTCTCTGATTTAGTACCTATCTCCCAAAGGCATGGAAGGGTAGTTAATGGGGGATCACAGGGTTAGCTCCCAATTTCCTCATTCTATTAATAATCAGTTATTTACCTAGAATCTCTGGATATGACTAAACTTTCATCCAACTTATTTATGTTTGATTGTATAGTATCTTGGGGTAAATGAGTCTGTGAATATCACTTCTGGGTGATATTTGTTCCCAATGATGTCAACCTCTTTTCCACATAGTCCAGGTTTGGGGAACAAATCTATATTCTTATCTGTTCATTTAATTATTTTTATAAATTTCTGTGTGGTTTGATCCTTTTAGGTTTCTTGCAGAAAAATGAGTCCTAAACCTGCTAGTTACCACCCAGGAAACTTTCAAGTATAATTTTACCACAAGAGATACTACTATGTAGCAAAAGAACCACAGGCTCTAAGTACTCTGGGTTAGAATTCAGGCTCTACTGCTGACTTAACCATGTGGTTTGGAGAAATTTTATTAACCTATGAGGTCGTTTTCTCATGAGTAAAATGGGGATAATGATCTCTGTCTTGTAGGGCTATTAAAATGATTCAAGATATTGCGTGCAGTATATCTGATATATGGTATGTGCTCAGTAAACATAGGCCTTAATAGTAATATTGATGAATGAGCAATATTCTTCAGAAGACATCGTGAGGTGATCAAGTTACTTATATCTCTGTGTGACCCAAATTAATGAGCATGCTAGTTTTCTGGTTACCATGAAGAGCCCTCACCTAAACTCATAAATGATGAGAACCAGAAAAGACCTTAGAATATCTTCTAGAGTTATGTTTCTTAAATGCTACTGTACTTATCAATCACCCAGGGGTCTTGCTAAAGTACAGATTATAATTCAGAAGGTTTAAGACTGTGCTTTTCTAACAAGCTCCTGATGCTGCCGGTCGCAATTTAGAATACAAAGACTATAAAGCTCCTGACCAAACCATGAGACCCAGAAAAAAAAAAGTGGCTTTTCCAATGGCTTGCTTAATTGAATCATGAATGCTTTCTCCCCATCTTCAACTTTCAACCCCAGATTTGCAAGAACCCAGCTCTTACTAAGGCTTTGCTAATTGCAATACCAATCTGGGAACTGAAATTGAAACCTTCAGGATACTTGTACAGAAGCTGCATGATACTTGAAACCATCTTACTGTCTAAGCCCTCCCTCTTTCGGAAGCTTTATTTGCCTACCAAGCTTGGCAGTATTTTTACTTTTTCCTTCACCCTAGTCTTCTAGATAGAATCAAGTTATAGGCAGGCCCATGCTCTATCAATAAATAATACTGGATCCATCAATAATATTGAATTCATTTGCTTGGTTAAAGGCTTTACTTCTTCAAAGTTATCCTTAGCAGCATGATAGGACAGAAAAAAATGAACTTTGGAATCTGACAAACAGATGTGAATCCTTCACTCACCAATTTTGTTAACTTTGACCTAGTTCACTTCACTTGTCTGAATCCCAGACTTTTTTGCTGGAATGATAGAGTAATATCTCTCCTGGCAGGGAGTGATAACTAAATGCAGTGGCTGGGGATATAGCTCACTGGTAAAGTGCTTGCTTAGTGTGCACAAGGCTCTGAAAAAGAGTATTAAATAAAAATATGAAAAAATGCCCCTTGAGCACAGTGCCTCCCTATAGAAGGTGTTCAGTCATCCAACAAACACTTATTAAATATTTGCTATGTACTAGATACATGACTTGGCACAAGGGATAAATTAATGACTAAGACAAGCTAGCTCTTCATCTCTCAAGTCTTACTCTCAGGAGGAGGGGATCCAGGTATATGTACCAATATAAATGTGGAAGAAGGATATAGTTGAGGTGGGCTCAATAGAAGAGGAACAAGAGCTCTGCTACGTGTGTGACACCACTGTACTATCTAAAGTAACCTTCATTAAGGTCACAGAAGTGATGGGGGAGGAGCAGGGGTGGGAACATGATAAATGTACATCCAGGTTACAATAAGCCCTTGATATTTGCAAGTGACACCGTTGACATCTTCACGATCTAGATGAATCCTTGCTTTTGTGACTGTCACTACAGTACTTCATGAGAGTTGTGGCCGGTAAGACTACAGATAGAGTAACAAAGGAGATAACTCAATAACTCATGGAGAGATGAGTTTGGCCTGCATGATAATTTCACTCATTAAGCAAATGACTGACTCTTCTATCCCAGGCTCACAGCACGCCTCTGCAAAATAACAGATTATTGCAGCTCCTGGACCTTTGGGGTCTCTGGGAATAGTCGAAGGCACAGATGTCAACTATGCAAATGCCAAGATCTACTATAATTAAATCGCATGGGCTTCGTTCAAAGAAGCACTCAGTATTGGCTACGCTGCACATTTTCCAACCAAATCAAGAAAAGCTGGCAGGTATCTGACCTCCTATTTGACAAATTATGAGGCTGAGATTTAGAGAGGAAAAGTGACTTGCCCAATATCACATGGCTAGATATGAGAGGAAGTTAAAGTTGGAAAGGACTTTAGCATTTGCTACACACATACCTTTACTGGTTTGGACTTCTCCATTTTATCTTTATTCACCATTAAAGTGTTAATTTCAGAAAGACTTGGCAATTCAGGGGTGAAAGGAAAAATACATGCTCTAGAAGAGCAAATCTAGGAGTACTATATGACTAGTGTTTTTCTTTAATTTTTTTTTTTTAGTTGTCAATGGACCTTTATTTTTTTATTTATTTATATGTGGTGCTGAGAATAGAACAGTGCTTCACACATGCTAGATGAGTGGTCTCCCACTGAGCTACAATCCCAGCTCATGACTAGTGTTTTAACTAATAATAATAATAATATATGAGGGACTGTTTTTAATCTCTTTGTGCACTTTGAGGCTGTTCAGGAAGGAAGATAATGAGTCCACAGAATTTTTTTTTGTAAGTCTTAATTTTCTCTTGACTCCTCTGGCTCTGAAGCTCCAAGTTTCCTTATTCACTCTTGAGGATGAAGGCCAGGGATGCTTGAACAAAGTGAGGCAGGTGAGTGAGGAGAAGCTTCTTGGCTGTCTGACTTGTCATCAACCTCCCAGATGTGCTAGATGAGGCAGAAGCACTCATTCCTTCTCTGTTAGTTATGCCCCATCAACTCCAGAAGGAAGATATCTCTAACTTATTTAGGATGTTGTTTTCTTATTGTTGTTTCTAAAGAGAAACTAAGCTTCAGAATCTAGTCTGAAGTCCTGGCATAAAGCCCATAGTATATAATTGATTGTTGAAGAAAGAGAGCTCCTTGATCTGCAAATTAAACAAGGTCCCCATATTTAAATTCTGCACAGTCTAGAAGCATTTGCAAGAGTCAAATGCTTTGAGGATTTTGCTAAATAACTATGAATGAAAGCACTAGGTGAAGATTAGATAAATACTAGGCATGACAGTTACCACTGACAGGAATTAAATTCTCATGGCTACCATCTACTGGGTACCCATGTAAGAAGTTACCCATACATAGAGAAAAATTTAAAGTTGAAAGTGGAGTTACTTATCATGGAAAATTTTCTTTTTCTGAAAACTTAGTGATAGATAGATGTGGGCATATATTAAGATCAGCCATTGATTTGACACCACTATCCTTATCCTCTCTAGCTGCAGGTAAGCATGCAGAGACACAATTCAGCTCAACTGCCCGTGCCTAAACTCTTTCAGTTACCATTCAGTGGGTTGGATTCCTGAAGAACCAGTTAGTTTTGATCCAGACAGCATTCTGTAGCAGGTTCTTGAGTTGGTACTTTCAAAATAAATGGCATCTTGATAGTAACAATACTCCAAATATGGTAGAATATGGCTGTAAAATATTTATGCATTATGGATGACTACAACTGCCATTTTAGTATTCCATTTTTCTCCAGACCTTTTGGCCTTGATTTGTTGACCTTTTGAATTTCTCCTGTGTATGCTACATGATGTTCACTCTCCCCACTAGCATCTCTGACCTTCTTTTTCTGGGTTGTGGTCATGCAGGAGGTACTCTACCACCACCACAAAGACGAACCCTGACTCTGGCTGCAAGTCTTCCTGTTTGTTTACTTTATTTCCCTGCTGGTACCTGACTTTCTATTCCTATGCTATTTTCTTGCACTCACTTTCTCTTGGAAACATTCTCCGCTGCAGCCTTGCTTTCTCCACTGTGTGTCCTGCAGATGCTTCAGAGCCTCTGCTGTGGTCTCCAGTCCTCCCGCACTCAGGGATCCCTCCTCAATGCATCTGGCCACATCTGCTCCTCTAACATGATCCAGTTCCCAATGTTCCCTTCCTTCTCACTGCTGGCATCTACACTTGGGTTGCCTTCTGTACCCTATTTGATCTATGCTTTCTTTTAGTGATCAAGAAGGAGCCAGGAAAGTATCCCTTAAGAAAGCCTGTCATTTGGACAGCAAGAAGCAGCTTCACAATAGCACCATGAAGATAGATGTCTCCCAGGAAACAAGCCACTCCTGGTAGTGCTCCTTTTTCCTCCATCTTCAAGCATTTGCCTGACTCTCTGTGGACACAGAAATATATAATTGCCAGGATCCAGCACAGACTGGGACTGGTATTGGAAAGCCATGGAGGACCAAGGCAGCTCTGGGAGCTGCCTTCTCTCTCCAGTGCACTCCCTCCTGGGCCATGTGGTCTCTATCTCTTGGCATCACTATTTTTTCTGTGAGCTTCTCCTTTATTGATTCTAGCTTGTAGCATTAACTCACAAACCAATAGTTCTCTTTCCATATGTGCGTTTAGCCCCTACCTGGAAAGTTCTTTCTAGTTTTCTAGCTCATATTCTCAAGAGAGAGAATCTGCATTTTTTTTCCAATTTGGTTCCATCAAAGGCCACTGGCTAGACATGTGTTGGTCACTCTGTGGTTGTCAAATACTTATTCCTCCCACTCCACCCCAGCTAATCTACATAATTGAATGACAGAAAATGAAGTTGCTGTGAGAACTCCATGATAAGCTATCTAAGCAGTTGTTCTTAAGCATGGTGGTGGGCAATGTCACTTTTGAAGGGAAATTCAAGTGACACAGGCACCTGTCACCTCTGAACCTACACAGTATGCAAGGTTTGTAGAGCACTGGTTTTATAGTGATCTGTGCTGGGACAGTAGGCTGGAAGAATGTCAGCCCCAGATCTACCACAGACATCAAGCTGCCCACAGACAGGATTAAACTGGCCTCTGCCCAGATCGACCGCGATGCTGAGTGGTGTAAATCTCAAGGTTACCGGGGTCATCTCTCCCCCTTTACCCTTTGCTGGTCTGTCCTCTCCAGGACACTAGCGTCAGCAGATAGCCTGCTTTCATTTTCAGGTGTGCTATTTGGGTACTGAGTCACATTCAGAGCCTCTTCCTGGGTTTGGTTTCCAGAGCAGCCTGTGTTCCAGACGAAGACAGAAAGCTTCCCTGACTCTCATGCCTGCCAAGGACAGAGTGATAGCTCTCCTGCAGCCTCTCCCCCTCTGCCCCTCCCCTGCTGGACAGCTGGTCGTCTGGACTCAGCTGGAGCCAGCAGGCACCCCCTCTTTATCCTAGGAGCTGCAATTTGAGGCCTTTCCAGGAATTCCCTGAAGCCAGAGTACTCTTCTATACTGGCTATACTGGCTCTATCAGGTGTCCATATCCCAGGCCCCAGGGCTGAGGTGGACTCTCCATTCAGTTGAGTAATGGCTATCCAGAGGGCCGTATTAGAGAAGATTTGTGAGGCTGTATCTAGGCTCAGAGGAAGACTTGAGATGAGAAGGTCAAATGTCTGGCAACCCTAGTGCTGGGACTAGAGGTAGAAAGAACTTCATTCAGTGGAGAAACTGGGAGGCTCTATTTGATTGGATGTGGCAGTATGAAATAACCACTATCTCACCAATCCTGGGCCAATCCTAATGCCAGAAAAACCTCCTTGAATCACTCCCGTCTTTATCCTACATCACACAGAACCTTCTTTATTCCCTAGATGAATCCACAGTGACATAAATTCCCTTTGGACACACAAAGCAGAGAATTTCCTTATCTGATTAGAATCTTCCAGAGCTCCCTTCTAACCTACTGGGTTTCATAAACTAGATCAATGGTTCCTAAACCACTCCTATCACAGGTCATTTTCATTATCTTCCCCTTCCTGGGGAACCTGTTTTAGAAGATTATTAGCTAATAATTAATGATTTCCATTTTTTCATATACAATATAGCACAAGATAACTAGTGTTACCATGATGAATTAATAAAATTCTAACTAAAGCAGAGAGAAGTGACATCTTTAATTAACCTTAGTGGACTATTGAAAGAATATATACTATCTATTTGGGGGTTCAGTCGTGGAGAGAATAGAATGAATATAGCCAAGAGCTGACTATCAGTGAAACTAACTGACATGAAAAGCTTTGAAAATACTAGGCCATAAGTGTTTAAAGTTGTTTTGATGAGGCTAACCCTGTAGGGAAATCAGAATGTTCTGGAGAGAATGGGCACAGTATTGGTTACAATTGGTATTCCAACCTCTGGGAAGGATTACTATTATTGCTATTCTTTTTCTTACATAATAAGACCTCTAATATTTATATGAAAACATAAAATTCTACTTTTAAAAGTATAAAGATAGGCTGGGGTGGTGGCTTAGTGGTAGAACACTTGCCTAGCATGTGTAAGGCACTGAGTTTGATTCTCAGCACCACATATAAATAAAGTCCATTGACAACTAACAAAATATATTTTTTAAAAAAGCATAAAGATTTTGTCATGACATTAGGGTTACTATCAGCACTTTGTTCAGATTAGGTAACAGAGTCTAAGAAATATACAGGACTTTTATAGAACACAGGACTTTTAAGATTAAGTATAAATCCTCTGATTCTAATTGCACATTCTTTCTGCTGTGTTACATATATGTCAGCATCGAGGTAAGGTCATGAAGCTGACAGCAGCAGATTCCCTTTTTCTTCTGAGCAGAAGCAGCTCAGAGTGCATCCCACATTTCTTCTTTAATAGCAAGAGTTGGCTTCTCTCATTTTAATTCAGGGACAACTAGGCCCAGGGAATTCAGCAAAGGTCAAATAAACTTAACGCCCAGCCCGGAAGTCTGGATCCATCACCCTGGACTGCTGGCTCAGACCCACCCCCGCTTTAGCCAGTCCACCCAAGATTCTTGGTGTGCTACTTCATCACCAGGAACTACCAACAGATGATGCTGTGGCTGCTGCCTGGGGAAAGGGTGAGGCTGGCTTAGGACCATGTGGTTAGATTCAGGGGGCTTCTCTGATGCTACGTCCATGGTATCTGAGGGCAGCCAGGGCCAGGGGTTAGAGGGGGTGATAATGGGGAGCAGAGGGTATCTGATGCTGCCCCAGGAGAGACCATGCCAGCCCTCCACATCAGCGAGACCAGAAGCCACAGGAGAGTGCAGGAGGTGGGGGGAGTGTCTGCCATTCAGTGTGCAAAAGCAGGCATCTGGGGAGCTCATCTGGGCTGAGCACAGTGAGAAGAGACAGTCCCTGAGGGTGATCAGTGTGTGTGATAGTGGCTATAGAAGAAGGAACCAGATAGAGTTGTGGTCACACAGAGGCAAACCTCCTATTGCCTTTTGTTGAGGATGCAGTTTGATGTCATCATGGTGATTCAAATGCATCTCCTCCTCCAGTCCATGCAGAGGAACTTGTTAAGACGAATGACCAGTCAGGCACAGTGGCACACACCTGTTATTCCCAGCAACTCAGGAGGCTGAGGTGGGAGGATCACAAGTTTAAGGCCAGCCCAGGCTACTTAGAAAGACCCTGTCTCAAAGTAGAAATTTAAAAAGGGGCTTGGGATGTAGCTCATTAGTAGAGTGCCCCTGGGTTCAATCACAAGTACTGCCAAGAAAAAAAAAAAAAATGGAGGAGGAGGAGGAAAAGGAGGTGTGGCTAACTGGCTTTGGCTTGTGGGGCACACATAGATATAAGTAGAAGGTGGCCTCAGGAGTAAATGGTCGTCATCCAGGCCACCCCAGTGGTCCTCATACCAGTATAGCACCCAGTTAGTTGTACCCCCATGTCTAGTGGGATGCCTCACACACCAGAGGGCTACAGTTAATGTCTGATGTACGAAAGAACAGTGAGTGAGTGAACTCCTGGCAATCCTCTGCCTACGCACCACCTCCAGGTTGCGTCAAGCATAGGGAGATCTAAGATTTGGTTATGGCTCTCAGATATCAGGACTAGGAAGGGCCCACCATTCTCTACTCTCTGTCCCTTCCTTTCTCCTCTGCCAATTTCAGAGACCCACACAGCCCTCTGTACACTGGTATTCCCAAGCCCCTTCACAGCCCAACCCCTGAGTGGCGCCAATGCTTCAGAGGGGCTGTTCCTGTACAGCTGAGCTACCTCTGAGCCTAGGCTGCCTTTGATGCTCAGGAGACACTCTGGAATTCAATTAAACATCTCCTCCAGGGAGCATGTAATTATGTCCTATCTGCGCCTTGTAATGACAGCCCCCTGCCACTGCACAGGGAGCTGCCCTGCTCAGCTGCCCAGAACCTTTCCCTGGGAGGGAACTAATCTGCTTAGCCCAGATTGGACACAGTTCTTCCGCACTTCCCCGAATGCCTCTGAAATGCATCTGCACTAGCAGACTGGGCCTGTCTTGCAGGAACTGAGTGTTCCCTCGCTCCTGCTCTGCTCTTGATCATGAGCTGCTCTGTCCAGGGTTGTCCTTGATGTGTGAGAGGCCGAGAGAGCAGGAGAGTTCTACTCTCTTCTCATGGCACATCCCCTTGGACTTACCCTCCTGGGAGTTGGGAAGGAGAGAAAGAAGACTGGAGGCTTTCCATGTTTTCTGTTTGTCTGGGGAGAGAGTGTGTAAAGTTGATTGAGTCATCATCAGCATTTGGTCTGGGTAGTTCAAGCGCTGAATTTGTGAGAGAAGGATACCTATTCTGTCTTAAGCTGTGAGGAAAGTTGCCTTAGTTCTCTGTGTGATTCTCTTTGCTTGATTTCAGTGCATATGGATATATGAGGGGTGCCCCGGTCTGTGGTGGACACTGCTCAGGGGTTCCTCTCCCCCAGCACACTGGGAAGCACAGTCCAGGTTTATTTGACTCTTCCTCTTAAGAAACCCAAAGGGTTTTCTTACCATTAAGTGGGCTCTGCCCCCAAATGCCTATGTCAAACCGTGCTATGTTGAATAGTGTCTGTTCTTCCCAAATGCCATTTGTGAGACCCTCGGAATGTGGAAGCAGGGACCTTGCATATGTAATTAGTTATGATAAAGCTACACTGAATTAGGGGAGGCCTTAGATCCTGTGATTAGTGTGCTTATAAGAATGTCATGTGAAGATGCAGAGGGAGGGGGTCATGTGACAGCAGGCAAAGATGGAAGTGATGTAGCCAAGGGACCACAAGGATTGCCAGTAAACATGAGACACTAGGAGAGAGGTATGGAACAGATTTTCCCTTAGAACTTCTAGAAGGAATTGACCCTGTCAAGGCTTTGGTTTCTGGTTTCTGGCCTTCAGACTTGAGATAATAAATTTCAGTTGTCTTAACCCACCAAGTATGTGTTAATTTGTTATAGTAGCTCCAGAAATGAGTATGTTATCCCTGCCCAACACCTCCGCCACACTTCACTGTGTAAGTTGGGACCCCACAGCTATGGTCCCTAAGGTATGAGGGGGAGAAGAGCTTCTTGGGGGATTTGTTATCCCTGAGGACACATTCTCAGCCCTCAAGGTAGGAGGAGGCCAGAGTTCATTGCTATATAAGGTCTCTAATTGCAAACTTCTTCAATTCCTGTTTGCAAATAGATGAGGGTCTAAAAAACACATCCACTTTCTCTAAGTCACATACCTGGGTCAGTTTAGTCACTTTGTTACCGCTGCTCTAATGGCCTCCACTGCCATTATCCCATCTCCTCAGCCCTGGTGCCTTCACAGTTTTTAAACAACTGCCAGCTGCTCCCGCCCGAGCCCCAGGACCTGCATTCTCATTTCTGCCCTTCCACCCTTCCAAACAGCTACACTCTGGGCTACTGAACACAACATCCCACGGTGAAGTTCAGATCTTTCGCCTTATGAGTGGGAAGGTAAAAAAAAAGGCCTCTTCTCCAAAGCCCCTCTCTGTTTGGAGTTCCCTGGTGCCCTGCAACTGACTGATCCTGAGTCTCAGGTGTTACCTGCTTGTCCTGAATCACAGATACATTACCTCCTTCCCTCTAACAGAGGGAGGCAGGCCTGGCTAGGGTACAACCGAAAATGCCATGGGCAATCTAGGGGCAACTGAGGCCTCGGCTAGCCTGTGGTGAAAGGAGGGCACTATTGATAGGTGAGTAGGGTGCTGATTGAGAATTGGGGACCCAGGAAAATTTTGCTTTATTGTCACAGTGAACTCATCAATAACAGAAGTATGAAAACAATTACATGGTTTGAAGCCCATATACATGTAGGTATTGATAGAGCAGCGTGATTAAATGCATGAACCTGTTGTCAGACAGATGGAGGCGGAGCCTCAGTTTGGCTACTTATTGGTGGTGACCTAATCTTTTACTTGACTCGTTTGCACAATGTGGCTACTAATGGTGCCTCCCTCAGGTTGTGGTGAAGAGTGAATACAGCCATGCCCTAGAAAACACAATACAGTGCCTTGTCTTGGTTACTCACCAGGGTATGGTATGCTAGGTATGAGTTAAGTCACTGGTAGAATCTCAGCTATGTCCCAGCCATTCTGACTGGCCTGGACCAGCGATTGCTCTTGTTCCTCCATCAGTAATTGTATTCCCTCCTTATACCCAAGGTTAGCTTTTAGGGAAGAGACAGGTGATCTAAAGATAGAAAGTCAAAGAATACTGTCTAGAGGAAGGTGGAACGAAATGTCATCATCCAAGCTTTCTTTGACGTTGTCAGGGAACATGACAGGCTGCTCCCTAAGGAGAGAGCAGCCTCAGGCCAGGGCACAAGGTGACCTTGAGGCTGACTCCTCTGCATCCTGATGCGGGCTTTATCTGGCTTGCTTGGGAGATAATGAGAAAGTAAGAAGGAATACAGAGAGTGTAGGAGAATAAAAGGAAAGGGAGGAAGAAGACTGGGAGGAGGATGGGCAAAGTCTTTCTCATCTCAACAATAATTACATGTGAAATCACTTGCCAGTGGGACTCTGGGGCTGGAAAAGCTACAATAATTACAGGACAGGCTCCAGAGAGCTCCCGGGCATGTTTCTGAGCAGCACACAGGCAGTGTGGAGACTTGTGTCATTGAACCTACCTCTCAGGCACTATGATGGGTGCACCCTCCACCTTGGAAGCTTCTACAGATTGATTGTGGCTTCTGGATAGAGTCACATTGATGGGTCTGTGTGATGCAACCCTTCAGAAAGAGAAGCCTGCTCTTGACGGCCAAGTGGTCCTCAGCAAGACCCTCAATCCTCTCATTGCTCTGCTGGCTAGGGAAGGGGCTGGCTTCACTCATGTAGCCCCCAAAGAGGAAGTTCTCTGACTAAAGAATTATCTATTTTTTTCCCACCTGATTCTGGTTTTCCCAATAAGGCATGGGAACCAATCTCAGGTGGTTGTTCACAGAAGAATTATCTATTTTTTCCCCACCTGATTCTGGTTTTCCCATATGCCTTTCCTTTTTATTTTTATATTTGGAGAAGAATCACCCTTGCCTTCATCTTACCTAAGGAAACCAGTTTTCTGTCGTCTAAAGAAGGGTCAAATAATAATATTGCCATTCATTTAGTACTTACAGTGTGCCAGGTACTATAGCAAGTGGGTGACATATTACTTATGAACCTTCCCCTACTCCTGCAACGGTGGAACCCCATCCCAGCCCTGAGCACTCTGCCTGGGCTTCCGCTTTCACAGCACAGTTTGTCACAACATCGAAGACTGCAATTGGAAGGTTAGGTTTGGGTTTCGTGGGTGTTCATTCTTCCCACGGTTGTGCAGAGCTCTTACCTGCAACTTCCCGTGTTTGGAGCATGAATGTAATCACTGACCAGGCTCCTCCTGGCTCGGAAGTGTTGGATTTGGGCATTGACAGTAGTCCCTTCACATCTCTTCCCACTTAAAAAGCCCTTCCCTGCAGAACACTTGGCTTCTGCCCTGCTGCTGGCCACTGACTTAGCCCTAGTCTAACCACTGGGTAAACCTTGTTCCTGCACATACTAGTTAAGTCACATGTAATTGCTATTTTTGAACATCAAAAACAATCATGTTGGCAATTTTGTGTGGTTTATCCAACACTAGGGCCCCAGTGTTCTATGAAATCTGCTGCCCCCAAACCTCCACTGGCTATTCCCTAAACCAGAGGAGATAAAATACTCGCTCACACCTGTCCCTCATTGCCCAATACTGAGAGCCCCCCCACCTTTCCCACTGGACACAGTTGCTACCACCTCCCAAGGCCAGAAACTCCCTTGTGTCGGGCCTTGGCTATTATATCTGAATGTCTTCCATATCCCTTTCCTCAAAAGAAAAAAAAGTATTCTCTTCCACCTTCACCACCCCCATGCCAACCAGTAAGCAAGGAGGCAAACACACAGCCAACAAAATGTGGTATCACATGATATAAAGGGAAAGAACATCAGTTTTGGAGGCAGGTGGACTTGTGTTTTCCCCCTGACTCTGCCACTCTGCAGCTGCATGTTTTGGTTTTCTTTCCTCCTTTTTTTTTTGGTACCAGGGATTGAACTCAGTGGCACTTGACCAGTGAGCCACATCCCCAGCCCTATTTTGTGTTTTATGTAGAGACAGGGTCTCACTGAGTTGCTTAGCACCTCGCCGTTGCTGAGGCTGGCTTTGAACTCGCGATTCTCTTGTCTCAGCCTCCCAAAGTGCTGGGATTACAGGCGTGTGCCACTGTGCCTGGCTGCATGTTTTGGTTTTCTATTGCTGTTACCAATTGCCATGAATAACACTATTTATTACCTGTTAGTTTCCATGAATCAGCACTCTGGGTACAACTTAGCTGTAGTTAAGGTGTTGGCTGGGCATGTTCTCTTATCTCAGTCTTGGAGGATCTTTTTCCAATCTTAGGTGGTTGTTAACAGAAGTGATTTCCTTGCAGATATAGGACTGATGGGTTGCTTTTTCATGACCAGTAGGAGAGAGAATCTCTAACTCCTTTTAAATGGTCTATCTTATTAGTCCAGGCCTATTCAGGATGCTTTAGTTTAAAACCAAAGCTTAAAAGTCATCTAGTAAGGAAACCTAATATCTACAAAATCCTCTTACCTTTGCCATGTAACATAATCGTGACATATATAATCATGACCATGTTTGTAAGTCTCACTCTCACTTGAAGGAGAAGATTGATTATAAAGAGCATAGGCATGGGAGGAGGTGAAAGAATCTCAGGGCCACCTTATGATTCTGACTCCCACGCTATGTGACCTCAGGTAAATTGGCTAATTTCTCTGAGGTTCCTTTTCCTTAGTTGGATAAAAAAGGCAGTAAGACCAGACATCTAAGGCTATTACAAAGACTGAATGATATAATATGGGAAAAGTCTAGCAGATAGTAGAAACAAGTTGTTAGTCCATTTTCTATTACTGTAACAAAATACCTGAGGCAGGCTAACTACTTAGAAAAGACATATATTCACAGTTCGGAAGCTGAAAGTCCACGATGAGGCAGCCCCATTGGTTTAGCCTCTGGCAAGGGCCTCTCACTAGAGATGGCATGATGGTAGGAATATGTGGGAGGGCGAAGGTTCACATCATAAGACAGGAAGCTAGAGAGCGATTCAGGATTCAGGATCAGGTTTTATTACAACTTGCTTTCAAGAAAACTTGAGGGTCCCAGGAAAGCTCACTTATTCCTTCTGAGGGCAGCTTCTCCAGTGACCTCTCAGTAAATTCCATCTCTTAAAGGTCTCATCCACTGTTTACATTCCCGCACTGGGGACCAAGCCTTCAACATGACCCCTGGAAGGACACAGCCAACCATATCCAAACCATTATGTATAACAATTCTCCCTCTCTTCTTCCTGTATTGTTCACCTATCCTCTGGTATTCATGGTTTGAAATACCATATAAAACCATTTCAGCTAGTCAAAACTATGCCAAAAAGTACAGTGATTAGTAGTTATATTCTATAAAGTTATTATAAACACCAAATCAGTGAAGAGTGAAGCACTCTATCAGGGAGCAATATAGGGCTAGATTCTTGTGAGCTTCAGCATTTTTATCAACTGCTCAATACATTCCTTTGTCTAATGTATGTTTCTGTTTAAAGACATTCTGTTTAATATATATTGTTGATTTATTAACTTTTATACGCATGTGTAACAAAACTATAACTCATGCCTGAGTGAAGCTTCTCAAACACACATATTTTCTCTTACTGCCCATTATAGACTTTTGCCCTTGGAAATGCTAGCTAGAACTTTAGCACTATACTTGAAAGATTATTTTAAATAAGAAAATCATCAACAAAAGACACAAAAATGTGAAATGCATGCCATTAAATAGACTGCAAAAAGGACATTTCTTTACAGCAGAAGAGCTAATACAAGAAGATGGACTATCACCTTGATTGATGTTATGGTTTTGATCTGGAATGTTTCCCAAAGGCTCATGTACTTAAGAGTCTTGGTTTCCAATGCAGCAATGTCCAGAGGTGGGGCTTTTGGGAAGTGATTAGATCTCAAGGGCTCTGACCTCATCAGTGGATTAAGCCGTTGATAACTAACTGTATTACTGGAAAGTAGGATGTAGTTGGAGGAAGCAGGTCAATGGAGATGTGGCCTGGAAGGGTTTGCTCTTTCTCAGGCACTTCCTCTCCCTTTTTCTGCTTCTCAACTGCCATGATCTGAGTATCTTTCCTTCATCATTCTCTTTCTCTAACATGTTCTGCCTCACCTCAGGCTCAAAGTAAAGGAGTCAACCAATCATAGACGGAACCTTCTGAAACTTTGAGCTAGAATAAATCTTTCCACTTCTAAGTTATTCTGGTCAGGTATTTTGATCGCAGTAGTGAAAAGATAACTAACACAGAAAATTGGTGTTAAGAAGTAGTGTTGTTGCTGGAACTATACCTGACCGTGTGGTTCAGAATCCTTTAAATCTGATTTGCAGGAGGAATTGTAAAAATTTGGAGATTCATGTTTGAGAAACCTTAGAATGTTGTAAGTGGAGCTTAATGGATGATTCTGGTGTGATCATGGAAGACCAGAATGCTAATAGGACCATAGACAGTAAAGACTGGACTCATGAGGTTTCAGATGGGAATAAGGACTCTTTTGGGAATTGGACTAAAGGCCATTCATGTTGCATTCTGAACTTATTTACATTTTGTCTATGCCCTGAGATTTCATGTGAGGCTGAATTTAAAGGCAATGGACAAACTAATATGGTGGAGGAAATTTTAAAGCAGCATAGCATTCAGACAGTAGGTATTGCTGCCAGCATTTAGCCAGGTTTACAGTGAGAATTGGGAGCAAAAATAGAACATAAATATTTGAAAAACTTGAAGTTTGGCCAGAAAGGTTCATGTAAAATTGGACTCTAGGAAGAGGTGATTGCTAAGTGCCATTAAAGAGAAACCAAGTACTTTGCATTGAGACAACAGGAAAGATGCCCACAGGACATCTCAGGATTGGCCATATCCCACCCATTGCAAGCTAAAGGGTATCAGACTTAAAACTCATTTGAGAGACTTTGCTTTGAAAAGAGAATGCTGGGGCACCCTGCTCCCTCAGGGACATGTAGGAAGTTGTTTCCACAGGACTTGTTTCACCATGCTCAGTCATCCAAGTACTCAGAGACCACTGCAACCACTGTACAAGGAAGCCTGGCTACTGCTTCTACTGGTGGCAGGCAGACCATGGCATCATCTGCATGGTACTGGTTTTGCAGGCATCAAGAATGCAAGAGTTATGGGGTCATAGAGACTTCCACACAGACTTGGAAGAAAAGACTTGGAGGCCAGGCTGTGTGGCAGGGTTGGAATCCTTGTGATCACCCCCTGATAGGGTGATGTATGAAGCTGTGAGGGTAAGGACAAAGTTCCAGTAGAGACCCCAGAAATTTAGAGATGCCAGGAACATGGAATGTCTGCAAAGGAAAGTTGCAGGCAGCAAGTAGAGCCAGCTCAAAAAAGGGACCATATGGCCAGCAAGGCCATAAGGGCGAGGCAGCCCAAGGTTTTTGGAACCCACATCTCCCCACCACATGCCCTAGATGCCAGACATGGAGCTACCGAACTTGTTCACTGAGCTGGATTTCAGTCTTGTTTTGATTCTATCTTTTCTTTGTATGCCCTCATCCCTCCCTTTTGGAATGGGAATGTTTACTATGGACCATTGTATATTGAAAGCATATAACTCACTTTTTTATTTTTACTGGGGATCATAGCTAAAATTTGCCTTGAGTTTCAGAGGAGACATTGGACTTGGACTTTTCTTTTTAATTTTTTTTTTTAGTTATAGATGGACATACCTTCATTTTATTTATTTATTTATTTTAATTTTTTTTTACTTGTAGATGGACGCAATATCTTTATTTATTTATTTTATGTGGTGCTGAGGATCGAGCCCAGTGCCTCACACAGGCAAGGCAAGCGCTCTACCACTGAGCCACAACTCCAGCCCCATTTTATTTATTTTTATGTGATGCTGAGAATCGAACCCAGTGCCTCACATGTGCGAGGCAAGTGCTCTGCCACTGAACCACAACTCCAGCCCCTGAATGTGGGCCTTTGAGCAATCTAGAACTGTTAAGACTAGGGAGACACTTGTAGATAGACTAAATGCATTTTGCAGTGTGAGATAGGCATGAGCTTTGGGAGCCAGGTTGGAATATTATTGTTTTGATCTGAAATGTCCCCCAAAGGCTCATGTACTTAAAGACTTGGTCCCCAATGCAGCAATATACAGATGTGAGGCTTTGGGAAAGCGATTGGATCATGAGGGCTTTGACCTTATCAGTAGATTAATCAATTGATTGCTGAGTGGGAGGTGGGACCTCGTTGGAAGAAGTAGGTCCCTGTGGGCATTCCCTGGAAGAGTTGATCTCCTCTTGGCCCATTCCTCTCTCTTTCTTTGCTTCCCAGCTTCCATGAGCTCAGTAGCTTTCCTTTGCCACACCCTTCCACCACGACGTTTCTGCTTCATCTGAGACCCAGAGCAATGGAGCTGGCCAACCATGGACTAACTCCTCTGAAACCTCGAGCCAGAATAAATCTTTCCTCCTCTACATTGTTCTTTTTAGGTATTTTATTCACAGTGATGAAAAACTAACCAACACAATTGAATTCAGGTGGGAACATGCAGTCAGGTCACTTAAATTTTATAAACATGAAAAATATATGTAAAAATAGTTTTTTCCCTCCCTTAAATCTTTTTTGTGTGTATGCGTGTGTTTTCCAGTGAATGGAGAAGCTAGAGCCAGGGTTAGAAGCAAGGACCTTTTCCCATGGTGGGCCTCTTTGGAGAACAATCATTTCCTCAATATATTTTGCCACGCTCCTAGGTGCCATTTAAAAGGGGAAACTATGCCTCACAAACAAAAAGCCTTGTTTGACAGTTATTCAGTACTAAGAGATAAAATGTGCTGGGGCACCCTTTGAAGACAGGGACACAGCACCCCCAGCTCACTGCAGACCCAGATTTCTGCCAAAGGTAATTTGGCTTGAACTTCCCAGCCATGGCACTGTCCACGGGACAGATTTTCCACTGCCTGGAATGGAAAGACGTCCTCAGCAGCCACTGCACTTAGCAGAACACGGAAGGGCAACGCACCAGCGGCTGTAGCTGTGTGGAACGAGATGCCTTTTTCTTTCTTTCCTCTGCCTGGGGGGAAGATTGCAACTGGCCTCATCTGGTGGTGAAACTCATTCATCGTGTTCCAGAAGACATTTACCCAGAGCCTCCTCATATTCTGACACTTTGGGATAAGCTGTCTCTGGGCCTTCTTCCTTCTGCTCGTCTGCTTTACAACCAGCATCCCTGAGCCCCTATCTTTAAGCCTCATTAGTGGCATTGGAAACCATCCCACCCCCTCCACTGACCACAGATCATTAATGCTGAGCAGCAGTAGCAGCCTGTGCCAGTGTGTAGAAACTGGAGGGGCCCAAAATGGGCTGGTTTCAGCGTTGGGAACAGAGTGGAGTCAGGGGCAGGTGAGTTCATTTGTTTCTTTTCTGTGCCCCCTTCTTCCCACACACACTTTTACTACACCAGAGGAAAACAGAAAACAGCAATCTGTTTGACAGCATTGCTATCTTTGGGTTCCAAGCCTGTCATCTGTGGGGAGCCCTTCTATATAATCAGTTGGCAAAACAGAGCAGAATCCTGTGCTTTGTAACTGATACAGCAAGGCAGCATCTCTAGTGAGGGGGCTGGGGAATCTGTTTCCTTTCCTAAAAAATTAAATAGCAAAGCTGATTCCATATTTAGGAATTACACTTAGGTGCAGGTGTGGGCGTACAGGCACCAAGCAAACACAGCTGGCACCACTTTCTGTTCTCTGCAGCGATGTATCGAATTTAATAATGGAAGTATATAACATTCAGAGTGATGTAAGGACTTTGTGTAAAATGGATATGCGAAGGACTTGGAAGTGGATGAGGAAGCCCCCCCACCCAATACTTTTTCAATTCTGAAGCCAAATAATCAAGCATTCACACAAAGAAAATAAAAGTTGAAAAAGGGTTTACTCTAAGAATTTCTGTGCTTCCTATGAACCACGTCTTATAATAAGAACTATGCTTTTTCATTTCATACCCAGTCAGCAAATATGATCTGTGACTAAGCTCAGGGAATGGGGCTAACAGGGGTTACCGAGTATGTTCATTTAACAAAGTCCTACCGAGCACCTGCCCAGGCCAGCCCTCTGCCTTTGCTGTCATGTGAAGATTAATGAAAGAGAGTGCCAGGCCTGAGAGCACTTGCAGTTTATCAGGAGACATCAAACAAGTGAGCCAACAAAATGACGCTGCCATCATAGGTAGAGTCCCCATGTTCGCAGAGTTGACAGACTTGTTAGGAAAGTAAAACATAAACCTACAGGAACAAAAATAACCATTGAAACAATAACAGAGGAATGCAGTTAACCATTGAAATATAGACTGTAGTGACTGTAACAATGCATTTAAAAAAGATTATGATGAGCTGGGAGCAATCCAAGAGACTTCCTTTTGGAAGTAGTTTAGGAGCCAAATCTTGAAGGGTGAATTACTTTTGTTTCTTACTTCTCATAAAAAGTCTTTGTGTCAAATGGAAGTGAATGGAAAGGGACTGCAGAACAGATGGGGGAAAGAAAGATTTGCTGGTATCAGAATTCAGCTCTTTACACCTGAAATTATTCTTCCAGCTCACTTCGTTTGGGTCCCTCCAATGAACCAAGCACTCCGCCAGACAGTGGGCCTATGCAGAGGAATCGGACACACAGCCCCAGTCCCGGTGAAGCTCAAAGTCCAGCAGGGCAAACACACTGATAGAGACAATAGGAAGAGATAACCACTGTAGGAGGGAGTGATCGTGGCCCTAGGGGACTCACAAGAGACTAACTGTAGGGGAGGGAGAGCAAGAGGAAGCATTAGCGCAGGGGAAGGATTTGCAGATTCGCCAGCAAATAAGCAAGCACTGGGATTCTTTTTAATTTTTTTTTGGTACCGGAGATTGAACTCAAGGGTACTCGGCCACTGAGCTGCATCCCCAGCCCTATTTTGTGTTTTATGTAGAGGCAGGGTCTCACTGAGTTGCTTAGTGCCTCGCCGTTGCTGAGACTGGCTTTGAACTTGCAATTCTCCCGTCTCAGCCTCCCAAAGTGCTGGGATTACAGGCATGCGCCACCGCGCCCGGCCAAGCACTGGGATTCTTGTCACCCACAATAGGCAGGCCATTGGCATGGATCTACACATTCCAGGGACAGCAGCTAGATGGGTGTCCTTTTCAGAGAGAACAGGTAAAAGGAAATCACCCTGAAGTCAGCCAGGGAGGAGAGAATGTTGATATAGGAAAGGCCCGTTGGTCCTGGAGACATGAGGGAATATCAGGGACAGCTCTCTGGGAGAGTGATATTTCTAAAATGATAGGATTTAACCTCTGGTGGTAGACAGTAATTGATTTGTACTATTCAGTAAGACTAGAGATTATCTCCTTGATGTCTCCTCCAAAACCTCACCTTTCTTCTGAGGACAGCACATTTTGTTGACGAGTATGAAAGGTTAGATGAAGGATTCATGAACTCCTTTGTCCTGTCGAAGAAGTTCATTGACTGAGGCATGTGTTCACATTCCATTTATGAACTGCTGCTTGAGAGTCCTGCACCTGCTACCCTATGCGGGAACTAAGCTCTACAGCCTGAGAGTTTAAATCTCCACACTGTCATTTATTAGCTACACTTTGGCAAATCACCTAACCCATTAGCACTGGAGCACAGGGCTTAGATTATGCTTTAGAGACAAATTTCAAGGATCTGACTCTTTCATTTGCGAGCTATGTGGCTTTAAGCAATGTTTCAACCTTGCGGTGCTTCCTCTTCTGCCCACACAGTGGCTGCATGTGCTAGTGTCTACATGTAGCTTTGCAGTGAGGTCTAAATGGGTTAAATGGGTTGAATACACCTCAAATGCTGTCCATTCAATGGCAAACTCTTGACAAATGTTTATTAAAGCCAACCAACACACAAACTTCATAGCCAAGATTAATGGAAGGAGTCCATGAGAGAATGTGTTTAAAGCACCTGGCACCATGCCTAACACAGAATAAAGGCTCAATAAATTAGTTGTTGTTATCATCCTCTAGTTCATAGACTTCAGGTTTTTCTAGCTGTTTAACAGAATGATGTTCTTGCAGAAGCATTCATTGATTTAACTGAGCCTCTACTGTGTATGTGTGGCTTGATACTATCAAGCATTCAGAGAGGTGTGAATTTTTTCCTGTCCTTTAATAGCATACAGTCTAGTTAGGGAGATGTAATCAATTGGAAAGGGAGCTAACAATAATCAGAGTAGTTTATAGTCAATTCAAGTGCTGCACATAGAAGGTTCTTCAAGATTTCACTGATGCTATAGGAGGTCCAGGGATAAGGGTGCACCTCGAACCAGGCCTTTAAGAAAAGGGGTGAGACAGGGCTGGGATTGTAGCTCAGTGGTAGAGCACTTGCCTTGCATGTGTGAGGCACTGGGTTCAATCCTCAGCACCACATAAAAATAAATAAAGATATTGTGTCCATCTACAACTAAAAAAAAAAATTTTTTTTTAAAAAAAGAAAAGGGGTGAGAGAATTAACAATTAATGCACACTTACATTACCTACTAGACCATAAGTAAAAGTATTATCAAATCCTCACTATACTGTGTTAGCAGTTACTCCCTCCATTTTATAGAGGAGGAAAATAAATTTCAGACACATGGGGTCATTTGCCCAGATCCCAAGGTGTGAAGTGGTGCAAAATAGCACCTAGACTTGGTACCCAGAGGAAAATGGGGAAGCCATGCTCTGTAGGAGTTAAGAACAAGGATGACCACTCCTGTGTGGTTTTTGGCAAGTTATTTTACCTCTTTAATCCTCAGTTTCTTCATCTGTATACATACACATCTTGTAGAGCTACACATATGCAGCGGTATTATGTATGTGTAACTAGTTCATTAGGCAGACGGCACTCAGTAGGTATAACAATAAGACAGCTTTATTTTTCTCTATTCATTGTCTCCAGAAGCCTTATGTTGAATTTTCCTCCCTCTCCAGAATGTATACTTGAAGTTTGTACCTTAATGTCATATTGGGCAGGATCTGTGATATACTGGCAAGTGTTATTATTAAAATCATTCTGCCTGCTTAGTTCAGATCACCAATCTCAAAACTTCTTTGAAACTCTCTCCTCTGATATTAACTCCAGGGTTCATAACGCCAGGGATTTGCAGGCAGATGAGGAACTTTAAGTGTGATCTAATGCCTGATTTCTCCTCCTGCCCACACCTCCTCCACTTCCATCTTTGAAGTAGCGCTGAGGGGACATGGTCTGCCTCTGCAACACCCCACCCTTCTTGGGTGAAACTCTTCTAGTTTTGGGGAGTTAGAGAGTGGGAATGGGAGAAACACCTGGAGTTGCCATTCACTCTGGCTAATACCCTCTGTGGACAGCTTCACCACAGCCCTCTGTCACTGTGGACCCTCTCAGAGGGAGACAACCATACTTTCCTTAGGTCAAGTTCATTCCTCCATCCCTTCTCCCATGGGTCATCACCTTCTTGGCCTAGCAGTTCCCTGGGCAGCCTCATCATTTCTCCTGCTCACACAGTCTTTATGTTCTGCTCTGTAGAGCTAGAGGAACCTCTGGATTCTTCTTTCATACCCTCTGAGATCCAGAGATGCTGGAGGTCAAGGGAAGGTCTTCATGCCTTCTCTGCAGACACTTTATACTACAGGCTCTCCTTCTGGCTGTACTACTCCAGGCAGGCCTCCTGCTGGGCCAGAGGCTGCAGCCATGATCCCCGTGATCTCATATGCCCCCAAAGCCTTGAGCTCATACCAGCACTATCAGGGACTCTGTACTCTGCTCATTTTGATGGCAGCAGGAAAGAGAGCATGCAAAGTACCAGCTGGGAGAGAATACCAGTGTCCACTTTATGGAGGAACCCCAATCTAATCCCTGGTGCTCATTCCAACTGATTTGGTAGGGATGAGAAGAGACACCTCTCTCCTTGCCCTCATGAAAGGGGAAGGAAAGCCCAAAACCTCCCCACTGGTCCACAAGTCAGGCATCTCTTCCTCTCTGCTCTGTTTTGTAGACCGCAAAGAGGGGGACTGCTGGAGTGATGGCTGGGGGTGGTACAGCCAGTTCAGCTGCCTTTTGCTGTCCTGAGAGACGTGTCTGTCCTCAGCTGTTGGCTGCTGTCTTAAGTCTGGGGAGACTTAAGGCCTGTTTGCCTCAGCTCTGCATGCCAATTGCCAATGCTGGGAGAGCAGGAATGTTCCATCCAACGCCCTGTTAAATATATAATGCATATTAGCATAGTGCCTGGCACCGGGCAGGTGTTTCCTAAGTGGAAGCCAATGGGAGGCCTGCTACATTATTTTCCTCTTTGCTTTGCCACCAAGGTGGCTAAGACCATGTGCTTGTCTCCAAATAGCAAGTTAAACAGAGGACTGAGACTGTGGTCTTCTCTGCCCGGTGTCCTTATCCCACCCAGGAGTCTGGAAGGCACAGCCTAGACACACTCATTCCACAAATGTTTACTGAAGTCTATTTTGTCAGGCGCCATACAGCCATAGAGACCATTTTTTCCAAACTCTGCATCAAAGGCACATGGCTAGTTAACTTTTAAGTACAGACTCGGAGGAGAGAGAAGATTGTTGTAAGTAGAGCTCCAAATCTTCACCTTCCAGGGACTTCAAGATGATGCAGTGAAGGCAGAAGTTTGAATTGGGATTCAAAGTGCCTGATCCAGAGGAGGGAAGCGGGGGGCTGTACTATGAGCTCAGAGCTGCAAGAAATCACCAGCTCAAAGAAGGATCCGTCACATCTAAGCTGCTTCGTAACCTGGTGGGAATCACACATAATCATTCACTCATTCTTTCCTTCATCCGGAAAAGATATCTTCAGTCCCTGTTGAAGGTGCATACTGAAGGTGCAGCCATGAACAAAGCAGAGAGAATTCCTGCCCCTTGGAAGTGACATTCTAGTGATTAAAGCCCTGTTCTCAGTGGCTGTTCTCTTTATTTGAGAAGCCTGTTCTGCAATCTTGATGCTGGTAGCTCCAGAGTTACACGGATCATTGGCATGCCAGCCACTCAGTCGTGCAAGGTCAGGGGTGCAGCCATTGGTAGTATGACAGGGACATCCCTTTCCTTGCTGCCTTCCTTCTGAAAGCAAGATCTCAGGGAAATCTCCAGCCACTTCCTCTTACTGAGGAGCAACAGGAAAGATGGATGAAGGGACTGAAGGGAGTGGTGGATTGAGGGGATGTGGAAGTGAATCCTTGCCTGACATGGAGAACCAGAAGATTTGCTTAAAAGGACAAGCCCTCCACCATTCTCCCCCAAGAAAGTGAATTTAACATCACATTTCCCCCCAGAGGGTCAAATTGGCAAGGTTTTAATTTCAAAAACAAACAAACAAAAACCTACCAGCTCCCAAATCAGGCTGGTGGGTTGGTGGGTTGTTTTTTGGTGCAGATCATTGTATTTGGCATCTATCCTTGAACAAGGGGTTGAGGCATGGAGTTTATATTGAAAATTCATCCACCTCTGGGCAGATGGTACAAAGAAGCACCTTTGTGTTTTCAGAGCAGAAGTCACAGTTGTGTCTTCATACCTACTAAGTCAAAGTAACCACAAAGCTGAGTTTTCACAAATCATGAATTAGGAGACCACTGCTCATTTTATAGATTGGCTTATCACAGGATTCCTTTTAGGTGGCTAGTTCCCTCGGTATTTTACAAATATGATTTGGTTTATAAAAAATTTATATATAAACAAGAGTTTAAAAATATATTCTCAGCATGAACTAACCAAAATAAAAAGTATGTGTCTTAGAGGCTGGTTTCTAATTCTATTTTTGACTCCTACTGGGTATGTTATCACCTGCATTGATTAGTCCTTCTGTGCTGCATAGCAGGTGTTCAAATCTGTGGGTGTCCTTCCTTCAACAAAGGAGATACAGCAGGATGTATCTCAAGTGTAGCATTTGTCCCTCCCTTCCTTTGCTCATTCGGGTCATATACATTGAGTACCTTCTATGTGCCAAGCACTGTGAAAAATGTCCAGGGTATTTGGGGAACAGACTCTTTCCAGACAGTGACCATGAGCTTGACTTAGAACAATAATCTCACCCTCATGCTCTTATGCAGTTTGCATTCTAGTAGAAGAGTAAAGTAAGCAGAGAGCTAAAAGACATTAGGCAATTTTAGGGTGAGGTGGAGGCTGTGAGGGAACTAAGCCGATGTAGGTATGATGATCTGGAAAGGCCTCACAGGAGGGGTGACATTTAAAGCAAAACCAAAAAAAGATGAGAACATGTCAATAACATGAAGAGCTGGAAAGAGCAATGTACATACAACATCCTCAAAGGTGATGAGGGCTTATTGTGTTCTAGAACCTGAGGAAAAGCCAGTTGAGTGAGGTAGTAGGAAGAAGCCTCAGCACACAGATTCTTAGAAGCCATGAGGATTAGTTTTCTAGGGCTTCCATTACATAACCTGGCTTAAAGCAACAGAACTATATTGTCTTAATATTCTGGAAGCCAGATGTCTGAAATCAAGGTGTTGGTAGGACCATGAACCCTCTGCAACTTCTAAAGGAATCCTCCCTTGCCTCTTCCAGCTTCTAGTGGTTGCTGGTAATACTTGGCATTCTGTAGCTTGTGTAACTCCAGTCTCTATGGCATTCTCTCTGTGGGTCTGTCTTCATATAGTCATCTTCTTATAAGGATATCGGTCATATTTGAATTAGAGGCCCACTCTATTTCAGTATATCCTCATCTTTTTTTTTTAATATATTTTTTTTATTAGTTGTTGATGGATCTTATTTATTTATTTATTTATACGTAGTGCTGAGAATCGAACCCAGTGCCTCACGCATGCGAGGCAAGCGCTCTACCACTGAGCCACGACCCCAGCCCCCTCATCTTAATGATGATCAGCAGGAACCCTATTTGCAAATAAGATTACATCCCAAGCTATTGAGGGTTAGAATGTCAGACAATGAACTGTGGTGGGACACGTTCAGCCCATAACACTGTGAAAGGAGTTTGAACTTTGTTATACATGCAAGTCCTGAGTGTCCTATGTGAGTAGCTGGCATGAGGCCATGAATGTTCCACAGGCTGCCATGTAGGGGTGGCCTTAGGGTGGTGAGGATTGAAGTTGGTGAGTAGTAAATGACTTGTTTTTTGTTTGTTTTTAATTTTTTTTAGTTGTAGATGGACAAAATATCTTTATTTTATTTATTTTTCTGTGGTGCTGAGGATCAAACCCCGTGCCTCATGCATGTGAGGCTAGTGCTGTACCACTGAGCCACAATCCCAGCCCAGTAGTAAATGACTTGTGACAGGCTAGCTCAGGTGTGGGGTGGGGTTGACAGGACTAAGGCTGTAGCAGTATGGAATTTAGACATCTTATAAGAAGAACAAAAAAACATGTCTATGGACTGGATGTGGGATGAGGAAAAAGAAGGACTCTGGGCTGGTTTCTAGGCCTTTTCCTTTAATTATGAGATTCAACAAAGTGCCACTTAACCTTCTTGGGGGAACCTTGGAAAGGATCAGGTTTGGGGCTGGGAATGGTGTGGACAGGGAAAGAATGCAGAAAATCAGAGATGAAAGTTAAAAATACGCCTTTCCCATCGTCACTATCGTGCTTTTATCTGAAATATCATATGTAAATTAGCATTCCTTTGTTGAACTGCTCCATCCCTTGTGCAAATAATTCCTTGTAGAAGAAACAGTCACCAGAGCACCTTTTCCCAAAGCAGCACCTGCTTGGGAGATGAGACAAAGCAGCACATGGGACATCAGAGAGAATGTGGTTAGCATAGACAAAACAATTAGGTCCGTGGCAGAATGTCCTGGGTGTCGTGGTTTTTCCATAGACTGGCTATGGGCAAGAGCTTAATTTAATTCTGCCAGTGCTGGAGCAGGACCAACACCCAAGAGCAAGTTGTCCAAAGTGCCAGGATAGGAGGGTTAGAGGGTAGAAAATTCCCTCCACAGAAACCAGCTGGAAATGAAACAGGGCACCTCAGGGGCACAGATGTGCTAAGAGGAGAATGTGCAACTGGGAAACGGGTTTGAGTAAACCTAGGCTTAAAGCTGAGGTTGAGACCTGTTCCCTGAGCTTCACCAAACACCATAGCTTTCTCTTTGACACCCCATCTTCTTCTGCATTCTTGGTGATAGCTCTCCTACACCCCAGGATTTTGCCTGTACCAGAGCTGGGTTATCATCTCAGCATGCCTTTCAACCTTTATTCCCATTTTTCTCCCCTGTCAGGACAACTGAATTTGGGCATTTGGGATAATAATTGTCAAGAGTGACATCCTGGCTTTGGCAACCAGCACAGTGTGACCCCACTAGTCTCTCTTGTACCATTTGGTATGGTTAATTCATGGATTCTGTGGAAAGACAAGCTCAATATCAGCTCTCCTACAGCCTCAGTGTGCTTTGTTCTGAACAGGATGTTACCACTGAAGAGTGTGGGAGAGGATTTGCCTAGGCCAGAAAGGGCCCTATTGTAATCTCCAATGGGTGACAGCAAAGGTGGAGGTGGCTGCAGGGTTTACCATGTTTGGACAGACCACCGCAGATGCTGGTGTCAGGACCACTTGTCCAACCCACAGGCACATCATTTGAATCCTATTTTATTGTCTTTCTTCTCCACCCTTCACTCTCCCACTGGCTTCATTTTTTGGGCTTGAACAACTGGTAAAGGTCATTGCATTAGTGGTACTGAACCAAGCTTGCCTTGGTTTTATTAAGGAAAAGGAAGAAAGTTCTCTTTTCCTTTGTATAACTTCAAAAAACATCAGTTTGGGTTGGGAGACTGGAGGAGAGGGCTATAGCAGGAAGAAAGGAAGGTTTCCTAACTACTGTTTTCTTGGTTTTTATTGAGTGTTAAACCTGGCAATAAATTAGAATCAGAAGACAGCAGCCAGTGATAAGCAGAGAGGCCAAAGATGTTGCCATGGGCAGGAAAGCAGAAAGGTGAATTGGTGGCTGGCACCCCAAGAGGGATTTGAAGCTCTCCTTCTGTCATTTGGTGAGTCCACAGATCCCCAAGGATAGGCTATGATTACCTGAGCCCCTGCAACCACTGGCTCAGATCACCTTCCTTGAGGCTGAAAACACACTTACTTACAGAGACCAGCAAAGCAAAGAGCTAAATTTATTTGGTTAATCTAGATGCCTAACCCTCTTTTAATACCTAGTTGTCAGGATCATCACCTCAAATGGGTGACCTGAAATGCAATTGGAAAATGGAACAAAGGGCTTCCTGTTTCCTCCATGCATGCTTCTGAGCTACTTAGGGCAGCCAGAATCCTGCTCGCCTGGCCACCCTGCACCCACACAATGATTTTCTTGGGGGTAGAAGCCTGGACACCTCAATTCTAGTCCCAGCTTGGTCACAGATTCCCTGTGTGCCTGGAAAACAGGTTTCTTATTTTTTAAGCACTAATGTAGCATGATTCTCAAGAATAAACTCATATATATAGTGCAAGGGGCAGGTCCTCAAGTATTCCAATGAAGTTTGCCACGTCTCCTGACTTTCCTACTTCTCTGATGGAAGGTTCTTATTTCTTGGTTTGGTTTCTTCTCTCTTGACCTACCTGAAGAACTCACCAAACCAAGGCAAACTAATTCTTCCTTTTTTTATTTTTTAGAACCAGAGATTGAACCCAGGGGTGCTTAACCATTGAGCCACATCCCCAGCCCTTTTTATTTTTGAGACAGGGTCTCGCCAGGTTGCTCAGGGCCTCGCTAAATTTCTGAGGCTATTCTCCAACTTGGTATACTCCTGCCTTAGCCACT
Source organism: Xerus rutilus (assembly GCA_028644305.1). Lineage (NCBI taxonomy): Eukaryota > Metazoa > Chordata > Mammalia > Rodentia > Sciuridae > Xerus > Xerus rutilus. The sequence continues at coordinate 28,591,184 of CM053401.1, forward strand.
TAAGTCACTAGGATTACAGGTGTGTGCCACCATGCCTGGCCTAATTTTTCCATTTTTAATTAATTTCAACCAGATACCACAGAAAAAGCTAGGTGACCAAGGCTCTAGCTCCAGCTCCACCATGAGTTACATGTGTAAATTCTGAATATCAGCCATTCTGGTCTTTAGTGTCTTCCTTGGTGGGATGAAGGGGCAGCCTGGATGATCACGAATCAATCTTCTCCCCAGATGAACGTCTGTTCACTTAGGAACTTCCCTGTGAGGATTCATACCTGAGATGTCTCTCCGTGACCCACCTCCACCCTCTTCTCTGTGGTCCTGTCCTGTGTACCCCATGGTTTCTGTCTCTTCAGTTATTCTCTCACTGTACCTATCCAAGCAGAGCTTCTGAACTTCCTCAGGCTAAGAATAAAAACTAACCCCTGGCCCAGCTGCATACCAGGGAATCTGAAACTGGTGTGTTCTCTGGCCAGCATGGCCTAGCTAAATCACCTGACCTTTGTTTCTATAGTTGTAACTGCTTCTGTGACCAGTAGAGAAAGAATCTAGCTGCTTCTCTTCAGTTTAATCAAACTACATAAATTTTTTTTTTTTTGGTACTGGGAATTGAACTCAGGAGCACTTAATCACTGTACCACATCCCCAGACCTTTTTTATATTTTCTTTAGAGACAGGGTCTCATTGAGTTGCTCAGGGTCTCATTAAGTTGCTGAGGCTGGCTTTAAACTTGTGATCCCCCTGCTTCAGCCTCCCAAGCCTCTGGTATTACAGGCGTGTGCAACTGTGCTCGGCTCTTTTTTTTTTTTTTTTTAACATTGTTTGTTTACTTCTTGTGGGGATCCATGGCAAAATCTGTCCAGCTGGGATCCAGGCAGGTTCTCCAGTTTGGCTACAGGTAACATTATAACTTCCGAATTATCCTGTGATCCCCTATGTTGATCTTCTGATGTCCCTGAATGTCAACCTGATTTTCAGACACACAGTGTCTTGCTAAAAATTACAAACTCCATCACATTCTGTAAACTGATACATTTCCTTTCTTCAGATGCAATCTAGGATATCATAATTTCTCCCAGTGTCAGCAAGAGGATTCAGGACTACTTGAACGACACAACTTGACATTATTAGGGCCAATGTCTGAATTTGTTCTGTCTTGACCTGTCTCCTTCTTCAGCGTCATTTATTGGGCACCTTCTATATATGCCCCCAAACACTAGCTTTTATTATATTAAGCTCACTGATGATGAAACAGTCTTGGAGGTTAAATGATCTACACCAAGTCACACAGATGTACGCAAGCTGAGATTCTAGCCAACTCTCTCTGACTCAAAATGTGGCAGAATTTCTACCCTCTGCCTCTCCCTCCTCCATCATTTCAGCTTCTACCGTCTCCCAGTTCCTATTCTTATCCCACTCCTCAATGTCTCTGTGTCCCTCCTTCTTTTTACCTCCTGGCGCTCTGCAGTCTGACTTCTACTCTGAGATCATCCAGGTCTTCTCTGCTGCACTGGGCAGTTTTTCACTAGCCTTCCTGAAGTGTCTTACTCCCATGCACTACAGAGCAGAGCATCTCCTTGGCTCTTTTCATTCTGCATCTGTCTCTTTCACTGGTTGCTTTTTCTCCATCAGACTCCACGGATGTTGGTGTCATGGGATCCCATCTTTGGGCCTCAGATTCCTTGCTATACAGTCTCCTTGATCTATTTTACTTACTCATGTTTTGTTCCATATTGACAAGATACAAATCTGCATCTTTACCATATGCCCAGTGCCTGCTGGATGTTTCTACCTGACTATTTCACAGGCATCTCAAACTCAGCCAGCACAAATCTCCTTCCCATGGAGCAGTCTCTTTCTTATTTAGTAGTGTAACATTTTGCACAGTCACCAAAGCTAGTGACTTGTGATTCATTCAGGCTACCCTTTCTTTACTGCTTCTAATCCACCTCACATCCTTACTCCCAGGAAAATTTTCTCAGACCTGTTCTAAATCCATTCTCTGCTTTCCACCTACCTATCACTACCCCGTGCCATACTTTCATCATTTCCATTTTTTTATATCACAATAGCTTCTTAAATGGTCCCTGTCTTTTGCCTGTCCCCTTCAGATCCATCTTCACATGCCATCAAAGTAAACTTTGCTCCTAAGTGAACTTTGAGGAATTCAGTGGCTCCTTATCATCAACAGAACAGTACACAAGCTCTTCATCTTTGAGAATGATGTCCTCTGTGGCTTGGGCCATCCATCTGCTTTGCCAGTCTCATTATTCTTCATCTCTGCCTCACACTTTATGTTTTAGCAGCACATCACAGCCTCTGGCTCTGTTCTTAACCCAGATGTTTCTTGTCTCTGTATCTTGTGCTGTTTGTTTCTTTTTCTTTTTTGGTACCAGGGATTGAACTCAGGGGTGCTCGACCACTGAGCTACACCCCTAGCCCTATTTTGTGTTCTATGTAGAGACAGGGTCTCACTGAGTTGCTTAGCACCTCGCCATTGCTGAGGCTGGCTTTGAACTCGCGATTCTCCTGTCTCAGCCTCCCAAAGTGCTGGGATTACAGGCATGTGCCACTGCACCCGGCTTGTTTGTTTCTTTTATGCCTTGAATACCCTCTTCTCTTTCTTTGCCCAGAAACTTCTACCTACACTTACAAATTCATCTGAAGGTCATCTCCTCTAGGAAGTGTACATACATACATACATACATGCACACACACACATACACATGTAACATAGACTGTTTTAGGACTTGTTTCCTGATCATCCCTAAAATATTTTATTTAGACCTATGTCATCCTGCTCACATTACTTCATAACTCTCTGTTTATGTGTCTGTCATCCCTGTCAGACTACAAGGCAGTGACCCACTCAGCCTCAATGAATGATCCAATACATGGAACACAGCAGGCACTAAATAAGTGTTCAGAGGATAAATGAATGGGAGCACCAAGAACAGAACACAATTTCAACTAACCTATCCAGATGTGGTTTTCTTTTCATCTCTCCTCTTCTAACCTTTGTTGTCTCATCAGAATTAACTCAAACACCTGAGAAAATGTGACCATGCAGGTCTCGAGAGCCAGCCTAGAGAAGAAGGAGGCTAGAAGATACCCTTGGGCATAGGAAAATATGCCACCTGTCTTGCAGTGAATAACACTTTTGGATCTTAAGGCCTCTCAACTCAGGAACACATAAATGAGAGCCCACCAGTAGACAGCTTCTTCAAGATGAGATTAGCTAAGGGCAGGAGATAATAATAATAGCAGATAACCTTTATATGGAGTAGTTACTGTGTGCCAGGCACTGTTTCAAGCATATTGTGTAGTTAATATACTTTGTTTAATCCTCAGAACAACCCAGTGTCTCAGGTTTTTTTCCTTCTCTTTTTGCAGACGAGTAAACCGAGATACAGGGGTTACATAGCTTGCCCAAGGAAACATACCCAGTAAGCAGCACCCGTGATGTTCAAATGTTTAGACAGTGGAGAGGGCCGAGAAGACCACTTCTCACGTTGGGTTCTCATGGGCCCATTAACCTCATCTCATTTAGGACTGCATGGCAACGTGAGACGGCTGACAACAAGAGAAGGGAAGAACTGGCTTTTTTGAGCCCATATTGTTTCAAGACTTGCCTTATGATTTTTATAAAGATTTAAGATTTATATTATTTATCCTAATAGTTTGATAAAATAGATGCTCCTGTTTTATAGAGGGAGAGACTGAGACTCAGAGAAGCTGGGTGAGCTGTCTGAGATTGCCTAGGAAGTATCAGACCTAGGATGCAGGCCTGTCTGATTGTATTGACATCACTGTACAGTCAGGCCTCAGGCAGGACAGGGCTAGTGCATGGGGACAGAACAGGTGACATACTACCCAGCTCCAGCAAACACAGTTCCAAGTACAAGCCCCAGAATAGGTGGCTACACTGGCCAAGATGCACTTGCAAGTACTGCATTAATAAACTCTGAAACATCACAGGCTTAACACAATAGTTTTATTTCTCATTCTCAAGAATACAATGCCCAGTGTAGGCCATGTTGCTCTTTATCTCATGACTACTCCACTTGGAATGGACAAACTCCAAGATCACCACACTGTGTGAGAGGGAGGGAGGGAGGGAGGGAAGGAGGAGGAGAGAGAGAGAGAGAGAGAGAAGTCACATAGGCTCTTAAGTGCCTCCGCCTTGAAATAACATTGCACTTTCACCTCAATCCATTGGCCAACACTGGTCACCTGACCCATCTCAACTTCAAGGGAGGCTGGGATATGTAATGGAGGGCATGGATATTGAGTGAGTACTATCTCTATCACCTTGACATCTGCCTCCTAGCCCAAGAGCTTCCTGTTCACATACATTGCCTTCTTCAAAGATGTCGAGAGTATATTTCTCAGGTCTCCGGATATGCCTCTAAACCTTTGGTTCTCAGAGCTCCATCCTTCTTTATGAAAGAGAATTCTGTGTAGAGGAAAGACTAGAAAGTTGCGGTAGGGCAAAAGGACGGTTGCCCTGAACCCTCTGGGTCTAAGAGCTGTGAAATCAACTCTATTCCTTTTCCCTCCCAGGAGATAAAATCCACTGCTACAGATTCCATCTAGCCGGCTCCTCATTGACCAGAAGCAGGAAACAGTAGGCCTGTGGCTGCAGGGGGGAGACTGAGATGGGTGGAGATGAGGACGGGGCATGCCAGTGGCTCTCACTGCACTGCTACGTCAGGCTCCACGGCAGAAAGCAATCCTTCTTTTTATTAAGGCATAGTGCCTCTTTCAAAATAATTTACAGCACACAACCAAGCCTGCTGTGCAGCATTACAATCTGTCATTAAAACTCCATCCCTCTTGCCAGAGTAAATGAGCCATTTACAGCCAGGGCGCCAAGATGGACTGTTGTTATTTTTTCTGCCTTTGTATTATGAGTGTTCATGGCTCTCCCCAGACAAGCCCCTGGGGATTCCCAGAGGAGTTCTCCTGCCATCCAGGTCAATTACCCAAGCTTGAGGGTGGTTTCCTGGATACAGTTAGCCCCAGACTGCAGGAAAGCTGACTTGGGTTCCCCCAAAATGCATGGTGATCCTGGAAATTATCACTTGTTCCTGCATGTGCCTGTACCCCCCACCCCTCTCTCAAGCATGCATGCAAAAGTGTACAACATGCATGCATTTGACAAAAGCAAACCTGGGAAACTCAGCATCTCCACCTTCCCAGTTATGAGCACTGCACCTCCATCAGTGGATGGGGACATGTCAATGATAAGGTGAACTTCAGGTAAGTTGAATATCATTAAGGAAAGGTATTAAATCTCCTCAAAAACACACGTATACACAGGCTCAGTAGGTAATAGGCAAAGGTTTTAGGGGGTGAAGCTCTTTCCCATAATCTTTCAGATCTCAGAATTCTAGCCCCTGGTGTTATTTGGGATGTCTGATCTGGAGAAAGCAAAGGAGAATAAAATAAGTAAGTCAGTTAAAGAGTAAGAGAGATCTCTTGGGGAGCATAGGGGGAAAAAGGTTGGTGACTTTTTTTGCCCTGAGGTTTGAGGGCAACAGTCCTATCATATATTTCCCTATATGCCACCTCTCCTCATATACACACCAGCCTGGCAGGTACCTAGAGAATGCTTGATAAGTACCTTTTGAACTGAGCTGTGCATAAAAGACTAGGTTTTGCCTTCAAGGAATTTATGGTTTAATTTCACTGAAAGCATATGTCTTCCTATCTCTGCTTTCTAAAGTCTTACCTATCTTTCAAGGCTACTGGACCAATTCCTTTTTCTAAGTAGGACTGCTGAGTCTGTGGCAAGTTATGTACTATTGTCATAGTACCTTCTAGGGTAGGTCTTTTCAGCATTATTTCTTCCTCCATTGCTCTATGGGAGTTCAGATGAGAATGGACAGATTCCAAGATACCATGTTTTCTGTGGTAGCTTCTCTGGGAGGATAAATACGGTTATTCTGGTTCATCCCAGGTTCTGTCACACTCCTTTCCTCCACTCAGGCATTGAGTGTGGCCTTCCCAAGCTTAAGAAGTATATGATCTAAGGGGCTGTGGTTGTAGCTCTGTGGTAGAGTGCCTGCCTAGCATGTGTGAGGCACTGGGTTCATTCCTCAGCACCACACAGGAAGGAAGAGGAAGGAGGGAAGGAAGGAAGGAAAAAGTGTATGATCTAAGATGGGATTGAGTATAGTGGGGAATTATGTTTACGTCTACCCTGTACAGAAAAATGTGTCTTCCCAAGGTCTGGCCTAGGGTACAGAAGTTATGCATTGGTATTTAGGCCCAGAGCCCAAGCTAATAATGAGGCCTACTTCAAACATGAGCTTTTCAACTAGTAAGGGAGGAAAAGTTATATACCCACACCTATCATGGAGGTACAAGTTACAAAGACAGGAGAGAAGTTGATTAGTGAAGAGGAAGCATGTAGAAGAAGCCACCCTCTCCACCTTCTCCAGGTTTCTCATGGTTTTTCTTTCCCTAACATCTTATCATAGTCTTAAATCATCATCATGCCATCAAATTCAGTCTAAAATGTTAAAAGCGCAGCCACTCTGGAGGAATATGTGGATGGGAGATGATTCATTGAAGAAGAAGTAGAGCTTTATCAAGGTAGAATGAGAGGAAGGACATTTCTGGTCAAGAGAGGGAAGTACGTGGCCTGTGGAGGAAGGATTGAATAGTACAAGGCAGGAACAGGGGGGAGGGGGAAAGACCTTCAGAATCTGACCAAATGATAGAGAGCCTGGCTCCAGGCTGAAGGGACCAACTGCGAGAGGCAGACAAACAAACCGGAAGTTTTTGATCAAAGGAATGACATAGAGATCTGGGTTTTGGAAAAGTTAGTCTGGCAGCAATATGGAGGATGGATAAGTGGCAGATGGAGAGAATCCAGGAAGAAGGCCACTGATTAAGAAATTGTCATAGTATTGCCATTGAAAGAAGGAGATGGATTATGTCCATTGAAAGGGACAAGGAAGTAGATAAGAAGGCCTTCTGTGATGAGAAATAGATCTGGAGACTGAGTGGCACTGTGGAGGGAAAGTGAAAGGAAAAGATTGAAGGCAGCTGCCTGATTTCAATCCAATACAACGGGATGGATGGAATTGTCCTGAAGTAGGATGGAGAATCTAAAGGTGGGGAGTAAGTTAGTATTTTGAGGTCAATGATGATTCCACCTGGGGCATTTATTTTTGAGATAATAATGGCAGTTAGAAATATACCTTGAAGTTCAGGATGGGATATGGGTGAGAGACCCAGATGAAAAGGTCATCAAAATGAAGGTGGTATGGAAGCAATGCAGGTAGATGAGGTCACCCAAGGGGAGAATTAGAATCAAAAGAGAAAGCCAAAGGCTGAGCTTGTGGTGTCCTTTCTCTTTACAGTACTCTTCAGTCCTGAGCACAAACACACAGAATGTCATAAAGATAACTCTACCTAGTGTTTGACCATGCAAGAGTCCACTCTCTAGAAGGGCCTAATTTCCTCCTCTGTAATATCAGAAGTTGGACAGGATGATCCACGTTCTGTGAAGCTATGTTTAGACAGCATGTAACAAACTGGCTGCTTTCAGGAGGGGACATTCAGAGGTGGAACTAAGCAAAGAAAGTCCAGCAGTCCCAGGTAGGCAGAACTAAGCTACCTGAGTTGCCCACTACATCACATCACTAGCCTTCAGCAATTATAGCTCACACTCATCAGGAAGAAAAATTATCCAAGTTGAGAGCTAACTGGAGATGGCCCAAGAACACTGATATTATAGCTTGGATCTTAAGTGTCCCCAAAGCCTCATGTGTCAAAGTCTTGTTCTCCAGGATTGGGAAGTGATGGAAACTTGAAGAGGTGGAACCTAGTAAGAAGTCTTTAGGTTATTGGGGGTGTGTCCTCAAAGGGAATTGTGAGACCCCGTGTCTTCTTCTTTCTCTCTTTCACTTCCTGGCTATAAGGTGAGAAGTTTTGCCCTGCCATGCACTCCTGCCGTGATATGCCCTCAGAGGCCCAAAGTAATGAAACCTCTAGGACTGTGAGCCAAAACTTTTCTCTTTATAAGTTGATTATGTCCGTTATTTGTTATGGTCATGGAAAACTCACTAACACAATTGTTCTACAAGACTGTCAGTAAGCCATTAGGTAAGAAGTTGGGCAGGTTCAAAATGTCTACCTGCTCAGCACACAAGTCCCAGGTCTGACCTTTGTCAAGCCTGAATTCACCCCATCCACTATACATCTTGTCTCTGCATCACCCTGACTCTGTTTTCAAGTGACAGAACATCTGGCTCTCAATTTTAAGTGCCTGCCACATGGTTCACTCTCTCCCACCTCCACCTCAATCTTCTCTGCTTCTTTCTAGTCTAATTTGCAAGTAAATTACTTGAGAATGAATTTGGGAGCCATCACTAGGGGAATAGAAGGCAGACATGGTAGGGAAGATAGAAGATGCTTTTGTTACTTCCTGCTGTGCTCAACAATTATGAGACATTCTGGGAGTCCTTCCCAGCGGCCAGGAATTGGCCATAGCATGAATAAACTTGATAGTAGGTTTGGGATAATATCAACGCTCAAGTCAAAGAGAACTACCTGGGAATGGAGGGAGGAACATGGACCTTTTCCTTCCCTGGGTGCCACTTGAATACTGAATACTCTTACTGTCAGGGCCTTGTATTTAGTTCTAAATTGTGTGTGTATGTGCACGCACGTGTGCACACGTGCATGTATGTTAATTTTTTTCTTCAGTTGTATTCTAAGCTCCTCAGGACAAATTTTTGCATTTCTTCCTATTCTCTCCACAGCCCCTTGTGTGTTCTAAGCCATAATAGGAATTCATTAAGTCTTTGATTTCAAGTAGCTCCCAATTTTTTATTGTAGGAGGAGCCTCAAAGGCAACAATCTGATTTCGAGAAAATTTTGGGATCTTAAAACACATTTCATAAATGTGAAAAAATGAAACTACTTATTTAAGAACAGGATGGGAGGGGCTTCATGACTTCCTACCCAAGTCACTCCTTATTTATCATCCCTTGATTGGCTAAAGAAGCAGTATTTTCAATGGCTAGAGCTGTCTGGGGAAAAAAGGCAAAAAATAAAAAGCCATGTATTTCTTCTAATTCCTGGAACATCTAATAAAAATCTTCAGATCCTTCAAAGTAAGGGCTGAACTCTGGTAGAAATACTTCAAGATAAAGAATAGAATATTGTTAGAACATACAGCACCTTAGAAATAAAAACAGAAGAATAACTTTATTTTATAAAAGTTAAAATGTAAACCCACTGAAGTTAAGTCATTTATTCATGATCATACCACTTTTCAGTAAAACCAGGATTTCTGAGATTCACTGCCTTCTTCTTAAAGTAGTGTTCTCAACCTTGGAGAGATTTAAAAACTACTACTAGTGCCAGATCTATCCCAGATCAATTAAATCAGAACCTATGGGTCTCAGACATTAGTGCTTTTAAACAAAACAAAACACCAAAACTCCCTAGGGCTGAGAACGACTGCTCTATCCTGTAGGTTCTCTGCTCAAAATGAGTTTAGGAAACTTTAGGGAGCAATTTACAAATATTTACTGAGTACCTACTGTGTGCAAGGTGTTAAAAGGCTGTATAGAAATTTAGTTTGGGAAAAAATGTAAAGTAGTAATCTAGGTTTCAAGCCAATAAAGAACTGCAAGAAATGATAAAAGAATGGCATCTTCTTCCAGTAATCACTACATCCTGTTGGTAATGGCAGATGTTAGTAATTGATATTTGTTGCTTTTTTTCTCTGACTCAAATGCAGTCTTATAAACGTTTTCAACCCTGGGCTCTAGGCAGATGTTATCTTTTGATCTCTTGGTACCCACTTGCTGTTCTTGGACAGGTCATACATATGTGGCTGGAGTTGAATGAATGAATAGGGGAATGATGTAGTTTAGACATGGAATCTCAAAAACCCATGTGTTCAAGGTTTACTCCCCAAAGTGGTGCAGTTGGGAGATGGTGGAACCTTTAAGAGGTGGGGCCTAGTGGGAGGTCTTCTGGTCATTGGGGATATACCCATGAAGAAGATGATGGAACTCCAGCCCCTTCCTATTTCTCTTTTTTACATCATAGCTATGAGGCAATAGGTTTTCCTCTACCATGTGCTTTGATGTGCTCAGAACAACAGGGCCAGTTGATCACAGACTAAAACCTACAAAAATGTAACTTAAAGTAAAACTTTTCTTATATTATAAGTTGATTTTCTCAGGCATTGGTTACAGTAATGGAAAGCTGACTAGCAGAAAGTAATAAGAGTTAAAGGAAGAAAGATAGGTTTGCAGGACATCAAGGCAGGTCTTTTCTGTCAGGCAATGGTTTCAAACTTTATTCCAAAGGCAATCAAGAGCTCTTGAAGTTTTTCACACAAGAGACTATAAATAAGATTAACCTGGTTACTGTGAAGGACAAAGAGATTGCCGTGAGTGAGGCCAGTTGTATAGCTGAATCATCAGAAGATGGGGTGACAAAAAAAAAAACTGAACATGAGCACAGAACCACAGTGGGAATGGGGACAATCTGAGGCATTGAAAGAGAAGAATTCACAGGACTTTATGCTAGATTGAGCCAAGTAGTAGAGAAGAGAGAGAAAGAAGTCAAATGACTGCTAGGTTTGGGGATGAGATGAGAGAGAGGAAGTGGAGTCGCTAAATTTAGTGAAGAGAGAATTAACTTGGGGTCTCCAGAAGTTCCACTTGGGGAAACCTGTTCTGAAGTGGCATTGGCACACCGAAGCTCAGAGCCCTAGTTCCACCATTTACGTACTGACCGAAATGGAATAAGCGAGCCCTTTGATTTGTCTCAGTTGCCTCTTCTGTAAAACAGGAATGATGGTATCAATAGTCTTATCACTGGGTTATTTGGGGGATTAAATAAGACAAGTGTGGCAGGGCTTTGTAATCAGTAACACACCATGTGCAATTGGTTAATTATGGATTCTTCTGGCTCCTCCTTGTGGATGTATGCTGGCCCTGGGGATGAAAGCCTGGGAAGGAGGCCAGGCCTGGAGATGGAGACTAGAAAATATTTTATGTGGAAAAGATAATTAAAGTTGGGGATTGTTAAGATCTTTTAAATAGATGTCAAAAAGAGAATGGAGGTCACAGAGATGGAATGTTGGATAACACCACCCTTGAAAATATTTTTCCATGGATAAAAGGAAAATATAAGAACCACATAATCTCCTACCATCAAACACATTGTTAATATTTTATTGTATTTCTCCACCTCATGCTCTTTGTTAATAACATAAGCAATTTTTTAAGGAAGAATATGAAAAAGAGACAGTAAATAAAAAAAACTTTAAATAACCATGGAGGGTGAACATTATACATTTTTTAGGGAAGTGAAGATAGAAATCACAGTCTCCTACAAGTGGGAAATTTGTAAAGGTCATCTAGTCTGAACTTTAATTAAAATTTTTGATACGTTTATTAATACCCATTATGTCTCAGGCCCTGGGCTGCATGTTAAACATGCAGTATATCATATAATATGCCCCATGATCCTGTGAGGTAGATGTTATTGCTATCCATTATACAGATGAAGAAACTGAGACTCAGAGGTTTAGTGGCCTGGCCCAGGTACAGAGCCAAGAAGTGGCAGAGCCAGGCAAGGCCAAGTCCATCTGACATCAGAGCTCATGCTTTTAACTGCTGTACCATCAGAGCCCTTCCTCCTGTCCTTGACCTAGTAAAGCTGGAGCTCTTCAACAGGGATGGTTGGGGGACATGGCCCCTGGCGGTGTGTCTGAGTCAGCAACAGCTGGGAGTGGGCTGAGAAATGAGTCTTTGTGAAACAGAGCAAAAGAAAAAAAATGGGTCAGGAGGCAATAATCATTGCTAATCTTCATTTGATTGTGTAGTGTGGGCGTGGGGGCAATAAAGAATTCCAAAGTCACATAGAAGAGACTCTGGCTCCTTCAGATAGGGAGTGTCCAGTCATCTTGTCCTGGTGGGAGAGGGATAGAATGTAGCAGTAGAGATGAGGAAGCTCTCCTCTTCTGTGAGTTTGAGTCCTTAAAAAAAGAAACTTATTCCATAATCATTCAGAATGAACCTTGGGCCATAGCCCCTTTTCTTGCCAGCTGGATAATACTATGAAAAAAGATGCTACAAGGCCAGAGGCTGTAGGACCACTCCCAGCCCCTGCAGGAATCAGAAGTGCCCACAGTGCTTTTTCAGGCCTTTCTGCCTCATTGGAAAGAAAGCCCGCTCCCCAGCTCTGCTCCAAGGCAGCCTCCTGCAGAGCATCCTCAGCATTGCTGGCTGTTCCCATGGCAACAGAGTAAGGGGCTTTTTGTTTTCCTCAGAAGGTTGAATCCTTTCAGTCAGAAGGTAGCTGTTGGCTCTTCCCCATAATCCACACTCCACCCCCTTGTCTATTGCATTTTTAAGTTATGCATTTTTAAACATAAGTGGGAGAGGTACAATAAGTGGAAACTGAGGCTGAAGGGCATCAGGAGGCGCTAGTCCAGAGTTACTTGGGCAACCGTGAGTCAGAGCTGTGGATGTTAGTCTTGGTTAGAGATTTATTAGACTCTGTAAGGAGCATCAAGAGTCTCCCAGCTCAATAACATCCACTAAAGAAATACAGAGCTTTCCGGAGCAAGGAATCTGGGTTGCACTGTCATGGAAAACACTCACCCGGCCTTTCCCTAGAGCATAGGCGGGCAGTGCTTTTCCAAAGTTCCCTTCCCTTCCAAGGCTATGACAACATGACCAGTATAAGCATCCTGAACTTGATCTACTCTTCAGGGAAGGGGGTCTCAGATGAGCTGTTTAATGTCTCTGGGTCTTAAAATTAAGGAGTATATGATAATGGGCTCTCCTTAGGGTCGGAAGTGCAGGTTTTTGAGAGTTGCAAAGGGATAAAGAAAAAAAAAAGGACTTTTCTGAATTGTAGCCGTGTTGCAGATTCCAGACTGTTCCAGAATGAACACCTTTCTTAGCGTCTTCCTGGTCTTATGAAGTGGTCCTTCTCTCCTTCCTCTTCGATTTTATGTCAAGGTAAGTGAAGCTTTTAAGTGGCTGTGTAGGCAGAGAACACTGCACAAAGACCACTTTCATCATGTCTGACTCCAGGACAGGCAAATCCTCTCTAGACTATGAGTGTCTTGGGGTCAGAGACCACCTCTTAAAGATCTTTGAACCTCCAGCAGCCAGAATAGTGCTCAATAAATGTTCGTTTAATGAATGAACTCTTAAAAATCCCAAACCATTAGAGCTAAAGGATGCTTTCAGATCCTTCTGGCCCTCATTTTACAGATGGGGAAGCAAAGGCTCAAGACATTATACAGTTCGGCCAAGGGCATGCAGCTGCAGGCACGGGGAGGACTGTGGCCCCGCTGTCACCCTTCTATAATGACTCTAATGCTTTTGCCATTCTTGCATGAGGTGTTATAGGAACATACTGCCAGGGCTGAAATCATTTAGCATCTTCTTAGCACTTATCAAGAAGGCTATGTCCGCCCCTAGGGAGGACAGAGATAGCCTGACCTCTGCTTCTTTGTCCTCTGCTACTAAAATAGTAGAGGAACAAAAATCTTGAGTGTGAGCATTAGTGTAAGTACAGATGGCTCAAATGCACACCTTTTTTACTTTCAGACTGAGAAGTTGTGGCCAGGAGTCATATGAGCTAGCCACTCTAATTTTCTCTTTTGCTTTCTCCACATATGTTCTATTTTCATAAAAATTGCAATTGTACGTTAGTTGGGGCATTTCATGCTACAGGAGCTTTGTGGTTTCCATGGGGAAGGAACAGACAAGGTGAAGTAAGAAGGTTTAGAATTGTCTAGTTTGAACAAATTGATTGTGCTATAGGGTATAGGGACTGTCTATCACCCAGTACCTGGTCCTGGAGTGATTAGGGCAAGTGAACAGTAGCCTAGAGTGTGAGAACTCTCTAAAAGGGTGATGTGAGGTGGGGCCTTTGAATTGGTTGATTGCATATGAAAGGTGCATGTTCAGGGAATCCTTTGTCTAGAGTCCTAGTCCTCTGTCGAGAAATTGGCTAGCAGTCTGTCCAGGGACAGCATGGGCTCAGATGTCAAAGCATCAGAAGATAATGTTTTTTAAAAAAGATTAATTCATACCTGCAGGAGGTCTAGTTATTGTGTAGTTAAGAGCAAATAAAGAGAGTTGCTAGTTGGTGGGTTACTCAGTTTCCCCAGAAATCAGTTCTGAGATGGAGATCTGCATGAAGGGAGGTCAATGGTCTAGTCAAGCACCTAAGGCCCCGTGCCTGTGGAGGAAGCGAAGTAAGAGCGACAGGGTGCAGAAGGGGCTGGAAGGTGAGGCCAGTCACACACAGGCCTCAGCCAATCCTGGTTCACAGGGAGCTGCGCAGCCCAGAGGGCCCTTCAAAAATGTCCTGAAATGGGGCAAAGAATGAGACCTGTCACTGGATGTGGGCTTCTTGCCCTATCCCAGGAGGAGCATGGTCTTTGAACTCTCCATACCAGGAGCACCTTAAGAGAGAAAGTTGGTCACCAACACTCAGCAGCTGGAGGAAGGAGTGCTACAGTCCTGAAAGGGGAACCAGGTGGCATACCTTGGCAGGCGCTGGAGTTGGGACAGAGATTCAATCTCAGAAATAGGTTGGATCCCAGATAGGATCCAACAACCCTGGAGGACAGGCATAATTTTATTTTATTTTTTAAATCAAGCTATGTGTTAGAAGCTGTGTGGTAAGACATCCCATTTGCTGCTGAGAAGAAGTCACCAAACCAAACTGGCTTATTCATGTTGAAAATGTCTGAGGATCACATTCAGATTTTTTTTTTGACAATTCTGCTCAGATAAAATTTATCTATTGACATGCTTGTGGTGTAGCAGTACCGTTGCTAAAAATTCCACAAAGAGAATCCAATCCACAGCATTTTCTTTCTCATGAATTTGTTTTTAAAGGCAGGGGTTCATCTTGTGCCTCCTCTGGATTTTCTATGGGAACATCAGCTGCTTCTTTAAAGTGAAGCAACAGCCCTACCAGAAAGGATGGCTGGAGTTCCCTTTTTGTGAGAGGAAGACTTAGTGGAAATTACTCATTTGAGAGCCACAAGCAAAAGCACACCACTGCTTTCTTTACCTTCCAGCCCCTGTAAAATACAGGCTCATGGGTGTACCTGGGCAGCAGTGATGAAGTGGTGATTTGTCTAACCACCTGGGAAGGCCGGGGTCAGCTGATCTTCATGGGAACATGGCCCACTGTGTGGCTTTCGCCACCTGCCACTGCATCTGAGAAGCTCTACACTTTATAGTGTCAAAGTTCTCAACCAGCTCTTTCCCTGCCAGGTTCCATATCCTTCCCATCCCCACCTGTCGCCCACCCCACAAACATAGTCTTTTGGGTGCTCATCATTTGTTTGGTGTGCATCAAATGTGTGTGGCATCTGGTTCCACTCCTGGCCTCTTGGAAAATTATTTTTGAGAGGTTGGAGGAGGGTGCAGAAGATCCAAATGCCATGTTTATAATCCCCTAACTGCCACTACTCAGACTCTGTCCAAGTTTCAAAGTATGTGCTCCCCTCTCTGACCTTCCAGCATGATTCACTTTGGGGAGCCCTTCCTCCCTTTCCTGACATTATTCCTATTGTCAAATAAATATAAGCCTGGGCATTCTTTTGGGAAACTAAGACCTGACACTGGAACATGTCTGATACATACTTTGTTAAAGGAGTCGAGGTGGGGGAGGGCCTAGGAAATGCTTTGTAAGTGGAAAAGACCCCTGCTTCTTCCCTTCTAAACATGGGAAAGAAGATTTTTATAGAACTCTACAGTGTGAGGGCTGGAAGCACCTGGTCAGCCCCATCATTTTGCAGATCCGAGGCCTAGAAAGGTTTCACAACTTGCACGCTTCACAGTTCACAGAATTGCTAAGTGAAAAAGCCAGGAGTAAAAACTGAAGCCCACCTGACCACTAGCTGTGTGCCCAGCAAGCAAGTCACACCTCTCTTCATTTGTGCCACCTGTCATTGTCCTGACAGCCTTTCCCTCCTCCTGCTGCGATGCCCACTGCTGTTCGGCCCGGCTCCCTGCTTCTCATGTGCAGGCTCAGGAGCAGTAACAGCAGCCTGTGTCCATCAGCACCTCCTGCATGCCGGGAATGGCGCCAAATGCTTCCTATGAATTAATCTATTTATTTCTCATAGTAACTTTTGTAAAGGAAGAGCCATTGTTGCGCCTATTTTGCAGGAGGGCAAACCAAGGCACTGGGGTTCAAACCAAAAGACACAGCACATCATCTCAGACAGGTACCCATTACTGAAAAGGTTTGTATCCAAATTCATCTTTGCAAAAAAAAAATTTTTTAGTACCTTATCAGAGGAAGGGGTGTTTCTCAAATGTTGGAGGTGGGGGAGTTAGGAAAGAGATGGCATAACCTGAAGGCTGGTAGAAAGAAAGCGCATTGGACTTGGAGTTAAGTGCCCTCGTGTCTGGTTCTGACTGCCACTGCCTTTCTGAGTGTTTCCTGTAAGTCACTTTATCTCATGGGGCCTCAGGTTCCTCATCTGAGAACAGAAGGGGTAGGAGTAGAGACAAGATGATCTTTAAGTGTTCGTAGGGTAAAGCATTTTAGAATCTGTGATCCTATATCCTTCAAGTCGTCTCTGTGTAGTGAATTCCTGTTCGTGTCTTCATCCATCAGCTCTACCTGGGTCTGTAAAGTCCACTTCACATCAACCCTGCCTGGTCCTGATGCATAGGGAGAGAGGCTGAGATAAGGAGGCATTGCCTTCTAGACTCTTCTGAGCACCTCCACCCCCACCCCCAACACATGCACCCCTCTGTGCACGCACACTCTAGCTCAGGTAAGAGGAATCTGTATGTCTGAGTTCTCAGAGCATCTGCAGATTTCCAGCAGGGATTTGGCGTTCCTCTCGAGCAGCCCAGCCCCAGCATAAACCCGCTTGGGTTTTGCTTGGTATACGTTCAGTTGGAGGTTATGTAATTGCAGAGTCGATGATGATCTCCAGGCCAATTTTGAGTCAAAGCTATTTTTAATGGAATTGCCAGTGGATGGTAGGGATGGGGGCAGGAAGAAGAGGTGTTTAGAGAGTAACTTTTTTAAGAGCCAATAAATCTTCGAAATTTTTAGCCTTTGCATTTCTGAACCTGAATTTTCAGGCAGGGGCTGGGGGGGGCTGTGGAGAATGCCAGTTAAACCATAGCCGGTGGAAGGAGGAGCTAAGTGCACTTCCAGCACCTGTAGTTTTGTTTTGGATGTTGTTGCCTATAGTGAAAAGATGACTGGGCTAAGAGTCAAGAGAATCTATTCCTAGCATAGCCCAAAGCTCTGTGTGTCCTTGAGCAAGTTACATTCCCTATCATTTTCCTCACTTGTAAATGAGAAGGTTGAACTAAATGAGCCTAATGTCCCTTCCAACTCTAAAATCCTAGATGAGCTTCATACGTTGGCAGTGCTGAAGCCCAGAACCGTGAGATGTCATGTAGTCTACAAAGAGCTAGGTCCCTCCTGTTTAAAATTCTCCCCTCCACTCAAGATTTCTCAGTTACCTTTATTGATACAACCTCACCTTTCCTCTTAAGTAAGAACCTAGGGCTTTATTTTACAAACTTGCTAGGGGGAAAGTTACCTACCTCTCTGGCTTATGAATGCCATCTAAGAAGGGCATGACTTGAATGATTTCCAGCACTGGAAGTTCATAGGCTTATTCTCAAATCTTTGGAGAAAATTTCACCAACAAGAGAAAGAAAATGTCCTCTCTGCCATGGTGGGATTAAGCCACTGAATTCTGATTTGACTTTGAATTTGCTGTAACTAGACAAGATAGGCAAGTGAGCTAATGAAATAACAACAGGCCAGTGACTTAATGCTTTAAAATACGTTGCTTCCTCTAGCACAGATGTGGCTCTGTGGACCAATTTTCAGCAATCCTGGCTCTGTCTGAGCATGTTGATTTAGCCTGTGGTTATAGTGTAAACAATTTAGTGATTCACCTCGTTTTTACTCTCCCTTTCCCTTTGGCAGGATCATTTTCTGCATGGTAAGGGATCAACATCAAGGCAAGAATGGCTAAATAACAGCTTTTTCTGGAACACAGATGACTTTATGAATAAAATAAGATAAAAGGAAAAAGGAGAGAGTGTTTGGCTTCAGTGCAGCTGATAAGTGCTATTACACTTCCGTACATAGCGCTCACGCCAGCCATAGCACTGGGAGTCCAGTTCTAGACACTGACCACCCTTCTGAGCTCAAGTCCCCACTGGGCACAAAGATCAGGGTGCTTGTTGAATGGCACCCTTCGAAAGTTCATGTTCACCCAGCACCTTGGAATATAACCTTATAAATAAGACCTTATAAATAAGGTCTTTATAGGTGTAATAAGTTAATGTGAAGTCATACCAGAGTGGAGCGGGACCTGAACTCTTTTTTGGTACCAGGGACTGAACCCAGGTGTGCTTTACCACTGAGTTATGTCCCCAGAACTTTTTATTTTTATTTTTTTATTTTGACAAAGGGTCTTACCAAGTTGCTTAGAGCCTGGCTAAGCTGCTAAGGCTGGTTTCAAATTTGCAATCCTCCTGCCTCAGCCTCCTGAGCCATTGGGATTACAGGCCACGGCACCTGGCATGGGACCTGAATTCTATTGACTAAAGTCTTTATAAGAAGAGGAAAACACAGACACATACACCGACAAGGGAGGTGGCCACATGAGGACAAAGGCAAAGACTGGAACAATGGCTGGGTGTGGTGGTGTGCACCTATAACCTCAGCTGCTTGAGGGGCTGAGGCAGGAGGATCTTAACTTCAAAGCCAGCCTCCTCAACATATGGAGGCCCTAGGCAACTTAGCAAGACCTTGTCTCAAAATATAAAATAAAAAGGACTAGGGATGTGGCTCAGTGGTTAAGCGCCCCTGGATTCCATTCATGGTACCAAAAATAAAAAATAAAGACTGGAACAACACGTCTCCGAGCTAGGGAACATCAGGTATTGTCCAAAACCATCAGAAACCAGGAAAGGGAATGCAGTTCTGTCGTCTGCTTTTTCATGGTAGCCCTAGGAACCTCATACAACTAGGATGGAGAGGTGTCTAGGAAACAAATGGAAACAGCGAGAAACCCCCAGCCTGGGCTTGTCCACTGCCCCTGCTCTTCATGCACATCTAGGTTTTGAGACGACAGGAGGTGGTGCAGCAGGATGATTGTCTCCCCCACACATCCTCTCCCTAGTCATGGCCCTGTGATGAGCCTTCTACTCCTCCCTTGCTCATGCCCTATGCCAGCCCCTCAGTGACTGTTCAGACCTTTTTTACCCTTCTCAAGGCCCCGAGCCCACCCCCACCCCCAGCTGCAATACATGCTGTATTCTCAATATTGATGCAATTGCTTTCTGGCTTTCCCTCAGAATGCCCCCACGCTGCTGTGTCTGAGGGCAGGTGGACGGCTCTTGTTTACCTGCACATGTGCCCTATGTCCAACCCTCTCTGGCAACCTGTGGCTTGCTCCGCTGGCTCTTCTCACCCAGCAGCCGTCTCAGTCTTTCCCCTCCCTGCCTCCCTCCCCATTCTTAGGGGCCCCATCTCTCTTAAAACCAAACAGCAAATACATTCCTCAAACCACTGCTTGATCTTTCTTTTTCCCTTCCGATTTCCTTTTTGGTGCTGGGGATTGAACTCAGGGTCTTGTGCATGCTAGGCAAGCACTACTACCAACAGAGCTATATCCCCAGCCTTCCCTTCTGATTTCTTTGCAGAGCTGTTAATCATCTCCTTTCACTCCAGCAAACTCTTAGAGACAGACTTCTGCCCTCATCCCCTGCTGTGATGCTCTCTCAAAAGCCACCAGACACTTTCCAAATCAACAAGCCCCATGATGTTCTCTTTTCTAACGTTAAAGGTATTTCAGACATTTTATTAACTTTCAGACATCGTATTCATTGTCTTATTCATCCCACACAACCTCACACATGAACATAAAACTTTCTAGTTTTTGCAAATGTTTTTCACATGTGTACTACTCACACGGGGGTATCAGGGCTTGGATGGTCTCTGTAGCATTTATCACAGTTGACCACTCTGCTCTTGAAACCCTTGAACCTCTTAGTCCCTGGCTCTCCTCCTATGCCTGTTCCTTCTATCTTCCTCTAGCTCCTCTTCCTGACCCACTTTCTTTTCTCATTCTATTAACCATCTATGGATCACCTCATTGCTCAGATAATCTCAGTTAACACCTGCCTGCCAATGGCTCCGTTTCCTAGCCTCGGTCCAGACCTGCCTGCTAATCTTCCTGCCAGCAGCCTTATCTAGATGTGCACCAGATGCCTCACTCTCAGCATACCTGAAGTTGGACTTGCTATCTTGTCCCCCCAATACTCTTCTTATTCTGTCCTCAGCACCTTCACCCACACCTCCTGAACCATCTCAGGCTCTCTGTTCACCATCTCCCACTTTGACCCCCTCTGTCTCTGCTCCTGCACAGAAGTCCACAGCAACACGACCTTCTGGGCCACTCTGAAGTCATTTTTGTTTCTTGTGTCTCCACTACTCCTTAAATCTAGTAGATGAAATAATTCTGAGATTCTAACCCCATACTATCCCTCAAAACGTAGTCGTCAGGGGTTTTTAAATGCCTAATGCCACCAAAGAGGCCCTTATCACATTTATCTAAACCATCGCAGTGGATTACTAACTAGTCTTAGGACCTGAGTTTCCCTCTGAGCCAATGTCAACTTCCATGATAGAAAAAAAATTCCAAAGTGCTGCTTGAAGTCTGAGTTGGGAGAACATGACTCAATTCTACTAAAAACGGGGGCAAATATTCTGTAGCAGAAGACTCAGGCTGGCCTTCAACTCCCTCCCTGTGGTGCAGGTGTCCCTCCCACTCCTCAGCTGCACCTCCTCTCCTGCTGGGATTGCCTGGCCTTCCTGATGACTTCAGCCTGCTTCCTCAGCCCTCCTCTCTCCCCCGGAGCACTATCTGTCAAAATCCAGAACCTACTTCAAAATCCATCCCAAATCACCCTTGCCATCCTTGCCAGTCTCCTTACCTTATTTTTGAATGGAGTGTCCCAAACTGTTCTCACATTCACTCTCCCAGCAGAGCCTCACCATAACCCCTACCAGGAAGAGCTGGATTCATCAGTCCTTTGGCAATGTAGAAACTGAGGTCAGAAAAAGTATGTGGCTAGCCAGCAAGTGACCGCCTTTGGACTCCTCTGCATGGGTCTCTTGCCTCCACCATATTCTGCTTCCTGTTGTGATTATTTCCACATGGGCCACATTCTTACCTATTGGAACTTGCTTATGATAATAAATAAGAAGAGGGAGGTTTGCCTCGGTGTGATATTTGATGATTTACAAGAACACTTTCAAGTGAAGCCTAGCCCTTAATCCTCAAGATAGTCATCACTTAAGAGTGATTATCTTCATTTTGACATACAGGTGTGTTAGTTGGGCTCAATTCCCTTGTTATAGTTAAAACAGGGCCACAGCCATAGAGTGAATGCTGTGTTTGTGGACTATCACAGCAGCTTGAGAAGAGCGAGAATAGAGTGAAAACTAAAACCAGTCTGGATATTAGAGGATGGGTGTCGTGGACGTGATATAAAAGCAGCTCTAGAACACTCAGAGCAGCCCAACCCTGCAGCTATCTATCTCAAGATGTGGTGAGCTCTTCATTTCTACAGCAGAAATGTTGCAGGGGATCATTTCTGTATTAAAGAGACACAGAGGGAATGGCTACATAGGATTATTCTTTAATTATTCCTTGATTTTAAAGTATTTACTAAGAAGCCTTTATGTGCCAGTAAATGTGTTCCACGATTAAGGTGCAGTGGTAAGAACAACACAGTCCTTTTCCTTGAGGAATTTTCAGCTTAGTGGGAAAAACTGGTTTAAATAGCAAAATACATGTAAATTATAATTTGTGAAAAGTGTTATAAGTGACATAAAAGGGTGTTAAGAATGAGAAAGATGAATGAACCTTAGACTGAGACGGCCTCTTGACAAGACAGCACTTAGGGTGAAACCAGGAAGAGGAGCAGGAGTGAAACAGGCAGTTGGTGGGGAAAGAGTGACCCAGGCAGAGAGAACATCAGAGGCCCAAGGCAGAGAAACGCCTGGTGAAGAAATGAGCGTGAAGGCCGGGGTGGCAGGACAATGGCCAGGGTGGAGGGGTAGGGAGGGCCTTGTAGGCTGCACTGAGAAGCTTAGACTTTCTTCTCAATGATTGGAAACATGGGAGATTGAAGGTAGGTCTGCATTCTAAAATAATATTATTGCTTTTGAAAAGCGAATTTATCTAAGGATGGCAGATTCTTAAATAAACTCTTGTACACTTGGACCACACCACCATGAGCAGCAGCTGCTGTAATTCAGAGCAGGTCCTCCTGCCAAGCACTGTGTGGACAAAGCTCTGATTCATAAAGCGGCCATTTTTCTCTAGGAGGAACCCAAGGACCATCCAACTGGAGGTGTACCTGAGTGTAGGAGGAGACAAGGCAGCAATAGAAGTCAGCCTGCTGGGATAGGGGCATTCTGAGGGTGCAAGGAGGAAAGGGGATGCTGAGCCCTCTTCCCCAACCCACAGTTCACACTGAGTCGGTTCACACAGAGGAACCTGTGTTCACTGTTTCATATCAATGGCTGGAGGGAACTGGGAAGAGAATCTCAGGAATAACTCTGGCTGCTCCTCTGCTTGTTCAGTGGATTTGTAAGGAGCCTCTACTGTGTTCCTGGCTATACAGGGCACTCAGGGCCCTGGGGTGTGACAGTAAATGACATAGGCATCATCTTTTCAGGGAGCATGCATTTCACTGGGCATGAGGGGGTTGAAAGGAAACCTCATAAGAAGTCATCGTGAACACATTCAAAAGAAGAAAGGGAAAGGACAGACACATCCGTGGTTGCCAAACGTCTATCAGAGGCAGGAGAGAGGAATTTTAGGACCTGCTCTGAATAATAAAGGGGGACTTTTGGAAAGGAAGATAGAGAGGAAGGACAAGGGAAATTATCTGGCTGGCCAAATTTATTTGCCATGATGTATCATCCATCCATTCTTCTTCCCCCTGATTCGCCCCTCTCACATCCTTTTCTCACCTCAGCCCCAAATTTAAAAGGCTTTCCAGGGAGCTGCTGCTAGAGTCATTTCTGACATAATGTACAGAAAGGAAGACTTCCATCCTGAGTTTGTAGACTTCCCATGTTTCATTCATGTTATAGAAGGCAGCTTAAATAAAAGGCTGAGCTGTGGCCCTTGGGCTGCTGTGATTGTGTTGGGACTCCACTGGACAGGACTGGCATGAATTAATCGACTGCAGCATCTCTCTCCATCTAGAGGTTGGCTTCTCCTGGAAACGTCCCAAGGCTGTATGCACAGGGCAAGCCAACTGTCTCCTCACTCAGAGGCTGAAATGCCTCCAGTGCCCTTGTGATAGGATCTGATGTATAGATTTGTGTCTACAAGCACACAGTGACTGCTGGCAACGTTTATTACAACCTGAACGTGAACTGTGCTATTCTGTTCAAGGATTCTGATAAAAAAAAAAAAATCATCAGCTGTAGTAGATATATAAGGAATCTGATTTCACTGTGGCCCACTAGTTATCTTGTTTTCCTATTCCTGTTTCACTTTTTTTAAAAAAAAAATTTGTTCTCATTAGTTATACATGATAGTAGAATATATTTTGTCACATCATATGTAAATGAAATATAACTTCTCCTTTTTCTGGTCGTACATGATGTAGATTCACACGGTCGTGTAGTCATATATGTACATAGGGTAATGATGTCTGATTCACTCTACTACCCTTCCTACCTCCATACCCCCCTCCCTTCACTCCCCTCTGCCTAATCCAAACTACTTTTATTCTTCCCTAGGCACCCTCCTTATTTAAGTTAACATCTGCATATCAGAGAAACACATTTGACCTTTGGTTTTTTGGTATTGGTTTCTTTCACTTAGCATGATATTCTTCAACTCCATCCATTTACCAGCAAATGCCATAATTTCATTCTTCTTTAAGGCTGAGTAATATTCCATTGTGTATATATACCCTTCACCTTTAGCCCGGTAAGCAAGCAGGAAGTTCCTCACCAAATGCTTTCCCTTCTCAGTCATCAAGTGTGGTTTATTTGGTTAGCCTATAGATAAATCAATCAGTTCAAATCATATTCTTGATACCAGAACCAGTATGACTCCAATCCATCTTCCCAGCCTCCAGTCCCACCTGTTCTTTGTCACCTAGCTCCTCCATATTACTTGTGTATCCTTCATCTCTGCTCGACAGGTTCTTTCCCTCTTCTCCACCAGCTTTTCCTTCTTTCCTTCCTTCCCTCCCTCCCTCCCTCTCTCTCTCTCTTTCTTTCTTCTTTTTTTTTTTTTGTGTGGTCCAACTGACATTTCAATGCCTCTGAAAATTCTTCCTGCCTATACCAGAGAGTTCTTTCTTCCAGGCTTCCCTAGATCAGGTCCCATGCTTGCCACTGTGGGGATACCAAGTCAAGTAATATAGCAACTGAGACCTCAGTCTTCACAGTCTGTGTGAAGCAGACCTAAGTAGATATGCTCTGTGCAACTTCCCACAACAAAGGTAAAAAAGAAGTATGGGATAAAGAATTTAATCAGATCAAATTAAATCAGATTAAACCTGGGCCCCAACTCTGAGCTGTTCCATATGATGGAGTTCCTGATTTGCTCTTGTGATATCACAATCCCATCCTGGTATCCTTTTAAGCACATTGGCCTCCATTCTGTTCTTAAACGTAATCACCATTCTCATTACCATAAGCATCGACATGACCACCACCATCATTACAAAATTACTAAGACAGAGTTACTCATGCGTGAACTTTCCACACCAACATTGTATAAGGTGATTATTCATATTATAAAGATGATTCTTTAATTTCTAAAGGCACTTTTAAATACTATGATTTCTGTCACAATAAAACTTGGGTCCAATTTATAGCTATTAAACATATTCTTTTATTCAAGAATATTTTTTTCATGAAATAAAACATTAAATAACACCAGAGTGTTAGCACAAAGTGCTTACAAAATAAATCACATTTAATCAGACATGAAATAAAATGCACATGATTTCAGAATGAGAACAGCAGTGGTCACTGTATCCATAACATTGATATCGCTCTAAATCGATGTCTGTATGTTTATAGTTTTAGAATTACTATTATGGCATAGAGTACCTACGTTCTCATGCTCTGTTTTGGAGAGTATTCTTCGTGTACTTCAAGTAAACTAATTTTCTTAGAAAAACTTAATCTCATCTTTTATCAAACTGTCCTCATTGATAACTAAAAATGCACTGTTCTATTACATTAGTCTATCTTTTTGCCAATATTATACTGACTTGATTGCAATTCATTTTAATAAGAAATATGAGCCCCCGACTTTATTCCCCTTGTTCAAAGATTATTCTAGGTCATTTGAATCTCTATATGCATTTTTGAATCAGGCTTGTCCATTTTTATCTTAGAAACTGGATATGATTATGATTGGAAATATGTTGCTGATTAATAGGTCAGTTTGGCTAGAATTAAAATATTAATAACATGGCAGCTTTCAATCCATGAACATAATGTATCTCTTCATTTGCTTAGATCTTCCAATAATGTTTTGTGGTTTTCATTGTAGAAGTCTTGCATATATTTTGTTAAATTTGTTTCAAATTATTTTATGTTTTTGATGTTTGCTGTATAGAAATACAATTGATATCTTGTTCTTTCACTTTGATTTATATTTTCCTTAGGATTTTAAACAGGCAATTATGTTGTGCTCATATAGTTTTACTTTTTCCCTGTCTTTATGTCTCTGACTTCTTTTTCTTTGTTTTATTACACTGGTTAGGATTGAACGTTTCTATTTCTATTCCTGTTTTCTTATTTTTTTTTACCATGACTAGATACTGAATTTTGTCATTTTTTTCTTCCTCTGTCTATTGAGAGGATCTTATGGTTTTGCTTTTTAAAGCTGTTAATATGGTTTAATTACATTTACTGATTCACAAACTTCCATTAGTGGCACCAATCCTACTTGGTCAATGAAGTGTTATCCCTTTTATATTCTGCTGGGTTTAATCTGAAGCTATTTTGTTAAGCATTTTGGGGTCTATTTTCATGAAAGATATTAGCCTGCTATTTTATTTTCCTATAAACTTTTTGCAAGGGTTTAGGGTAGCAAGTTTATATAGGCCTCACAAAATAAGTCAAGAATTACTCTCTTCTTTATTGTCTGAAAGAATTCGGGTTACATTTTAGTTAGTTCTTCCTTTATTGGTTTCTAATTTATTTCTGCTGTGTTCAGAGTATATACTATATAATGTTGCAATCTTTTGAAATTTATTAAGAATATGTTCTGGCCTCCAAGTAGTTTACCTTGTGCTCTTCAAAAGAAAGTGTGGTTTTAAATTATTGGGTATAGAGTTTTATAAATGACAATAAACTGACTGATGATGTTATTTAGATCATCAATCTCCTTACTGAATTTTTGTTTAATCATTTCATGAATTACTCAGATAAGAGTGTTAAAATATTTTTATCTGTGATTATGGATTTGACCATTTCTCTCTTTAAATTATGTCAATTTTGTTTCATGTAATTTGAAACTCTGTTATTAGATATGTTCATTTATGATTGTCATGTCTTCCTGATGAATCAATTCTTTTATCATTGACGAAATGTCCTTCTTTATCTCTGGGAATATTCCATGTCCTTAAGTCTTTTTAGACAGATATTAATGTGGCCATTTCATCTTTTTTATGCTTACTATTTATTTTTTTCCATTATTTTACTTCTAATCCATTCATACTTTTATATTTAAAGTGCATGTCTTGTAGACAGTATATAGTTTATAGTCTTGTTTTTACTCCTCTGGTGATTGAGGGGGGGCATACCATGGATTGAACTCAGGGGCACTCAGTGACTGAGCTGCATCCCCAGCCCTATTTTGTGTTTTATTTAGAGTCAGGGTCTCACTGAGTTGTTTAGTGCCTCACTTTTGCTGAGGCTGACTTCGAA
The DNA here is from genome assembly GCA_028644305.1 of Xerus rutilus. Lineage (NCBI taxonomy): Eukaryota > Metazoa > Chordata > Mammalia > Rodentia > Sciuridae > Xerus > Xerus rutilus. The sequence continues at coordinate 28,618,181 of CM053401.1, forward strand.
CTCATGATCCTCCTGCTTCAGCCTCCCGAGCTGCTGGCCTACAGGTGTGCACCACTATGCCCAGCCTCTTTGATGATTTGGACTTTTTCATTTAATATGCTTATTAATATAGTTGCATTTAAGTTTATAATTTATTTGACACATGACCCATCTTTTATTGTTGTTCCTCAATTCCTAATTTATTCTTTTAAATTAATTTTTCAATATTCCATTTTAATTCCTCTATTGACTTTATAGCTCTGCCTCTTAGAGTTATTTTTTATTGGTTACTCCATGGATGACAATATGGAGACTTAACTTATCACTGTCAACTTAGGACTAATATTGTACCACTTTGCATAAATATAAAAATCTTGCATCAGTCTTTTATACCCTTTTATACCCTAACCTTCATACTGTTGTTGTCTCACATATCATAGTCACATGCATTGTACAAGTCACAATAGAGTGTTATAAGTTTTGCTTCAACCCCTCATGTGAGATATAAAATTTTATAGGTAGAAAAAAATACATAGTTTTTTAAATTTTCCTACACATTTACCATTTCTGCTTTTTTTTTTTTCATTCTTATCTGTAGTGTTTCAGCCTTAGCTTTTGACCTGTTTCCATTTCTGTTTGCATTACTAGTGTGGGACTTTTAACAACACATTCTCTATTTTAACTTATCTTAAAATGGCTTATTTTGCCATTGTTTTTTAAGTACATTTTTATTGGACATCAACATCTAGGTTGGTAATTTTCCCCTCTTTTTCTTAAGTTCCATTATCTTCTGCTTTGTTGTTTATGAAGAAAAATCTTCTATTATTTGTTCTTTCCCTGAATATAATGTGTTACCTTTCTTTTGTTGATTTTTCTTTTTATTTGTGGCTATTAACACACTGCATATGGTGGCCAAAAATGTTGTTGCTATTGTTTTGTTTCTATCCTACTTGATGTTCCCTCAGTATCTAGGCTCTGTAAGATTTTTGTTGTGGTGTTTCTTTGTTTTCAGCAAATCTGGGAAATTTTAAACCATTTTTTTCTTTTTTCCTTTCCTATTCTCTCTCTTCCTCAGACTCTAAATACATGTAGGTTAAGCTGCTTGGTGTCTCACAGATCACTGAGGGTCTGTTCATTTTTTTCAGAAATTTGTCTGTTCTTCAGATTGAATCCTCTCTCTTGATCTCTTAAAGTTCACTAATCCTTTATTATGTCACTTCCAATCTCATATTAAATCCATCAAGACCTGCCATTTCTAGAGTTGTTTGTTGGTTGGTGCTGGGAATTGAACCCAGGGCCTTGCGCATGCTAAGCACACACTCTACTATTGAGCTCACCCCAGCCCACAGGTTTTTGATAATAGTTTCCATTTTTGGCTAAGATTCTTCATCCGTTCACCCATTATGACTATGTTTTTCTTACAGTTCTTAAACATATTTATAACAGCTGAATTTCAAGTTCTTGTTAGTTAATTCTATTATCTGGGCCAGCTTGGGATCATTTTTTTTTTATTGAATGGTTTTTGTCTTGTCCATTGGTTACATTTTCCCTATTTTTATATGTCTAGTAATTATTTATTTTTGTTTGCTAGACATTGAGATGAAATATTGCGAACAGTTATCAATTGTATCATCTTCCTTTAAGAATATTGAGTTTTGTTCTGAGAGTATTTAAAATTACTGGTGGAGACTTTTGTTCTTGCCACATACATCTGGTCTTATTCTTTGTT
>CM053401.1:28620388-28637678 GCA_028644305.1 Xerus rutilus
TCCAGTTTTAAGGTTATTTTCCAAGGAGGCCGATTCTACCACTAGTTACTCTGTCCCGAGTTCACAAGTTCAACTTCAGTCACTCTAAAAATACAAATTAAGCCATATCACTTCCTGCTCCCAAACCTCGAGTTGGTTTTCTTTGCTCTTAGGATAACTTTGTGATAAACACCACCACCTTCAAGGCCCTACGATGATCTGGACCCTGACAACTTCTCTAGTTTCTATTACACAAAGTTTCTCCTCACGTTCACCTTTCTTTTTATTCTCCTCTCTTTACTTAAACCTCATTCTACGGCAAGATTTTTTTTTCATTATTTTTCTTTCCACCATGAAAACGCTTCATCTTCTTTTTCCTCCTTCATTGCTATTCATCCTGTGTGTCAACTGAAATGTCATTTCCTGAGGATGGCAATTCCTGGCACAACCAGTCTAGGTTACACCCCAACCCCCTATCAAATACTCTTGTTTTACCCTATATTTTTCTTTATAGCACTTATTTACATTGTAATCACATGGTTTTCATTTGATGTCTGTCTGCCCCTCTAGAATACACAATCCAGAGCAGAAATCCTGCCTCTTATTTATATTACATCTTCAGTATTAGTGCCAGATACCCAATAGGTAAATATATCTTGTTAAATAAATGATTCAACTTCTGTCTTTTGGATCTTCTCATTTATCATTGATAATAAACACAATACCTTACATTCATAAAGACTTCTTTACTTTTCAAAGAGGATTCCCAGCATAGCTCCTCTAAGCTTCACAAAACTCGGTAAAAAAGATAATGAATAAATATTATTAGATGAAGATTTCTAGACCCAGAAAAGTCACATGATTTGCCAAAGCCCATGCTGCCAGAGGCAGAAACATGGCTAGAGCAGTCTCCAGACATCTTATCAGGAGTTCTTTCCAGGAGGCCCCTGATCTCCCATTCTCTTGGGCATTCTCTGCACTTACTCTGTAAGGAAAAATGTGTAAAAATTTAAATCCTCTTTTGAAGCAGTTGTTTACTTTTTCAGATTGGAATCATGTTGCCTTCGAAGCTCTTAAAACTATCAATGAGCACAGAGAAAACCCTGTGGGCTTACAATCATGTTGCTCCTGTCAATTCCTCATTTTCACCCATGGCCTTGGTGATGAGGGTGGGGGGCGTCCTTTTTCATTCTGTTAAATTTTAAAGTTGCCCAAGCCTTTTTTGTTGCAAAAATACACCTCAAACATTCTAATAACTTTTTTAAAAAATATTTTTAAGTTGTTAGTGGACCTTTATTTTTTTTCATTTATTTATATGTGGTGCTGAGAATCGAACCCAGTGCCTCACGCATGCTAGGCTAGCACTCTACTACTGAGCCACAACCCCAGCCCCCCCTAATAACTTTTTTTTAAAAAAAATTTTAGTTGTAGATGGACACAATACCTTTATTTTATTTATTTATTTTTATGTGGTGCTGAAGATCGAATCCAGTGCCTCACATGTGTTAGACCAGTGCTCTACCACTGAGCCACAACCCCAGCCCCCAATAACTTTTTTTTAAGTCAATAAAGACTATGCCAAAAATCAGCTGTGAATCTAGAAACCCTGCAGTCATTTGTGTGCTATTGTCCCTGGGTAGAAGTGAATTTGCTGAGCTCAACACCCTCCACCTAAGCTCCTCAGGACAACTGGCTGAGGCTGGGAACACCAGCTGAAATTTTGACCACACAAAGCTGAGTGACTGACCCAGGTTTAACCTTGACCTTATCAGGACTACCTTCTCAGCACCCCTGTGGTCCAGCAGCTCAGCTATTTATTCCCAGGGCTGATGGAACATGGTGTTATTGTCTCTTTGAAGTGTTTGATCTCACTTATTTACCTAGTCGTTTTTAAAACCTAATCATTTATGAAGAGGGGGAAAGGTAGGCCCAAAGGGTTTTGTACTATTAAAGATTATCTGGATTCTAACTACAAGTTGTTTGCCACTTTTCTGCTGTGCTACATGCTGATGACCACAGGTAAGTCAGTGCAGGGTTTCTAATAGAACATTGGCTTTATAAGCTCTTGTGCAAACGGACTTAGAGCACAATCCCGTACAGTTGTGATTTGCATGAGCAGCATATTCTGGCTTCAGAGGCTTTACTAAGCTCGTTGTAGCCCAGGGTCCCTGCACCAATAAAACACAGTAGTCTCAGAACTCTGGGAATTCTAAGTCCTGAATCAATCATGAGGATGCATATTTGATATTTAGTCCAAACCAGGATATTTGTCATTGGAATAATCCTTCAAAAAAATCGAGATCATTTTCTTGCCACACTTCTAACTTACTCCCCCATCCTTCTCAATGGTAATGCTAACTAGCTTTTATAGAGCCTCTATGTGACCAAAACGGCACTAAGCTCTTTGCTTCATTCTCTGTGAGACAAGTGCTCCTGCCCAGTTTTACAGTTTTGGGAAAACTGAGAATAAAAAAGATTAAGTAATTCTATCAAGTCATTGAGCTAGTCCAAGGAAGAGCTGGAATTCAAACCTGAATCTGTCTGATTTCATAAGCAAGGATCAGCAACCTATTTCTGTAAAGAGGGTTAGTAAATATCTTTGTCTTTGTGATCAACATACAGTCTCTGTTGTATATTCTTCTTTCTTTTATAACTCTTTTTAAAAAATGTAAAAACCGTTCACAAACCTTACAAGAACAGCATAGGGGCCAAGTTGGTACCTAGTTTGCTGGGCTCGCTCTTTACCTAGTACATACATCACTTCTTGGGATGTGAAATTTTGGTGCATTTGTAGCTAAAAATTGCAAGAAAATGATAAGGGCCTGGGAGAGAGAGCAGGATTCCTGTAGGTGCCATCTCTGCCCTGATGAGATAAAGCCAGGCATCCAGTGACCAGTTGAGCCAAGAAAGGCTTTAGCTTCCCCTTTGAGATGCTTTCAGGAATCTCATGCCTCCAGCAGCCCAGAGAAACACAGGGCTGAAGGGAGATGACTCAAGAGAGCAGGAAAACTGCAGGGCAGAAACTGTCTTGGCATCTGGCTGACCTTTCGCAACCTTTTTCCTCTGCACTTTCTTGATCATCGTCAAAGTGGGAACCTTTGAGTCAGCAGCTTTTTATTTTTGTATTTTAATTTTTTTCAGTTGCTAAGTGTTTGACTCTTTGAGAGACTCCACTGGTAAATATTTATCTCTAGCCTGGAAGAAGCTGCTGTTCCCCTTTTGCTAATCTCACACACACAGTGTGGCTCTTAGAATGCGGCTGACGGGGACAACTGACGATCTCTAGTGGGTGCAGTCCACAGCTACAGGTTGAACTCCTTCCAGAAAAAGTTCCTGGGCCAAGAGGCTTTCCGTGACTCCACTGTCCCCATCTAAGCAACCCCTCCTCCTCCTCCCCACGTTCTACTGCCCTCTCTTCTTCCCTGGCACAGTCTTCTGCCTGGCAAAAGAAATCTTGTTTCCATGGAAGCCTCATTAAATCTGCATCTTGCTCAGTTTGGGTTTGATCACGACTGCCAGAAGTATTTTTAGCCCGTGCAGTTGCGTAATGAGATGGGAATTGGAGAGGGAGGAGGGGACTGTATGGACAGAGAGAAGATTAAAAAAAAAAAAGAGGTGAGAAGGAAAACTTCAGAAGGAGAGGCTTTCACAAAAGGGTGAAGGATGGAGCACTTTTCTTGAGCAGCTTCTAACTAGCTCCTTCCTGCCGGAAGCCTATGGATGCTTGCTGTGACAACTGTCCTGGTCATATGTCCAGGGAACCTCTGATCTCCCTTTCCATGAGTTCAGTCAGCTCCGGCTGGCCAGGGTGACACTTAAGCCTGGGGGTGTGACTGATGCTGCTGCTCATGGGTTTCCCTCCCATAGGCTGCAGGGGAGGGGGGGGCCAGGGCACGAATAGTGGTCAAGCAGCAAGCTGGTGCTCTGGGGACCTGCAGTGTGTAATGTCAGCACATCATGAAGGGAAGAGAGGATAGTGTTAAGACAATAGAAGTTTATGCCCAACGACAGGATTTGGGGGTCAGAGAGGGCCTACAGCATGATTGATGCTAGACTCTGATGCCAAACACATTCCTTGGCTGCCTGGATTCTGAGAACTCTCACTTTTGCTTTTCAGCCAGACTCTGCCCTCACCCTGTCCCTGCACTATGAAGAGCTGGCTCAGTTGTTTGCACCGGAGTTGTTGGAGTATGTGTGTGCATGTACACATGTACCTCACACAGAGAAATAAAAACCACAGGCGGAGATAATAGCTAATGCTCACTGACCATGCCACTGGGTGTTTTAGGCATTTTGTGCATGTTAATTCATTGTCCTTTCCCTAATTCTGTGGGCTGGGGGGCTCGGTGCTTCCCATCTTCGTTGGACCCACAAGGAAACTGAGGCACAGAGAAGTTGAGAACTTAGAATCACCTAGCTGATTCATGGTGGAGCCCAGTTTGTTACCCAAGAAAACTGATTTGAGACTCGGCAAACCTAAATCAGTAACACATATTGGCCTGTCATATATTTTAGACAACGTTCTGTGCACAGAACCATTTATAGTAACTTTGTATTGATGAGCTGAAAGTAGTCTGCAGATGTGCTGCTGGGATTTCATTCATCCTCAAAGAGGTGGTTTTTTTTAAAAGAGGTTTTCTGAGGGCGGTATCTAAATTCACAAGAGTCTTTATGACTGAGATTCTCGCAAGTTCCATTCTGGCTCTCCTGCACTGCCATGCTCCCCAGACTTCTCATCTGTTTTCATTGCCTTGTTTCTCCCGAGCCCCGTTGCCTCCCTGACCTTGCTGTAGGACCCTCCTCTGCTCAACCATTCTCAGGTAACACGAGTTTCTCTCCTGGCCCAGCCCCATGGTCTTTCTGCTCCTTTCTCAGGATGGCATTGAATTTCCCACATTTCTCTCACCATTTCCCAAAGTGGAAAGGATGGAACCAAAACTCATTCACAGCCCCACCTGCCATGGCCTCTCCTCTGGGTTCTGTCAGGACATGAAAATAAACAGGGACATGTGTTGAGTGTTCAAGTTGCTCTATATCTCCATCTCTACAATATCCTTATTAGCTGAGTACCATAAATGCCCCCATCTGACAGATGAGTAAACCAAGGCACAGAGTTGGAGTAACTTGCTAAAGCTCACACAGCTTGTGAGTGGTTGGAACTGTGGTGTAAAGCTGGGCCTGTGCCCTTAGCCACAGCTCTCCATTGCCTCCCACTTGAATACATCTAAGGAAACGTTTGAGATATGGCAGCTGTAATATTCTTGCACAAATAAATCAGAGGTTAATGGCCCTGGAGCTACACCGATCTGATTGTTCATTGTCGGTGGCTTGTGTTAAATGATGGCCTTAAGTCCAAGGACGTGCCTCGGTGCTGTGACAACTGAACACCAACCACTGTGTGATTTCATTAGGCATGAGGCCCGTCCAAGGGCAGGGTGGGAAGAGCACACACGTATGATGCTTTCCACTCTCCTGGTTCCAAGAGCAGGAAGCCACTCAAGGTAGCTCTGGAAAAAAGTCAACGTTGAGTGAATAAGGAATAAGGGTAGCTTACAGAACTCAGAGAAGGCTGCCAGACCTTACAAGATGCTACCAACAGAAACTGGGAAGTTGCCAGTGCCTCCCTGCCTTTTCCCTGGAGACAAATGGATTCTTACGGCCCCCACCCTGACTTTCATTACTTCATCATGCACATTGAAAACCTCGCATCAGTGACCCCCAGTGAAACGCTCATTTCAGCATTTCAGGCAGCCAGAGTATCCTTAAAACTCCACATCGTGGGAAGGAAGCTGGTGCCAGGGTTCAGCTGAAGGGCAAGGAAACAAAGTAAAGATACGGCTGTCAGGTCCATGAGCAACAGGAAGGCAGCTGTTGCCATGTCCTCATGACAGTTCAAAAGGTCAAGGAACCACATCCTCGTCACAGATGCAGAAAATGGGGCACAGAGGGAACCTGCCAGGGATCCAATCCTGGGACTTTCCATCAGTGCTGGGTCCCCTGGACATGGTATCTTATCTCTAAAGGAAGTGTGGTTTTCCTACTTTGCCACCCGCCTTCTACAGAGCACCTACTGGCTAGGGAGTCCTGGCCTTAGGATAGACTCAGGTCAAGGTCTCAAGGACAAGAGCTTCCAGAGTGAAGTTTGCAAAGTTCTATGGTCTGGAATAAGGACCCTGGATCCTAAGAGCAGCTCTTTACTAATTTTGTTGTGACGTTATGGTGCTAACATTGAGTTCACCTGGATTTGATTTGGGGTCTCCAAAGTCTGTGTTCTTTTGACCTTGGGACAAGCCCTCATAAACCGCCCAATGTCCCTATGAGGATGGATGCTTTCAGATAAAATTGCAGGTAAGCAAACCAAGGCTCAGAGGATCAGCAGCCAGTTCAAGGTTAGACAGCAGGGCCGGGACGTGGACACTGCTCTGTGTCTGATTCCTGAGAGCCATGCGCTTGCCACTTGCAATTCTCCTGCTCTCTGCTTCATTTCCTCGTCTGTCAGATGGGAACGATAATACCCGTCTCACATGGATATTGTAGGGGGAAAACCAGATAAAAGAAGAGAAAGTGCTTTGAAAATGAATGCAGCCCCTGCAGATGGGAATTATTTTTGTTTCCGTCACACACCACCAGCCCCTGGGGCTTTGCTGAGCTGTTCTCTGCTCAGAGCTCTAGAGCTGCTTCCTCCCCATCAGCAGCAGGGGGGACAGTCTGTCTTCATCCTAAGCAAGGCTGACAAACTGAGTCCCACTCTTCCCTTGTGTCTCCATGCCAGGGAGGAGTGTAGCTCACATTGCATCCTCTTTTGTTGCTGAAGGAAAGCAGACCCCAGAATGTGGTCTCAGCAGGTAGGGGAGATAAGGAAATGCATTTTCCCCCAAGATTTCTTTTTTAAATACTTTCATTTGTAGACTCATATTGTGAATGCAAGTTCCTTCTGGAAATACAAGATATTCCATTGATGGGGACTTTTTGTCTTATAATTGAGGGATGGGAAGGGAGACTGACATTTACTCAGCTCCTCCCTCCTGCATGCTGGAAAGCTAATTGAATGGTGGTCATTCTTGCCACGTAATGTGGGCCTTATCATCCCCATTTCACAGATGGGACTCTAACCCAGCCATATTGTGTTCCATGTGCTGGTTCTCACAGACAGGTGGCTACAGGGATGGGACTTGAACCCAAGCCTCCAGATCCTCCATCTTTCTACCACTGCCTCCCACTGGAAGACAGACCCTGGACTGGATGTCAGAGATGTCTCTGTCCAGTCTAGCAGGCTGGGAAGCTGATGGAAGAACTCATGCCAGGGCCAGCAGGCAGGAAGCACCCCCAGGCAACTTGCCATGCCAGCCCATACTGTCCAGCCAGCTGTCTTCATCAGGCCTTAGACAAGTCTGGCTGGGTTCTTCAGGGATATCCTGGATATTGCATAAGCTAATGGGGGCCTGTAAAGGAGCAGTCTGTCGGTTTTCACCGAGGTTTAGCCCAGCTCTGTTAACTAGGGCAGGAACCAGGGGTGTGTTTCCAGAAATGGAGCCGATAGGCAGGAGACTTGGGATCCATTTCCCTGACCAAAAGCGAAACTGAGAGGCTTTCAAAGCAGTGGCAGAGCAGGAAGTAGCCAGAAGTTTTGGTTGACAATCAAGCCAGAAGGACCGAAAAGAAAGTAAGTGTCAGGCTTGGGGAAGCTCACCTCCGTCCTTGATGGAAGTACACCAGGCCAGCTCTAGCAGCAGCGTCACTGCTTTAGGCCATGTTTATCAAAGCCAATCTGTCAGTGCTACAGTGGCCACTGTGTTTAAAGAAGCCCTAACATGATTCTCTGAGAAAGCATTTGCCAACATCAACAAAGTGCTAGTCTTTGTGTGTTTTCATCTTATCATCTGTAAGGCAGAGGAGACATTGTTACTCTCTCCACTTGGTATATGGTAAAAGCAGAGCCCAGAGAAGTAAACTCGCTCCCCAGGACCACACATCTGGTAAACAGTGTCCATCTCAGCTGTTCCATTTGCTACATCCAATATTCTGTGAACCCCACAGATAGGAAGCCACTGGGCAACCCAGCAGCCCACCGCTGAGTTCACAGGCTACCGTCTTCCTCGTTTTGTCTTTTAGAACTATACCCTTAAGAGACCTAATTATTCTTGGTTAGATAAGAAATAGCCCACATTTGCGAAGGATGGTTGACCCAATACCAACAGAATAAACGCAGACTCTGGTAGATGGTCAGAGTGAGTGTGGTGTCTGTGCTTCCCACACAGCTCTAACGTGTGGTCCTCGGGCATCTGTCACAGTAGGACATGTGTTCACTCTCACTTCAATCCTGATTCCACATCACCACAAATATTATTTCAGGCTTTAAACTAATGACAGCTCTGTTTATGAAGCCCCTGCTGTACACCAAATACTGAGTCACCTGCTGGAGATAGAGATGTGAATAAGATGGCTGACACTCCTGGAGACGACATTTTGGTTCCAAATGGCAGAAACCCAACTTCAATTCACTTTGGAGAAAGGGGGACTCATTGGCTTCCATAAGCAAAGCATAAGAAGGAAAGTTCATGGGATGATCACAACCAGGAATTCAGATGTCTCCGGGAGTCTATATTTTCATTTTGTGCCTGCTTTTTTTTTCTCTCAGACTGGGTCCCTCCACCAGGGTGGAGAGCCAGCCATAAGCAGCCACCAGGCCCTCATTTTCAGCTTAAACACTAAACATGGATGGTCTCTTTTGTGTCAGAGATTGCTTAGACCACATACTTGCAAAAGATGTAGGTTAAGTAAAAAGATGGCAGCACCCATTGGAACCACATGGTTAGAGTTGGAGGAATAAACACCCAAATCAGGGGGAGTGGAGGAAGGAGTTTGTGGTTGAAGGTGATAAACAATTCCCAGCTCCTGACCTTAAGGAGCTTTCAGTCTGGCAAAGGGAAAGGGCCTGGGCAAGTAAGTCAACAGCTGTTAAGACAGCATCATTAGCTCTGCAACACAGAGTGCTAGAGTCCACAGGAGGGATGTCGTGTGAGTCCGGGTGTGGATAAGGAGAGGTATCACAAAAGCACCAAGGAGAGCCTGGGAACACCGAAGCATACCCTCAAAAGTTGCCTGGGAACTGTGAAATATACAGGGAGGGAGGGAATTCCAAACAAAAATAAAAACATCAGCAAAAACACAGAAAAGTTTGAGCATCCAGGAAAGGCAAGAAGATCAGTATTGTCAGATGTCAAGGAGGGTTGATGAGGTCCTGAGGTTAAGGAGAGAAAAATGAAAGTCCTTGGAAAATACTTGAGTTAGAATCTCACACACCATGAAAGGATTTACTTAGAATAGAATCAAAGAACAACCTGAAAGAAGTATACAGGCTGTGAAGCTGGGACAGCAAGTGACATGGCAGAAATGTTGGCTCAAAAACTGAACTTCCATAACGTGATGGTATTTTAGGGGCCTTTTCTTTGGGAAGGGAGGAAAGAATCTCAAATTGTGCCAGAAACTAACGAGCCTTCCTGGACGTGTAAAATGTTAGTATGTGCTGTTATGAGAATGATAGTGAGATAGTCACACAGGATAGATCACAGTGCTGTTTGTAATTCATGGTTATTAAGTTGGCCCATCCTTCAGGTCATGCTTTTTAGGCATGACTTTGAAAAATCAAAGGTCAGTTAAGTTTGAAAAAACTAGAGAAAGAGCGAGATTATGTTGCCTCAAGTCAAAAAAAAAAAAAAAGAGAGAGAGAGAGAGCATAAGAGATGGTGATTCAAATGATCAAAAGCACCAAGCTGCCCGCTAGGATTCAAGGGAATGAATGGTGTGCGGCTCTGAAATCAGATATGTGTGAAGCAGTATGGAATGAGATTAATACTAGACGTTTGAAAGATTGGAGCTGATATAGGATTTTCAGACTCCAGCTTCAAGAAAATGAAATGAGACCTAATAAAGGAGAGTGGGAGTCTAGGGAATTTGAAATATTAGAGAAAGTGAAAAGCTAAGGTTTGTTGGGAAGGAAAACCCAAAGAGGCAAAAAAAAAAAAAAAAAGAGTAGTCCTTTTGCACACAGGATGCTTCCCCATCCCTCCCTTCCCTCCTGCTTAAAAAAAAAAACAAAAGTGGTTTGCTTTAGCTAAAATGATTGTAAGGCAAATTTTCATTTTTTTAAAAAAATAAGGAGCTGTTTTGTGCTGACTCTCATCATAAAATCAGAGCTCTGATGCTATGAAATAAAAATCTCATAACAGAACATGCAGAAAAGTTGATACCCTGCAGAAGGAAAGATGGCAGCTCACTCAATGCCATGCTGGGCTTGATTATGCACAAACCATGATTCTCCTGCTGGGGGCTGTGGCTACTGCCCAGTGGTTCACATTTTCCTTACAGGCATTTTCTGCATATTTTGAAGTTCATGAAATTCCTTACCTATTAATAACTGATCTTTACCCCTTAGTTCAGGAGTTATTAACCTGGAGTCCATGGACCTTTAGGGGTTCCATGAACCCTCTGATATCATATACAAAATATTGCGTGTGAGCATGTGCATTTTTCTGTTAAAAGGCACCTGAATGATCAAAGCAGCTCATGACTCCCGAAAGGCTAAGAACTTCTTAGAGCAAAGGTTGAAACAGAGGTGACCAGGGCAGCTCACCCAACAGAAATACAGTTTCACACTTCAATGTCAAGTCTACTTCAGCTGTACAGATGCATCAAGGATGTATTACAGTAATTCTATAAGAATCAGACATTCAGTATGATTAGCTTATTTAGAATAAGAACCACTATGCACAGTTTCCTCCAAAACACAAAAGGTTCTGCCTTTGGCAGGAAAGAGCATTTATTGGACTCACAAAGTGCCCTCATGTTTATATTTCAACCCTGAAAGGTAATTGTGATTTCACTAAATCAAACCTTTATGTCTCAATTAGGAAAATGCTGTCTGATTGAGGCTTTTAGGGGGTGAAATGTAATCCTTGCAAAATGCCAGTGCAGTGTACTTTTATCTGCTAACAGGCACTGAGCTTTTGAACTTGACAAGCAAGCAGCAGGAATGCCCATATTATACAATATGTTTAAAGACTCACGAACAGTCAGTTGGAATGGAGGAGAAGATAATTCAGAACACAGAAATGTTATAGAAAATCAACTTAGAGGATAATGGGAGAGAAAGTAAGCAAGAATATTTCTGGTAAAACAAAGATAAATCAATAGCTAGCCAATGCGTTGATCAAAGAAATTATCTTCTGGGGGAAAACAATACAAGTCGATTAAAAAACAAGCATCATGCTGCACAAAAACAGCAAACAGGAGTCACAGCGGCTTGATTGTGTGGTGAGGTAATTAACAGCTGGAGATAGCAAAATATGTCCCAAAAAAGAGAAAGAGTAGTTAGAGGAGAAATCATTCCACTCTTCAAAATCAAAAACAATGCAGACTGTAGTTAATAAAAATTTATTGTATATTCCAAAATAGCAAGAAAATTTTCAATGTTCCCAACACAAAGAAATAATCAATACTTGATGTGATGGACGTGCAAATTACCCTCATTTGCCATTGCTCATGACGTACATGTTTTGAAATATCACACTTTACCCCATCAATATGTCCAATTGTTATATGTAACAACAACAACAAATGAAGACAATTATCTAGAAAATTAAAGGAAAAAATCTCATTTAGGCCTGAATTATCTGGATAACTGGTAAAACTTCCTACATATAGAAGCCTTGGTCCACTACTCCCATTCAATGTGAGAAAGAGAGAGATGTTCATTCAAAACATCTCTCTCTCTGTCTCACATTGCTTTTCAAATTCATTCATTCCATAAGTGTCTATGAGCTCCTTCTACATTCTGGAACCTGTGCTGGGAATAGGCTCCTCAACAGTAATTCCAACTGAGTGTCATCACAGAGATACAGGGTGCTGTGGGGGGCCAGGGGCAGGGGTTACCACACTCATCTAAGGAAGTTGAGAAAAGCTCCAGAAAGGAGTCTGAGATCTGGAGATTGTATGGGAGCTGAGGAAGAAAGAGGACAAGCAACAGTAGTCCAGGTTAAAATCAAAATCAAAAACAAACAAACGAACAAAGCTTTTTCACAGCATGCTAACAAGTTTGGAGGACAACGAAGAACCATAGAAAAGTTTGGAGGGAAGGAAAGGCATAAGGAGATTTGCAACTGGAACAGATGGGGAGAGTGAAGTTGAGTGGACCAGAGAGATGGGTTAGGAGACAGTTAACCAGAATCTGAGCAAGAGACAATGGGGAACAACCCATGTGAGTTTTAGCAGGGAAAGAAAAGGAGAATGTGTTTTCCTAAGACATAAGTGGGTGGAAGCAGCAGAATCGGGTGCCTGATTGGAAGTGAGGTAGTACAGAGAGGGGACCAGGATGCAAGAATGAATAAATAGTGGTATGATCAACTAGCAAGGAGCATGAAGAAGGAGAGGCAGCTCCAGGGGAGAAGATGGTAAGTTCAGCTATGGGATGTTTGCATTTGATATCCTGAAGGTGGGACAGCTGTAGGTGATAAGATGTGGACTTGAGAGTGGATGGCTGAGGTGGAGGTAAAGGTCATCCAAAATGAAAAGAAGAGAGGACTGAGGGCCAAGGAGTTTTAATTAGTCATCTTGGGCCCTAACATCATCCAGGATGCTGGCAGGAGGACTATGAGCCAGGTACCAAAGTCATCCCTGTTGAGGCAAGTGACTCAGATGTCAGAAGAGTGGTAGAAAGCAGCAGGAGAAGAGTTCATGGGGGAAAGAGCCACTACCTGAAGACAGCAGGGAGGACAGAACTGTCCCCAGCTGACACAGCTCTGAGGGATCTGCTTCTAAACCAATCTTAAGGAAAGAAACAGCAGCATCTGTAGGAGACGGGTGAGCAGGGACTTCCTCAAAACACCCTCCTAGAGAAATTCTGTTCCCAAGGGACTCCTATCCCGTTAAGAGGCTTTGTTAGGTCTCAGAACATCACCAACCAGATGAATGTCTCATTGTTTGCCCCCACAACCCTTCTGCTCTGGTCGCAGGGGCCAACCCATTGTCTGCTGAGTGCTCTTAGGGAAGAACACTCTTCTCTTCCCTCAGCAAGCTCTGTTTCAGCCTCACTGTCATAAACTTCTGCCCATCTCAAGTACCTGAACCTTCCATATTCTTAATGACCAGTCCCGTCCCAGCTCTTCTAATAATATTTTAATATCTACAAAGTGATCATTCCTTCCACTCACTCTGAACTTCCTATAGCACCCATCTCTTCTATAACTATCAAATGCTATTGTGCACCCATGTTGGCTAAGGATGTAGCTCAGTGGTGGAGTGCTTGCCTAGCATCCATGAGGCTCTGGATTCCATCTCCAGCATCACACACACAAAATAGTATTATGCACTTAACTTGCAATCTTTTGATGGACAGAGAATCCAATTTATACTTTATCAGTTTCTAGTACATCTCCTTACATATTTAGATGTGCCATGAATATTTAGAAGACTGGTTCGTTAATTTCCAATTTGACATGGGCTTCAAAGTTCTGGTCCATGTGTATCTTTTATAAAGTGGAAATGACAGATGGTACATGGAGCTCAAATCCCACAAAGCAAAGCGCATACAAGAGAAGGTGCTGGTTTTTTCCTTTTAGTTCTTGAAGCAATTGTTTTGAATTTGTTTGATTTACCTAAGAACTGAAATTGTTAGTGGCAGCTCAAGTGAATTTTCTGTACATCTAGAAACTGGAATTGAATATTTGATAGAGAGTAATTGCTTAAGACAGGAAAAGAGGAAGAGAGTAGCTTTCAAGATATTTCTTTCAAAAAGCAAAGCAATATAAAAAAAGAAAAGTGAAGATAAATGAGATCAAGTGGCAAATGTCTAAACCTGTTGAATACAAGCCCCTGTGGTCATTGGTAGACAATGTTTATATGACTGCCAAGCCATTGATAAATAATATGCGCCAATGGCCAATGCTCTGGGAAGTTTGTTTTTTGTTTTTTTTTAACTAGGGATTGACTTTAGGGGCACTAAACCAGTAAGCCATGTCCCCAGCCCTTTTTTGTATTTTATTTAGAGACAAGGTCTCACTGAATTACTTAGATCCTTGCTGAATTGCTGAAGCTGGCTTTGAACTCTCAATCCTCCTGCCTCAGCTTCCTGAGCCACTGGGGTTACAGGTGTTTCTGGGAATTTTGAGATGTGGGAGTTACCCAGAGACCTAAGAGCCTCTTTAGGATGCCTGTTGTCCTCTGAGTGCTACCTGCCTGGCCACCTCCTCCTTATTCTTCACATTAAACCCTCATTCTTTTCTCATTTTTATGATGGTTATCCAATAACACTCTAGCCTGGACTTTGGCCAAGACATCTGGAGATGGGAATGATCCTGAAATATTTTTACTTTTGGTCAATTGTAGTAATTACAAAAAATATGTTAGACCACTGGAGATTCTTGGAGAATTTCTGTTTCCTTGAATAAGCATCAAAGCCCATGAGGCCCATGTTTGGGTAGCAGTACCTGTGCCATGTGATGTCATCAGGGGTCCCCTGGCTGCAGTCAGTCACAGCCTTTGGAGCTGAAGCAGCTCATCTATCAATACCTCTGACTTCTCCCCTTGGGCATCCCCTAGTTCAGTGCCGGCTCTGGGTAGTAGGAGGTCTGATTTATGGAATTTGATCCATCCCAGCAAAACATGGATACAAACATATTCCCAGAGCAGAGTTTGGCACATCTGGTAGTAGACTGAGGGAACTAAAGATACAAATCCTACTGTTCTTCAGATTCTAGCAAAAGAGAACCCATCACACAGAAAGAAGAAATGCAGGTCAAAGGAAAGTTTGGGCCTGAAGTCAGACAAAGCTGGACTGAAATCCTGGCTTCATTTCACTTCTCTGTGCAACTTTGGAAATATCACTAAATTTCCTTGATTCTCAGTTCCCTTCTCTGTAATACAGAGGTGACATTAGCACCTGCCTTGTGGATAATTGTAATAAGAATTAAATGAGATATGTTGAAAGCACTTAGCAGTGTCTGGCACATAAGGAACCTCAACAAATGCTGTTTGTAAAGAAGCCAGGGAGACCTGGAGGTTATAATGGAGGCCACAACCTCCTTTTGTTTCATCCACTATTCTATTAACTGTGTGACCTTTGGCAAGTGACTTAACCTCCCTGGGCCTTAGTTTTATAATCTGTAAAAGAAGGTAACAATAGTTCCTATCCTATTGGGTTGTGGAGTCTTGATGAATTAATACATGAAAAGTACTATAATAGTTCCTGGAACATATTAAATGATGTGCCAGCATTAACCATTGCTATTATTAAGTGATATGTGGCATACGACATTTAGGAACTTCAGTCTTTGTAGTCCTTCCCAGTTTCATGAATCAGACTCAGTTTTCAGTATAAATATCTGCTCATGTCTGCTTTTCCCATTGGACTGTGAATTCTTTTTTTTTAATTTATTCTACTTAGGTATACATGATAGCAGAATGCATTTTAATTCACTTACACAGATAGAGCACAACTTTTCATTTCTCTGGTTGTACGTGATGTAGAATCACATCATACATGCAGTCATACATGAAGCTAGGGCTAAGCTCATTCCACCATCTTTACTGTCCCCATGTCCTCTCCCCGCTCCCTTTCCTTTGACCAAAGTTCTTCCATTCTTCCCATGTCCCCTCCCCCATTATGGATCAGCATCCAATTATCAGAGAGAACATTCGACATTTGGTTTTTTCGGATTGGCTTACTTCGCTTAGTATGATATTCTCCAACTCCA
This sequence comes from Xerus rutilus, assembly GCA_028644305.1. Lineage (NCBI taxonomy): Eukaryota > Metazoa > Chordata > Mammalia > Rodentia > Sciuridae > Xerus > Xerus rutilus. Next base: position 28,636,117 of record CM053401.1, read on the forward strand.
TCCATTTACCTGCAAATGCCATAATTTTATTCTCTTTTATTGCTGAGTAATATTCCATCGTGTATATATACCACAGTTTCTTTATCCATTTATCTATCAAAGGGCATCTAGGTTGGTTCCACAGTTTAGCTATTGTGAATTGAGCTGCTATAAACATTGAAATGGCTGCGTCACTGTAGTATGCTGTTTTTAAGTCCTTTGGGTATAGACCAAGGAGTGAGATAGCTGGCTTGAATGGTGGTTCCATTCCAAGTTTTCTAAGGAAATCTCCATACTGCTTTCCAGATTGGTTGTACCAATTTGCAGTCCCCCCAGCAATATATGAGCGTGCCTTTTCCCCCACAACCTTGCCAGCACTTATTGTTGTTTGTATTCTTGATAATTGCCATTCTGACTGGCATGAGATGAAATCTTAGAGTAGTTTTGATTTGCATATCTCTAATTGCTAGAGATGTTGAACATTTTTTCATATGTCTGTTGATCTATTGTATATATTCCTCTGAAAAGTGTCTGTTCAGCTCCTTAACCCATTCTTGAAGAGCAGGAAAGTGTTTTATTCTATCTGCAAAATATAGCCTCTTATTAGGTAGGATGCCTGACATTTACTAGGGACCATGCACAGTACTGGGCATATTGTAGGGATTTAGTCAATGTAGGTCAATGCAGGAGGGGGGGAGGTCAGGTTAAAGAGAGGGGAAGGGCCCCAGAGGCATCACACTACAGAGTAATAAACATGAACTATAAACATTGCTGTCTAGAAGCTGGTCAGTGTTTCACCTTCAAGTCAACACAAGTAGAGTCCAAGTGTGGAAAAAAAGAGGAAATTGAATCTGCCCATGTGTGTAGTATTATTTATGTATTGTTTGTGTGTGTGTTGGTGGTTTTTGTTTTAGTCTGCATCACTAATGGAGTACTGCCCATCTATTCTTCTTTCCAAAGTAGGGCTCAGGGAAAATTGTCATAAACAGGCTATGAGTTGGCCCACAAGGTCACTATTTCTCAATCTTTGTCATCCATGTCATGCCAAAGTCTTTGGTGTGAAGGATGATGTCTTATTCATCTTTTTAACTCCTTCAGCCTCTAGTGCTTAACACATACTCTGCCCATAGATGCAATAACAATTTGTAAATAAAATTGAATTTCTGAAGTCCAGAAAGTCATTCACATTTTCCTATCCCTGTCCGACCAGCTCGTCTAGCCATGTCCTTCCTTCTAATATCCACTGTGTAAGCAGTATGTAAACTTTCCCAAAATATCTTTCTCCTCCATCAATGCTCTTGGCCCCTCCACCGCTCTGTCTCTCATATCAAAAATTTAAGTGTCATTGTGGAAATGGAATTCTAGGAGTCTGATGATCTAGGGCTCTTCAGACCCTGAAGTCCAGTTCAGTTTTCTGAACTGAGACAGGTCCTGAATTTCTCTCCCCAATTCCATGTCTGCCTTTCCTCTGAATGTTTTCTGATTCTCCATTAGCTATACAGCAATTCCAGAAAGCATTCCATTTTCTCTTGTCTTAATGCCACGCTCCTGGACACCACACTGCCCCTAGAGATTGCATGTTG
>CM053401.1:28646657-28733054 GCA_028644305.1 Xerus rutilus
AGAAGCCTCCTCCTTACAGGATAACCCAGAACAGATCCACTTATTACTGCCTGGGCAGCCTGGATTTCAGTGGGAGAACTAACTCTGTGGTTCCCCAGGATGGCTGCAGCTTGGGAATGGCACTCAGAGCTTACCTACCTACTTGTAGGGAATAAGCTATAAGAGTAATAGAGAACATATGCTGAAACCCCAGCTCTGCTGCTTACTAGCTGTGTGACTCTGGGTGAGTTGCTTAACCTATCTGAACATTTTTCTCATCTTTAAAATGGAAGTAACAATAATACTCATATTGACATGGCAAAATAAGAATGAAATTAAAAAGTTTTTCTGATGGAGCCAGACACTATATATCCATCTATAATTTTTCCCCCAGATTTCTTCCTTTCCATAAATAGTGAAATTCAAAGGTCCTCTTCCAATGTATTATTCAGTCATTTAACTGATAGTTGCTGCTTCCTCTCCCTTTCACTCTGAAGGAGCTCAACAGTTAAAGAGAACTGTTCCCTTCACAGCACGCTGAGGATCAGAGGCCTATTGCAATTGGGTGTTCTCAATGCAAAGGAATGCTCTGCGAGGCCAGCCAGCCACCTGGAGTGTTTTTCCCAATTCCTCTGAGTTGTTGGTGGGACATCTCCTGGAGCTTCCTGTCCAAGAGGCACAGCCAGGTCTGAGCTGGGGGAACTAATGCTTTGGCATCTCCCTCAGCAGCAGCTTACTGGGAGGCAGTGTGGGTGGGCCCTGCAGCTGCTGACAAATAGCTGGCTCCAGGAGCAGCTGCCCAAGATAGTCTGTCTCCAGAACCATTTAGTCATAGCCACTGAGCTGGAAGGAGGAACTGGAACAAAGGATTCAAACATCCCCACCTGAACCAATGAGTTAGATCTCTGTGGTTGGAAAGATCTTCTGCAGAGTGGACAAATGTTGTAGGTTAAGTTAACTGAGCATCCAGGGTGATGATACTGACCTTCCAGCCGATTGTCCCAATGAGAATCCGTACTTTGTCATCAAAGTAGCCTTCAAAAGAATTTTTGTCCCTCATGACATATTCTTACTGCAAAAAGACAGAATGAATTCATTTCATGAAAACGCAGGTGTGTTCAAAATTCACCATAAGTCACTCAGAGTCCTGACGGGGGGCCTCCTAGATACCAGGCACTGCTGGGGGCTGGATCTGCAGTAAGACAGTCATGTCTCCTGTCCTCACAGAGCTCACACTCGAATGGGGACAGACAGACAGTAAACAAGTAACCAGTCAGCTAACTTTGGGTTGTGATCAGTACCCTGAAAGGAACTAACAGAGTAAAGTCAGGGAACAGACCTGTGCAGGGAGGGCGTGGCCATGAGGTAAGGTGGCTGCACAGGGCCTCTCTGCAAAGGTGGTGTCTGCAAGGAGACTCAAGGGATGAGGGTGAGCCCAGACCTGATCCGAGGCAGGGGGAACCCAGGGGAGGGGCCAGACCCCATTGAGGAGTAGCAATAGCAGTGTGCCTGGGACCCTGGAAGGGCAGCTGCTGCTGGATGAAGTCCCCTGGCTCCTGCAGGTTCCTCTATGCCATGGTTAGGGCTCTGCACTGACTCCAACTACAGGGGCCACGGTGGGACCTGGGCTGTTTTTTAATCCATGATACTGATTGTAATATGGGGAAGGGTTGAAGAAAAAGCAAAGGCAGGGGCAGGAAGCTCAGGAGGAAAGGTGATAGTCCACGTGTTGGGGACAGCGTGGGACAGGGTGGGAGCAGAGGCAGAGGCATGAACAAAAGAGGGAACCGAGGCAGGGTGATGCCAGGCTTGGGGCCTGAGTCACTTGGTAGACGATAGTGCCATGGACTGAAATGGGAGGACTGGTTTGGAAAGAGAACTCAAGACCTGGCTGGTGACTCTTGTTCAATTTAAATGGTTCTTTCTTTCTTTCTTTCTTTATTTTTTGACATGGTTGTGTGAGAAGCGAGAACTTCCTGGGTTTGTTGAGAGCTGGAAGGGCTCTCCGTGGCCTCTAGTGAGAGTAACACCTTATATCAGAACAGATGTGCTGCTGTCCCTGTGAATGATCTCGTGGGGGGGGGGGGCACAGCCCGCACCCTCTGCTCATCCCACCTTCCTTCCACCTGGCGCTTCCTCCCGCCAGCAGAAATTCCTCTCACTGACACTGAATGCCTGTCCTCGTTTCCGTCCTTGACTAAGAAGTCAATGGCGGCTCCTTTTCTATGATCTGTTCACCACCAAAAATTAAAACGAGCACAAGTCATGCAGTTGTGGGTGACACAAGGTCTGCCCTGCCCAGAGCCTGTCACTGATGGGGCCAGAGGCCGGATTTTGAGAGAACATGAGAGGTGCTCTCTGTTACCACTCTTCACACCCCAAACCCCACTAATAACCCATTTGGGATCTGTCATCCTGTTCTTTCCAACCTCAGTTGACCTGACTTCTATTTACAGCCTATACCACCTCTTGGGTCACCAATTCTTTGTTGATGTCCCCTTATTTTCTGACTTAATGGCTTGACGGTGTTAAGATCCTCTTAGATATTACTCTCAAACTACCAAACTGAGGTCATTGTTACTCTTAGTAATAATGGTTGCTATTTATTAAACAGAGCACACATCCTGCCAAGAACTTCCTGTACATTATCTCATTTAATAGTCCTGAGAAGTAGGTATTGTCATTCCATTTCACACATGAGAACTGGAGAACTTGGACAAGACACCCAAGGTCGCTCTGCTAGTGAGAGATGGAGGAGGGATTTCAACCCAGGCCTTTGGTCCCCACCTCCTGGAGGGAGGGAAGACCAAGTATCATGGCTTCTGCAGGCTGCCAGTCCTGTTTTCTGTGGTGGCTGATTAGATTTGGCAGTGACTGGGCCTGGCAAGAGATGAGGGCTTAGGGTCTGCTTTTGTCAGTGGTCAGTTGGCAGGCGTCAGGGAGTATTAGTAATTGCTATTACACTCACCTCAGAGTGATGGACCCAGATCTGAGTCTGCAGGATCAACAGCGTAGACAGCAGAGGCTCTGTAGGCATCCAACCACAGCTAATGATGACTTGAGAATGCTTGGGAAAGCACAGAAGTTGACCCAAGTCAGACTTTAAAGATATTTCTACTTTAATAAAAAAGGAAGGGAGGAGAAGAAGGCCTCCACCTTACCAACAAAGGCCAAGCAAGCTTCAGGGCAACAGAGCCCAGAAGGGGAAGCACCCACGGGAGCAGGTCAGGGCTCCTGTGGGGGTCTCTGCCCACTCCATCAGCAATATCTCATACGCTCCAGGAGAGACCAAAATGTCCTGACAGGGGTCTGGTCCTGAAATGTCCTCCCATGAAGGAACAACTCGTGAGAGGCCCAGGCCTGTCTCTGTTTTTAAAGCAATTAGTATTTTTAAAAAAGAAGAAGAAATGCAAATCGGAGGTTTTAAAGTCAGTTTATATTTTTAAATGTTCACATTAACAAAACACCACTTTTCAACATACAGAGCAATGTGACTGTGTGAGTCACAGATCACTGTAGAATCCGGGGTGCCCTAGAGTTAAGGGTCCCACCCATGTGTCCCTCCTGTGATGGCAGGAGCTCATTTAGAGACAGACTCAGTGGTCTTCGAGGCCTGCCATGAACCACCAGAATGCGTGACATGCATGGAACAGCCCCCAGCACCCTCTGGGACCCTCCATGATTGTTGTGGCCATACAGAAAGGGGAACATGTCTGAACTTTTTTAGGCCTAGATTCCCACAGGCCATTTGTCTCTCCCTTCCTGCTCTTTCAATAAAATAAATCTTTTAAATTAGTATCAGCTGATTGTGAAAGTTAAAAATATATTATCTCCCTTGTTGCAAAAGCAAGAAGGAGAAGGAAAACAACATTATAGGAGGCACTAGTGCCTGAGCCTTTAGAGATTTACAGTAGTCCCCCCCTTTATCAACGGTTTCAGTCACCTGCCATCAATCAGTCTAAAAATATCAAAGGGAAAACTCTAGAGGGAAAATTCCAGAAAAAAACAATTCTCAAGTTTTAAATGACTTTTATTATATTGTTATAATTGTTCTATTTTATTACTAGTTCTTGTGATTCTCTTGTTGTGCCTAACTTATAATTAAACTTTGTCATAGGTATGCATAGGAGGAAAAGCATAGCATAGACAGGGTTCAGTATTATCCATGGTTCTGAAACCATGGATATCCAATGGGGTCTTAGAACATATCTCCTGTGTATTATTCAATTGCTCATAGTTGCCCAGGGATGGTATAAGCATTGTTTCTCCTGTTTGTATATCGGTTAAATTATTCATCTGAGCCGGGCTTTTTTGGTACACACCCATAATCTCAGCAGCTAAGGAGGCTGAGGCAGGAGGATCATGAGTTCAAAGTCAGCCTCAGCAATTTAGCAAGGCTGTGGGCAATTTAGCGAGACCCAGTCTCAGATTCAAAAAAATAAAAATAAGAAGGGCTGAGGATGTGGCTCAGTGGCTAAGTACCCCTGGGTTCAAGCCCTGGTACCAAAAAAAAAAAAAAAATTTGTCTGAGATCACACAATGTGTCCATAATTAGAACCCAGAGCCTGTGGTCATAAAGCTGAGCTTCCTCCTGTCCTTGAGTGTGGTCACATGGTGAAGCTACACGAAGTACAAGAGGAACGTACAGAGGCTGGAGGGGCCCCTGGGCAGCCGCTGTCCTCCATGCCATCACCTCTGTGGTGCTGGGGCGGATTTGAACTTCTCTGCATCTTTTTGCCGTTTCCTTCTCTTCCTTTTTTTTTTTTTTTTCTCCTGGTTGGCTGGCCCCTACTTGGCTCCTGGCTTATGATACTTATTTTTCCATCCACAGCAAAACGATTCACATCAAGGTAATTGATGATGAGGCGTATGAGAAAAACAAGAATTACTTCATTCAGATGATGGGTCCCCGCATGGTGGATATGAGTTTTCAGAAAGGTGTAGTACCCTGTCCTCACACTGACATTAACATTCTTCTCTTTCTTCCTTTCTCCAACCCCTTTCTCTCCTCTTCCTTCTCTTTCTTCTATCTGAATCCCTATTTCTTCTTCTCCTGCTCCCTGTTCACTTTGCCCTGCTCTCTGTCCTCTCTCTATCCCCAGCTCTCTCCTAACACCTGCCAACTTGTCACATGGTATCTAAAAAAGAGATGCTCAAGAACCCATGGCAATTTTTCTGAGATGAAGAGAGGGAGGGAGAGAGAGAGAGACCACTGCCCAAGCCCCGGGAGTATGGAATGTGGACTCTCAGCTTCTCCTGAATGACTCAGAGTACAGGAAAAAGAAAGGGCAGCAGGGCAGCGGTGGCGGGAGACAGCACGAGGAAAGAGACTCAGCACAGGTTGATGAGGGCAGTCCTAGGACCGAGCTTGGAGTCCCACGAAGTTGAGAATCTGTGTTTTGGGATCATGGTTCATTCCACTCCCAAAGCAGGTCTCAGGAGCCATCTGACCTGCTGTATCCCTACTATCAAGACTTAGTTCTCTCCCTGACCTTGACTGAGCTGGAAGTACCAGTTTTGGTCAAAGATCTGTCTGCCTTACTCTACTTTCCCATTCAGAGTAGTTAGGTGTGCAGGCAGAGTTGGAATAGTGGGAGAGAGGATTCTGATCTGCAGAGAAGCTTTTCCAACAAGTCCACGGAACTTCTCAGAGCAGACGGAGCCCCTTTGCCTTCAACTTACATGACCATGTACATCCCATGGCCTCTTCTAAGCAGATTAGGAAATCCTTTCCATCTGGATCATACTATGCAGGAGGCAGCTACTAGATTTGGGGGCAATGTTCTTTGGCCAAGCCATCAATCATGTCCTGGGCCAGGCTTGCGGGGTGCAGCTTCCCATTCCCATCCCATAGCAAAGTCTCTGTGGCAGAAAAACAATCTCACGTGTTATAGATAGCCCCAGGACCCCATATCTAAGGAGAAGAGAGAAATCACCCCCAAATGGCTCAACAATCAGTGAGCGTTTTTGGTTCACTGAGCAAGGTATAAAATGATGCCCCATAAAGGGCCCCAAAGGTCACCAAAGATGTACTTTTGAAACACATATGCATGCACGCGCATTAAGTCCTGTGCCCAACAAACCAGCTCAGATCAATTTACTACTCTACTGGTAGCAAAGCAGAGCATGTCATTAGAATATCATAGCAATATCAGAAGATCTGAGGACACACCTAAGCTGTCATTCATTCATTCTCTTTGCACTTCAAGAGCATTTAGATCCCAGCCATCTTCCCCCTTCCCCATAAAAAAAAAAAAAAAAAAAAAAACAGAAAGTAACAATTCCAGTTTACTAATGGGATCTGCTAACCACCACTGTGGTTCCATGAAGGACCAGGAGAAACCACACAGACACACCCAACCTCTCCAAGTGATAGTGAGCCTGAGATAGCCTCAAGCCAGTCCTTGACGGGTAGTGACTTTCAAGAAACTTTGCTTCCCTGAGTGATATGATTGTAATAGACACCACGCCTCTTCAAGATAGCCATAGATGAACAGAAACCTCACCACCTTGGGCCCCAAACCCAAGTTAATCAGCGTTTGGGAAGCCAGACTTGGGACTAGCACCAATAGAAGTGTAAATATAATGGATGCCTGCATCATATTGTGGTTAGTATTTATTTATTCTGGTTCCTACCTGATAGCAGAAGTCCACTCTCAGATAAAGAATGGGAAAGACAGTAGATTTCTGCTGCCCTTTCTTCACCCCTGCTCTCTCTCTACCTTTCTTCTAAATACTTTTAAATGTTTCTTTAAGCGATTCATGTGAGAAGCGGGTACAAACATAAAAGAGGGACACACGGATATATTTTCTATTATGGAAGGTTCTGGGTCATCCCAGCAGGCAGGTAGTTGGCCTGCTGCCTAAAAGAAATGGCCCTGTTACCATGTGACACCCTGTGGAATGTGCTGACCCACTCACCTCCTACTAACTCTCGGCAGGACCTAAATGGACTCCTCCCCACCATCACTCCCATCTCCCTCCCCATTCCCTTCCTGTCCTCCTGGCTCCCTCCCTTTGCCCACCTGTCCTGGCCTCCTGGCTCCCTTTCCCTCTCACCCACAAGAACAACTGTGATCAAGGAGACAAGAAAAGCCAAGACCATTTTCTTATATGAGAACGACACAATCCACCATTGTCCTACCTGAGGCCACCGTGGTGGGACGGGGCTGCATGTGCCAAGAGTGATGGGGAATGATTTTAAAGGCTATGCTCCAGGTGACTGACCAACCTGCCCACCCAGTCGACACACTCTCTCTCTTGTTGTCCCTACAGGAAAACCGTAAGGGTTAAAATAGTAGATGAGGAGGAATACGAAAGGCAAGAGAATTTCTTCATTGCCCTTGGTGAACCGAAATGGATGGAACGTGGAATATCAGGTGTGAGATTCTTTAAAAACAAAACAACCACCACAAACCAAAAAAGCAAGAAAGAAATTTTTAAAAACCAGAAAACAATTCAAAAGAAAAAAGCAACTCTTATTTTTTTTTCTCCCCCCTGTTTCTTCCCTCCTCCTCTTTTCTCCTTTTGATCAATGGACTTTTTAATTCTTTTTCCCTCCTGTATTCTCGCTCTCACCCTGTTTCGGTATCATCTCTGCCTTCTTAGCCATAGTTTATTTCCAAAGTCCTCCTTTCCCGCCTTCTGGGCAGCACGGTAGCCTCAACTCCTCATTACTCTGATGAGTTACTTCTATGTGTTGCTACATTTATCCAGTTATCACTGCCACCTGCACCCCACCCCATACCGTAGCCTGTGATTGGGAAGACTCCTTGATGGGTGGGGAGGAGAAGAAAAAGAAAGGAATGTGATGTGCTGCATGCCCGCGCCCCTTCCCTGCCTTCTTACCCTGCCACCCCTCACTCTCCAGCCAGGATTGAATGTGGGAGGGCTGGGGATAGGGTGGGGGCCCATGTTGCCATGATGCTTTGACAGTTTTCTGCTGCATTCCTCGATCCCTATTGAATGCTTGGCAGGCTATTCACTTTGCAAGAGTGGCCCATGGGCCCCTCTGCCCTTCATGGAGGTAAGTGTATCATCTGGCTATTTTCCAGTTGGGTCACTGGTGGCATGGGGAAGTATACCAGTTGTCAGAGGCTTCTGGAGCTCTCTGAGGGAGAGCTGGCTTCTAAGGTAGTCCTGCAACCTGGAACCCTGAGCTACTCTTCCTTCCCTCAGCATCCTATCCACCCCATTCTATCCCTTTTCGGACCCCAAGATAGAGTACCTTATTCAGGCTACTTTGGGATAATATAAGTGTTAAAGCAAAAAAAAAAATTGATGATCCACAAGAGAAAAGAAGTAAGTCCATATGTGAAAATTCCCTTAGCTAGTGGGCCTGGAAACAAACCGACACTGAGCAGGCCTAGAGAATTGATTATGAGTTTTCCAATGCAAGAGACTCTAAATGGTGTAGGTTCTGCTGCTGGTTTCTGAGAGATAGCTATTGAAGACAGCTATTGGATGGTTCATGTACACCTGCCTTTGCTTGGCATCCACAAGTGAGGATGTTACCTAGATCCCTCAAATAACCTTCATCCCACACTAAAGAAGTGGTCCCCTCTCCTTCTGTCCTCAGGTCATGAATTCAGCATACCTGCCAGTGGTTCATCCCTAAGGGGCTGATTATGTTGCAACCGGGGTAGGAGTAAGGAAAGATTTCTCCCCTTGAAGAACGTGATTGAAGCTACTCCTTTAAAAGTGTCAGAGAAATAGATGAGGGAATGAATAAGAGTGCTCTAGGGAGATAATACCAGGAGGAGGACCTTTGCACTCCCCTTCAGGGAAGAGATGCTGCTGGGAGTCTTCTGGACAATGGAGCAGTGAAATGCACCTGTGGTTCAAAAAGGACAGTCATTTTGCAGCTACTTCATATTCATGTGACAGGGAGCAGCAAGAAGCCAACAGACCTCAGAGACTTGGCAAGAACACTTCCCAAGTCTCCTCTAGAGCTCTTCTCAGACCTGTATGATTGGTTCTTTTCATCTTCTGGGGACTATCTGCGGAGTAACCAATTCTGCACCATATTGGCTTGGACACATCTGGTAGTGTGTGGGTAGAAACCCTCTGGATCTTCCATAGCTCACCTTCTTCTTGATCACCTAATAAGAGGCTGCCATCAGCTGACTGCCAAAAGGTGCTGGGAGAGAGAAGGTGCCATTCCACTGTATTTCAGCCAGCCTTCAAGTTTCTGCTACTAAGGAGATTCTCAGAAGTTGTATCAGCACCTACCTTACCTCATTCTCACCTCCCTTATGCATTTATTCCACCTCTCATGATTGGTTGGAATTAGCAGATACCTGAAGCTAGTGTCATCAATTTCCACAGTCCCAACTACTTAGGTGCAAGTAAAAGCAGCCCAAAGGATCCTATAGAGGGGCATGAAGGAAGGCAGAGGCTCCATACAGGAGGAAAGAATTGAAATCTGTCTATGCCTTTGTTCCAACAGTAAAGAAAGTCTCCTTTTCTGCCTCCCCCAAAACCTCTACAAACTGCAAGACAGAAAAGTGACCTAAGATAGGCCTTCTGCTCTCCAGAGACCTGGCCAAATGCAAATACCTGTGGCTACTTCCCATTGGAGGACACCTTTCCTTTTTACACTGGATTCTTTGTCAGTTATCAGCAAAGCCCTGATGAAACCTAGTCCTAGGGGAGAGAATAGGTGAGAAGACAAAGATTTCAGCAAGCTCTCTGTGAGATGAACTTCCATCTCTTCCCAGTGACCAAGATGCCAAGATGGAAGCAGACAATAAAAAAAATTTGTCAATTTCCCAGCCTCCTGCCCTATGGTCTAGGGGGTTAATTTTCAGGTTTTTTTCAGTTTTTCTTATATATTGGCTTCAGACCACCATAAGGTGAAAGGTCATAAAACCAGATTGTCTAGACTCAGAATCAAATGAAAACTCATACTGATTTGCAGAATTCCCTGCTGCTCTCAGAGTGAGAGAGAGTACAGTGGAAATTGCTTTTCATTATCACTGCTATATGGGAGAGTCCTAGGCATTTAGAATGACATGCTCTCCGCATGGTCAAAATGACAATTGCATTTTTTAAAATAAAGGACAGGTTTTGAAATAGAAGACTATTCTTGGCAAACAAAACAGACTTCAGAAATGATATTAAAATCTCTGAACAATCTAGGATAGAGAAAGAAGGAAAGATAAATAGGAAACACAGTTGCCCTGGAGTGGAGTGAGTCCTGGAGTCTAGAAACAGGCTTCTGAGAGCAGCAGTGAGCAGCAGCATCAGAGCTGTTGGGCCTGGACACTGGAAGTCTCAGGAAGGGAAGGAAAACCTGTCCCCTAATAACTGGGACTATTTTTTCCTCCTCTTCCCACATGTAGGGGCACCCTGACAAATACCCCAGATGCTTCCTAATTACTCACAGAGCTATATTCTTTTCTGCTTGTCTCTGGAGTACATGAGCATGGATAGATGACTCTCAACCTGACCTGGGTGGCCAACTGGGGAGAAAATTCAGCTCCAGCTTCTCTGATCAGCAGCAACAGGAAAAACACCCTTCAGGTATTGGGGCACTCAAAGTTGGCCTTCCTGGATCTCACAGACCCATCTGTAGCTGTTTAACGGGAAGTCTCAGATTCCTGCACACAATGGCCAGAGAATGATGCAATGCCAGCTGACGGCAGGCCTTCTCAGCGCTCTAGGAATGAGCCCGGGTTGGAATGGACATCTGAGTGAAAACCAGGGCATTAGGACCTTTTTGGAAGAACTTCCCTTGTGTGTCCTGCCTGGATACACTAATGTATTGGGATCTCCAGCCTTCACTGGAACTCAAAGGCCAGGAGATGCTCTTCCAGGCAAACCCATGGAAGGAGCAGAATAAACAAGCTCTCTTGTTCTCTATCTCAGTGTAGTGAGGCTAGGCATTGATCCATTACTTCTTTGGAATTCTAGATGGAATATATCAGGAAGGATCAATTGCTATTTACATGCTGTGCCGATCCAGAGTCCACATGTCTTCAGTGGCTGTGAATATGGGATGATGGGTCACAGGCCTGAGTGGCATTCATAGAGATTCCTAGAAAAAATAAGTCACCACCCCCTTCCACCACACACACACACACACACATCCTCCTTGTGCCAATCATGCTCTGCTCAAGTCTGGAAGGGTGTTTCCAGACTTGTTTCTGACAAGCACCAAGTAGTGAGGGGCTTTACTAAGACACCATCAACATGAAAGTACAGTGTGTCACAAGATTTTTTGGAGGAATGTTGAAGTCTAAAGAGTTTAGCATAAGTATCATGCTGCAAATTTAGATAAGTGCTATAAATTCAAAGTATATAAATTCATAGAGTAGGGACAACTTGCATTGGTTATGTCTTGATTCAGTCTCCCAGTCCATCTAGGGACCTTGCATTTGTCATCTCCCTTCTATGTATAGCTCTTAGTATGACAGTCTCTCTGCTCCAGAATATATGGACTCTGATTTCATCTGCCCTTTCTGGAAAAAAGACCACCACCCATCTTTTCCACCTATGGAAAAGACAATTGCAAAAATAGATAGCAAAAACAAAACAAAACAACCTTTATTAAACACTATTAGGTGCAGGGACTTTGATAGGCACAGGTGACACAAAATGATAGGAGTCCATGTCCATGGCCCTAACCTCCAGGATATATCTATAAAAAAGACAAACCATTTCAGGAAAACATTCTAAAGGACTTACCTTTTCACCAAGTCATTCTTTTAGGAGAAATCAAAGTTCTGGCTAACGTGGTAGCTAGGATGTTCTTTGTGGCCATAGAAACCTATGGGCACTAGAGAGCAGAGCATGGTCTAGTTGTAAGGCTGGGAATAGATATCATAAAAGTGGGCACCACTGCACTCTTGCACACTACTACCTGGTGCCCTGAGCTCCCACTCAAGCCCTATGGACACACTTACCACTGATGAGCCAGCTACTCTAACAGGTTGCAGTCAACCTAGTTTTCATAACTGGATTCTCACTTCTTTTCAGAATGGATCACGAGTAACCTACTCAGTCTCTGTTCCTCTCATTTGGTTCCCCCATTCCTCCATTCCTAGCTCTCAAGGTTGCAGGGAAGACCCGGGGATAACTCTCTCTTAACTGCTCGGCAGCCCTTCCAGCTGCTCACACCTCTTGCCGCTGCGACTGCTGCGCATGCTCCAAGTGCTGCCTTTTTGCATGCATTCCTCAGCTCTCATCTACTAAGCTCATTGCTTTTCTTATGCTGCCAGCAACCACAAAGTCTGGGGATACTGTCAAGATGGGACCTTAATGTTCTTTCCTTTTCTTTCTTCCCTTTGTCTGGTTCCCATTTGCAAACAGCGCTCCTGTTATCTCCAGGTAAGAGGTGTCTTTCCCCTCTTTTCCACTTCTTGCCAGTGCCCTTACCTGGTTTAAGATCAATTTCTTTGATTTACTTAATAGGAACTACAGGCTCAAGTGAACCTGACCAGTTCTCCTAAGGAATGGGAGATTTTCTTTCCCACACGAACTAATTGTGAAGAAGTAGATAATTCCATGAGCAGCATTACTGTCAGTGCATGTGGGTAACAGCATAGCTGATCCTCTCCGGGACCAGGAAGAGAAAGCTACCAAGGAGATAATGGGTCATAGGCTTGTACCCCTGAATTCATCTGTATCTCAGGTTGTTGGGGAAGAGAGGGTGAAAGTCAAGCCTAGAATCTCCTAATAATATTGTAATGAGATTTAAAAGAGAATACTGATCCCAGGGATCCAGGAGGAAATTAGCAAAAGCAGCTGTGAGAACATAAAAAGCAATTTTTATAAATAACTTGAAATTTTACTGAACCTGGAGATCTTCTATCTCATCACAGCTGAGACCTAAATTACTAAAATTTTGATGGCATTTGTTATTGGCCCTTAAAGTCACATGTACCATGAACAACAGGAAGAAGAGTGAGCACAGTGTTCTGGCTGGACATAGACATTTTAGAGAATTTATTTGGGGGATATTCTCATGGAGAATCTAGATTCTGTGTAGGGTGTACACCTACTTTGAGGGTATGCTGGTGTAAGTGGAAACCATTCACAAACATCCAACGCCATGATCAGATAGGAAAGCATTTCTCCCTACCTGGCAATGCTATAACTCTTGATGCAGGCAGAATGGGCTGTACAAGAGAGCTTCAAGGTATTTTTTAAAGAATGTCTTACATCTCATCCATTCTTTAAACATAGAAAACTATAAGGTCATTTAAGATGAAAAGCATTTTACAGAGTTTATAGTCATAGTCACCTATAGGCTACACCCTGGGCTTAGGAGGAGGCTATATACATAGTACGGACATTTGCCTCCTTGGAGCCTGGGATTGATCTCATAACATTGGGTCTTCTCCATTTCATTCATCCTCTTGCATGAGAAGATATTTAGATTTTTCTGTTCCAACCCTTGCCTCTACCCCACACACATATGCGTACAACAAAGATTGTGATTTACCTTAAGCTTCTTTATACTTTTTAACATACTTTCAAATATCACTAGAAGCTAAAATGGGGGGAGCACTTTTTCTAGATATTTCAATCCATAAATCTTTAATTTAGCAGCCCTTGATTACACTTTGAATTCACTGGAAAATTCAAATTCTTATTTTGATTTTCTGGGAGGACAGATTGATGTAATTAAAATGCCTGGTGGTATTAGACACAGAGAGTAAAATATGTTCATCCTGAGCTACCCACCAAGCTCAGAGTCTGGGAGTTATGGCCCTGGCTGCATCACCCCAGTTCTTTGTGAGGATACCTGCAGAGTATTTGCAACCTTGTCTGGCCTGGCAAGTTCTTTGTTCTTCCAGTATTTGTCCAATCTTCCATCTTATTCATATTCTCTCTCTCTCTTTCCCCTCCCACCTCTCTTTTTTCCTATTCCTAGAACTGAGAGTTTGTTTGATCAGTCTGCATATCAAGATCATCTGTCATTTACTTGAAGTTCTGAGGAGTCCCATCAACAAGTGATCGGACTCACTATAGTCTTTTAAGTTGGAGATTTAACATTCTCTCAAGAAATTAACTTGATCTGAATTGAAAGCAATGATCATTGCTAAAATAGAAAAATGCAGGAATTGCTGCCAAACCAAGATGCTAAATCAGAGTTTATATAAAGGCATGTGAATCAATCAATTAACAGATAAATACAGAGTGCCTCTCTGGGGTTGTAGGAGACCTAAAGATAGAGCATTGGTTATTTGTCAAAAAGATTTTTGCTGAAAGCTAGATGGAAAAAACTGGCTGTCACCACAGGGGTGGACAGGTCAGTAGGTAGATGAATATCATGCCAGATGGATACAGGGCTAGATTGATAGCTAGACAAGGGGTTAGATAGGTACATTTATATGTCACTGGAGAGCTCATTATATTGGTCTAAAGTTCTTGGGGCACATGTAAAAGTATGACATGGAGGAACTGAGGAGGGAGGGGTAGAATAACACTGTCACTGCTAAGACAAGTGTCATGATATGGTGCCAAACCCTGAAAGAAGAGGAAAAGACTATTCCATTCTTTGAAGGAATCTATATGTCTTTTTCTAAGGGCTTTTTTCCAGAGTGACTTGCAGTCTCATTTCTAGGATTTCTGGCCTTGAGCATAGCCAGAACCCTAGATGCACACAGATTTACCTTCAGAATTAACTAATCAGAGAACCAGAATCAATGAATTAAATGAAATCAGGATGCCAGCAAGTATGTTCTGACTTGGAAATATACAGAAGGACATATATCCTTGAGAAATGATTGTTTCCAAAAGTGGCCACCAGCACTAGAGGGGGGTTAGCACCACGGACAGCTCCCAAGGTTTGGGGATTGCTTTGTATGTTTTGTGCCTGGGACAATAGTACAACAGCACATGCAGAAATCAAGGACTGCACGCTCATGCCATGTCAACCAAAAAAAAAAAAAGTTATATAAAATACAAGGCTCTCTGTTTAGTAACATACACTCTTGGTTTATGGTCTTTTCCGTGCATTCTTTTCATTGCAACCTCAAGAACTTGAGCCTTGCCCCTCCCTTTGTTTCACCAATGCCCCAGCAAGAGAAGAAAAAAAGAACTTCTTGGCCTCTGACCCATCTCATCCTTGAGATTATCCAAGGACTAGCAAGTTCCCCTGGGAGGTTTACTGTGTGGAATGAAAGCAATTAAGAAGCCGAATAAAAGAATTAATTGCATGTGAGAATGTGGACTTGGATGGGAAGATGTTTAAATGAGCTTTGAAAGAAACAGGCCGCCAAGAGCGATTTTCTAATCAAAGGGGAATAAAAAGATTCAATCTCTATTTCACTCTAATCCAGAAAACATGTCTTCATGGTGAAGTAGTCTTAAAATGGATTCACCAGACGAAGCAGAAAAAAATGTCTAACTGTACATGAGATTGGTAAATGAGTCAAGATGCTGAGGGACACAGAGAATGTCTCCAAAGAAAGTAAAGGATGAACTTTATTTTATTTTATGTTTGAACAAGTATTTGTGTTCCAGAGGAAATATGCCTGATTTGTATAGAAATACTGGGGATCATTCATTGGAACAGCATGGCATTTGGGGAAAAATCTTCCAAATGTCTCATCATGAGACAATCTTCCAAATGTCTCATGTACAGAATGTAGATATCCTGGAAATCTCCTCCCATTCCCCTTTCCAAAGGGGATAGGACCAGCAATGTGGGATAAAGATGTTGATGTGGATCAGCAGATGTTCCCTTTGGATAACTGTGCCTCCAAGAAATCTTACATGAAGTTAAACAGACCCAACAGCTCAAAATAGTCAAATGTCAAGAGCTCAACTTTTCTTACTAGCTCCCCAACATCACACTGAATGACTTGAGGACTTCACTTTGTGCTATTTCTCAGATCTTTGGGTCATGTTGCCCACACAGGTATAAAAGCAGGACATCTCATCCAAGCCTACAAGAACCCTCTCATGGTCTAATAAGTGTTTAGCATTACATAGAAAGTGGTACTAAAAATGCACCAAGTCCTCATTCCTGAGAGCTATTTGTTTTGTACCCATTGCTCATGTCTAATATGCTAAGCTTTAAATTTCCAGGAAATGGAAAAGGTGCTAAAGCTAGTTTGATTTTCTTTTTTGCAGAGGTGACAGACAGGAAGCTGACTATGGAGGAAGAGGAAGCCAAGAGGATAGCAGAAATGGGAAAGCCAGTACTGGGTGAACACCCCAAACTAGAGGTCATCATTGAAGAGTCCTATGAGTTCAAGGTCAGGCCATCAGTGAGGTCTAATTCAATAATATATTAATCAGGACAGGGGCAGAAGACCTGGAGTTCTGCTCCAGTTTCACCACTGAATATGAGAAGTTGAAGCTGAACAAATAACTTACCCACCCCAGGTCTATTTTTCCCCATTTGTAACTTGGAAGAAACAGTCCTTGAAATATTGTGAGAAAAAATAATACAGAATATGGCAGAAATGGCTAGAAAGACCATAGATGTGTCATCACAATTGTTTAGTTGTATTTTTAAAACAAAGATACTAAAACTCAGTACTGTGGGGCAAGTTTTATGGATGTCAGACCCTATTCTCCATTATATTACTCTAAATATCCAATGTCAGAAGTCATAACCAAAAAATAAAAAATAAAGAAAGGCAAGTAGAAGATTGTCCCAGAGGATATAAACCAAGGCCACTCCATTCATAACTTCCAGCACCCCCAGAATGCAGGGCATCTTTCATTCCTTGGAAGCAGCAGGCTCCTTGTTAGTTCTGGGTACATTAACCTCATGAGTCCAAGTTTTTTTCTCCCTGACAGACAACAGTGGACAAACTGATCAAGAAGACAAACCTGGCCTTGGTTGTGGGGACCCACTCCTGGAGGGACCAGTTCATGGAGGCCATCACTGTTAGTGCAGGTAAGAAGGGTCTCGAAATGGCCTTGCTGGGAGAAGCAGGCAACCCATGAGAAGCAAGAGCATGGCACCCTCAGTGGCTCACCAGTTTCTGGGAGGGCCCTGCCTTCCATCTGCCCAGTCCTGGTCCTAGGTATTCAACTGCTTCACTCGGTCACATTGGAAGAAGATTGTGGGGTAACTGAAAGAGTATGGCTATGTCTGGCCTCGAATCCTGGTTTTCCTGTGTGGACCAGAGCAAGTATCCTCTCTGCCCTTCATGTTCTCATCCCAAAAGGGAACTATCACGATATTCCTCAGAAAAGTAGAAAGGTATAAAGTCAGGTACAAAACAAGTACACAATAAATCGTCATTTCCATCATTTCTTCTTCTCATTAACTTGATTTCCCTTTTCTATAAAATGAGGGACAATTCTGATTTAGCAAGATATGGGTCAAGAGTTTTCAAAATGCCTTACATGACTCTTCAACAAATCTCCACCCTGGATGATTCCAAACCCCTACTTTGTCATTTACTGACAGATCCCTCCACAGTGACCTGCAGCCTAGCCAGGAGCCCCACAGGCTCACAGGTACATTAGAATGGGAATGGATAGAGTCTCCCAACAACCCCTATATTACCTCTCAGCATCACTGAGCCTTCTTTGTACTGCTGAGCACTACTGGCCTTGTCTTTTTTCAGGAAGTTCTGTTGTCATAGCAACCCATAGGGTCACATCCCCAAGGCCCCAGAGCCAGAGCAAAAGTACAGCCAAGAAGAAAGGTTTGCTGCTGCTGCTGTCCTACTTTCACATTGATCCTTTCATTGCCCCCTCTGATGACCGGACAGTGCCCCTCAAGAGACATTAAACAGAATGTAGTCCACATAATCTACCCTTCTCCTTTTACCAATGCAGGAATTGAGGCTCAAAACCAATAGATAATGTACCCTAGTTACAGATTTTCTTTATGGAAAAGCTGGAATTAGAACCCGATTCCTGGCTGCTGCTCTTTAGAAACTCAGCTTCTACCCATTATGCCAAAATATAACAGGCTGTCCTTGTCCAGGAACTGAGATGCAACAGCTCATACTCTTCTGAGATGCTGATGGGGCAACTCTGCTCATGTTTCCTGGCAAGGAC
Source organism: Xerus rutilus (assembly GCA_028644305.1). Classification (NCBI taxonomy): domain Eukaryota; kingdom Metazoa; phylum Chordata; class Mammalia; order Rodentia; family Sciuridae; genus Xerus; species Xerus rutilus. The sequence continues at coordinate 28,664,616 of CM053401.1, forward strand.
AATTGGGGCCCATTGCTGCTCTGTCCCATGGGGTATTTGGAAAATGATACTGGCTCTTTGGTATACCTGGATGATCTGGAACCACAGTCATCCATCTGAAGATAGATAATGACCAGACTTCCCATGTTTATCACAGCAGCTGGTCCAGATAATTCGAAAGGAGTCTCATTGGCCTCCAATGAAGAGTGAACACACAGTCCGATTTATTTTCTGGGCCCAGACAATCAAGTGCTGCCTGCTCCATCCCCGCTTCCTCCTCCTCCATGGCCTGTCCTTCTTGTGTTCTCCCACCCTGTCAGTCTCTTTGTCTCTTCTCTTCCTTGTTCCCTTACTCTTTCTTGCAGTCTCACTTTGTGCCCTGCATCCAAATTGACAACCAAATGACCAGATTGTTTCTCATCTTCTAGCTGTTTTCTGATGTCCGCATCCTGTGTGTCACCAGATGCCCAGAGAGAGCTGGAGACCCACTCTGGTCAATGATGCCTGTCATGTGGGGTGGACTTGATTTTCCATGAATGAGGATCTGATCTCACTCACTGTCCTTTCTGGGACCTGTTTATCTTGTCTCCAGCAGGGGATGAGGATGAGGATGAATCAGGGGAGGAGAGGCTGCCATCCTGCTTTGACTACGTCATGCACTTCCTGACGGTCTTCTGGAAGGTGCTGTTTGCCTGCGTGCCCCCCACAGAGTACTGCCACGGCTGGGCCTGCTTTGTTGTCTCCATCCTCATCATTGGCATGCTCACTGCCATCATTGGGGACCTGGCCTCTCACTTCGGCTGCACGATTGGTCTCAAGGATTCAGTCACAGCTGTTGTTTTCGTGGCATTTGGCACCTCTGTGCCAGGTAAGAGAGAGGGGCTTGAGTCTGCAAAGGGAAATTACCTGGTTCACTTGATCCCTGTACTGTGCCTCATCGTCTTTGTCATCTCAGATCTGAGCTTAACAGAGCCTCTGCTCCTACAATGCACAAAAGTCAATCAAAGGGATAAATGATAATATTAATAGAGATATCTAACATTTCTGCAGCACTTTTGATGTGACAGGTACTATGTATGCTAAAAAAATCTACATCCCTGCCATGCTCACCAAGACCTTATTAAATGGGGAAAGTCATTATCCTCACATGATGGATGAGGAAACTGAGGTTCACAGAGGTTAAGCTACCTGCCCAAGTAGTGACCCAAATTTCTTAATCTCTGTATTACATGAACAGGGCATACAAACAATGTAACTCAGAGAATGTAGATACTGTTCTTCTGTTCACCCCTGGCAGTGTCTGAGAGAGTAAGATCAACCTGCCTGAAAATGTCACAACAAAAATGTCCTCAAGCATTCTTGGTCTCTTCTGTTTGTAAGGACACCTGGCACAAAGTGCCTCCTAGAGGACAGGCAAAGGAATCTTAGTGAGATTTGCCCTTTCGCTTGATGAATTACATCCTATTTATTTTCTTCTAAACACCCAAAGACTAATAGGAATAGGTATCATTAATTCATTTATTAGACAAATATTTACTGAGTTCCTATTACGACTGATACAGTAGAGTCCTAGTTGCTGGGACTGTTAGGAGAGACAAGACAGATGTTGTTTTAATCAGCTTTTTTGCTGCTGTGACAAAAAGATCCAACCAGCACAATTGTAGAGTAGGAAATGTTTATTTGGGGGCTCATGGTTTTAGAGGCTGCAGTCCATAGACAGCTGGCTCCATTCCCTGGGACTCGAGATGAGGCAGAACAATAAGGCAGAAAAGTATAGTGGAGGGAAGAAGCTCACATAATGATCAGGAAGAAGAGAAAGACTCCACTCCCAGATATAAATATATACCCTAAAGCCACACCCCCAATGCCCCACCTCCTCCAGCCTCCAGTCACCACCTAGTTAATCCCATTAGGGATTGATTCACTGATTGGTTTAAGGCTCTCACGACCTAATCATTTCCCCTCTGAACCCTTTGGCATTGTCTCTCACGTGAGCTTTGTGGGGACACCTCACATACAAACCACAACAGATGTGTTTCCTTTTCCAACCCAAGTTTATGATCCAGGTAAAGGAAATTACATTCAAATGCTCTGATTGAAATCATCTCAGTGAGTGCTATGAAGAGAAAGATAGAAACCAGGTAGTCTTGGGCTAGTCTGGGGTCAGGGATGGCTTCTAAGGGAAATCATGTGGAAGCTGGGCCTGATGAGAAGCTGGAGTTAACAGGAGCAGAGGGATGCATTAGGCCAGGAGCCTTACACAATTTAGTTGGGGCCTCCAGGGCATCAGGACCCTGAATACCTCCCAGCTTCAACTGCCCTAGGGAGAAGCAGAGGACACCCTCCTATGCGAGGGTGAGGCTGAATTTCATTAAGCAGGAATCTGCTGGCTAGTCCAAGGGAAACCCTCTCTGCACCAAGAAAACTTACCCTCCTGGAGAGTAACTCAATCTATGTCACACTTTAGGAAAACCTCTTCCCCAAACCTCAGCACAGACCATGGGATTATTAGTGATGCAAGAGGTTTGGCTATCATGGAAATAAATTGAGTGATAAGAAATTAAGGCCAGGCACGGTGGTGCACGTCTGTAATCCCAGAAGCTCAGGAGGGTAAGGTAAGAGGATTGCAAGTTCAAAGCCAGCCTCAGCAACTTAGCAAGACCCTGTCTCAAAATGAAAAAATAAATAAAAGGGCTGGGGATGTGGCTCAGTAGTTAAGCACCCCTGGGTTCAATTCTTGGCACCAAAAAAAAAAAGAAAGAAATTAGATGGATGATATAGTCAAGGTGTAGTGTATGAAATGCCCTGTGATCGCTATTCTCCAGGCATTCCACCAGAGGAAAAGGAGCAGATGTGGGGAAAAGAATAGATGTGGGAATAAATAGCAGAGGATTGAATGCAAGGTCATGGACGAGAAAGGGCAAGAGGTTTTCTCCAGTAGATCTGAGAAAACTGGCAATGTTGAGGCAAGTCAGGAGAAACCAGACAGGGAGGTGTCTTGGGGCAATTCCAAGTTCTGGCAATTGGTCCAGAAAACAGCTGACAGCATTTGGAGCATTGGGAAGGTTATGCTGTAGCCCACACATCTGATTGCATGATTTTGGCTGATGCTCTTTGGTTGAAGGTCAATAGTATGGGCCTCACATGAAGGTCAAGTTTCTTGCTAACTTCCTCTGTGACCTTGGATAGATCCTTGGCCCTTATTTTCCTTACGTGCAAAATAAAAGTAATGGGCTAGATGTCCCTGGCGATCCTCCCTGGGCCTACAACTTGTGCCAAAATCCAAAGTCAAACATCCTTCAAATCATTGTGATCCACATACTAACAACAAAAACAGAACCCCTATTCTCCTTGAGTCCACAGCTCCTCCTGCTTGTCCTTGGTGCCTAAAAATCTATACCCACCCCTGAGTCTATAGGCATTGCTCAGACAATTACTATCAGGCATCCACATTAAGTAGCTTCCCAGGATGTCAAGTTCCCTGGGAAGATATTCTAAAATCGCAAACTCCCCTTAATGAAAAAGAAATCAAAGGAGAACAATAAACCCATCTGGTAAATATCAGAACTGGATGGCTCTTAGTAAACTTTCAGATTCTTGAAATGAGGAATAGGAAACCCAGATCCATAGTGGGACTTGCCCAAGGTCACACTGCTTATTAATGGCAGAGCTGGCAGTGGCCCCTTAGCTCTTGCTGCCGAGGTGCCTTTGGGGCATACTGGAAGTAAGGTGCCCCACTTCTCAACCTCCCACCAGCTCCCATTTGTCTGCATTCTTTTCCAGATACATTTGCCAGCAAAGCTGCTGCCCTCCAGGACGTGTACGCAGACGCCTCCATTGGCAACGTCACAGGCAGCAACGCTGTCAACGTCTTCCTGGGTATCGGCCTGGCCTGGTCCGTGGCCGCCATCTACTGGGCCCTGCAGGGACAGGAGTTCCGCGTGTCAGCAGGCACGCTGGCCTTCTCCGTCACCCTTTTCACCATCTTTGCATTTGTCTGCATCAGTGTGCTTCTGTACCGTCGGCGGCCCCACCTGGGTGGGGAGCTCGGTGGCCCCCGCGGCTGCAAGCTTGCCACGACATGGCTCTTTGTAAGCCTGTGGCTCCTCTACATACTCTTTGCCACACTGGAGGCCTACTGCTACATCAAGGGGTTCTGAGCCACAGAACAAGGCCTCGGGCAGGGCCGGCCAAGGACTTCTTCCAGGAGAAGGGCACTTTCCCAACAGTGACCTTTCCAGGCTGAGCAGCCCTGTGGAGGCAGCATCAGGACCCAAGCCCCAGGAACTTCACTTGACCTAGGCCCTGGCTGTGCTCTGAAAGGGCAAAGTCTTCATCAAATAGAACGGAGGAGACACCCACTTTCCAAAGTATTTAATTAAATGCAAACCAACGACACCAACAGATCCACCCCTGTCTTCTCCCTCCTATTCCTGTCCCTGACCCAACAAAGGGCAGACCCTGTCTCCTTCTTCTAGGCCACCTTCCAATTACTCCTTTGCCTTTAGTTTCTCTGAGGACAGGACTTCTCCTGTCTATCCACTGGGATACTCACGATTCACCTGTGAAAATGAACCACACCAGGTGGCTGGTCTGGGGTTCTCTTTTCATCGTAATCATCATTGTGGTTGTTTTTGGGTCCCCCCCCCCATTGGGTTTTGCTTATTGTTTCGTCTTGTCTTTTCTTTCTGAAGTTAGTGACAAAGTGCCGTGAAAGAATCCCAGGTCTAAGGCATGAATTTTCAGACACGCACCCTCCTGCTTTCACAGGGTCACAGCTGTCTTTCGGCTCCAGCAAGGTCCTGTCTTCCATCTCCTTTTCTTCTCTGAGTTGTTTGGAGGACTGGTGGCATTTGGGTGGAAATAAGCTCACACACCAACATGGAGGGCAGGTGGAGCTTTCTTTGCTTGCACTGAAATCCAGACAAAACCCAAAAGCAATTGTCCTCTTCCCTGTCCATGCCTTTCCAGTTCTATATATTTCACTGTGTCCATGTCTGTATGTATATCCTCCTGCAAGAAAGCCCACCAAGTGGGTGATATGGGACAAAATTAGAACTCAAACACAATGACAAAGGGCAGCTGAGGAAACAAAAGGGGCACATGCCTTCTGGAACATCTCTGACTTCATATCTGAAGCAAGAGAGAAGAGGTGTCCAACCAATGAGATCTTTAAAGAAAACGACAATATTTCAAATGTCAGTCTTCTGAGAAATGTCAGCTACACCAGCCCCTCACCTCCCAATGTGCCACACATAGGGGGCTGCCTAGATTTCTTCAGGTGATGCAAGTTTGAGGGTTATAAGACAGGAAGGGGCTCCTTCCACCTCTCCAGGCACCTCAAGCCACATTTGAAAACATTTTCACAAGATAGGAACTGGAATTCCTCATTTCTCCCATGTTCCTGCTTGTTTTTAAAACCTCATGAAGCTTTTTCCAGCCTGTGGGGTATTTCTTGTCCCCTAAGAGGAATCTCAGTCTCCATAATCCCATGGAGCCTGGGTTTATAGAAAAAGAGATTGACATGCCCTAAAGGCCTTTTTCCTGATGACTTTAGAATGGGGCTGGCTTTAAAAACACATACACACCAATGAACACACATATATCACCACAAAACTGCCCACAGATCTTTAGGCTTTCTGCATTGACATAAATACATTTTCTAAAGGGGGGGAGATAAATTTAAAAAAAAAAAAACCTGTTTAATTTTAAACACTTTTTTTAAGAAAAAATAACTAAAAAAGAAACAGTGCTCATGTCATAAGCTATGTTGACAGTTGCCAGTGGAAATGTTGGGTTGGTTTAAAAAAAAATAAAAGCTCTACTTATATCTACATACAGCTTGCTTCTCCCTGTGTGTCTTCAACAAATGGTCCAGGGGTCACCCTGGGTTTCTTCTGAAGCAGGTGCAATTGAGGTGAGGTGAAAATGTCATTTCCCATCACACTCAGGTGCCAATGTGCCAGACGTGGTATTTTTTTAAGCACAAATATTTTAGGGAAATGCCAGCTGTCACAACCTGGACTTTAAGAAGCTGGAGGACATATGTAGCAAGAGCTGTGGTGATAAAGGGGGAGGCACAGCGGGGAGGATTCCGGTTAGGAAACCGGGCCCCCATATTCATTTCCGAGAGACATAGACTCCACATTCATTCACTCACCATTCCTTCCACCAAAGTACTTGGACACCCTCCAAAGCATTGAGCTACATTCTGGTGACACAAAGAAGAGTGAGATATCTGACCCCAAGAAACTCACAGTCTAGAGGGAGAAGTAAAACTTCTTTTAATGAAGGCTCTTTGGGTTAGAAGAAGCAGAAACGCATTAAAATAGTTCAGAGAAATGGAGGGGGATCAATGTGAAAGCCAGGTAGGGTGATCTTGTGGAACCCAAAGCAGGAGCACATCTAGGCCTCAGGGGCCTGAAAGACCTCAGGAACCCAGCATCCTGCCCCCCAACAAACCAGATGATCCCTCCTATCCTTGTTTCCCTCTACCTTTTAGGCCTATCCTCTTCCTCCACCTTGCAAAGAACTTCCTGTTTTGCTTGTCTGACCCACAATCCAGCACGGTCACCAGCCCTGATGCCATTTCATGACCTCGCAGTTTCTCTCCCACAGCTAAGGGGAACTTCCTCTTTTCTCATCTAAGCACAAATTCTCAGTTAAGAGAATCCAACTAATTCCCAGAATTCCATTTCCAGAAGGCACCGGAAAGAAACACCTGTTTAATTTGTTTGGAAAACCTCATGACACTTTTTCCAGCCTGTGGGGTATTTCTTGTCCCCTAGAGGAGTCTCAGTTTCCATAATCCCACAGAGCCTGGGTTTATAGAAAAAGAGATTGACGTGCCCTATGATGATGTGCGTGCACACACGCACAAGCACAGGCGCACTAAGTCCCTGACAGCCTTAGCTGACATAGCACTGCACACAAAAGTATTGTGGGGACACACTGGAAAGAAACACTGCCTCAGCCCAGAGGAGCTGGGAACGGCCTCACAGAGAACATGACATTTAAAAGGGATCCTGAAGGAAGAACAAATAGTGATTCTCTCTGATGAGAGGGCTTGGGATTGATGGACAGACGTAAAAGGAACAGCGTGCTCAAAGGCACAAGATGAAACAGAATATGGTGTGGTCACAGAATGGCAAGAGTTGCTGGGGGTGGAGGAGGGTAGGTGGGTCCTAGCTGTGGCCCATTTGTATGTCTGAGAAAGCTTTAGTCCCAGGAGTGGTGAAGGATTTGTGATGAAGGCTCTTTTCTACCTTCTTTCTCTAGATTGAGGGGTTTTGGCCTTTGCCTGAGTTTAAACTTCTGTCCCCAAAAAATGGGACAGAAAAAGCTGCATCAGGAGTACAAGTCCTTCCATGGAAGCAATAACTGGGGGACAATAGGATCTGTAAGTAAACGGCATAAAAAAGCAGACTGAGAGAAGGTCTCGGCTAAAAGGCTCATTCAGTTTTTTGCCCACCACCCAGTTGAAAATGAATAAAAGCTTTGCGCTAATTAAATGGTAGATGCAAAATCATGAAATCCATTTGTGTCCATCTCTTGCCTTTTTTGGAGTCCTTTCTGGATTATCCAGATGCTAGGCTCTGTCAAGAGGGAAGCCGGGATAAACCACAGCAAATGAGGAGGGTGGCTGGAGGCAGCAGCCCAGGAACCTGACACTGTGGATGCTGGTGCCGGTCTAGATGCCACCAGCATCAACAGTGCTGTCAACTCTGTGGACTTGGGTCAACCCTTCTCCTCTTTAATCTCAGTAACAGAGGACCACTGAAGTCAATTGCTTCAAATTTTAACACTGAGATTCTAGAATGTATAGAAAAGCTGTGTGTGTGTGTGTGTGTGTGTGTGCACGTGCATGCGCACACATTTACACAAGCACAGGCACACCAAGTGCCTGACAACCTTAACTGACATAGCACTGCACAATCCCTTGGTGATGCCCTGGGCCTGTGGCCTGTGTATTGTTCAACTCGCAGAAGGCACTGCTAACCATTGCACACACATTCATTTTCAACACTCTTTCCTGAATGAGCCACATTATCCCCATCCCTTTGTCTCACTTATTCTCAGGGCACTGTTAGCTGATAAATCAACTCCAATATTTCAGTGGCTTACCAAAATGAAAGTTTATTTCTCCCTTATGTGATAATCCAACAAGGATGGCTTTTGATCAGCAGGTGACTTTCTTCCACATGATGATCCAGGGACTCGGTTTCCTCTCATTTTGTAACTCTGCCAGCCTCTGGGGCCTTAGAGTCGTCTTCATTCAGCAACAGATGGGAAGAAAATTAGAGACAGTGCATACACTCCTAACTGCCTTGGCTCTGAAGGGATGCTCATCACTTTTGCTCATATTCTATTAGTGAAAGAATTCTTTTTAACCAACCCAAATGCCAAGGAAACTGAGAGCATAGTCCTTAGCTGGGCAGCTACTTCCCAATGACCATGCTATACCATGGAAGAATGAATTGCTTATGAATGTTTGTCTCACCCACAATCACTTTGTGAGTAAGGATAGATATTTTAACATTGATGGTCAAGAGAAATCTGACCTATGTCTATGTGGTTTCCAAAAACCTTTTAAGCCAGGCATGGTGACACACACCTGTAATCCCAGAGGTTTGGGAGGCTGAGGCAGTAGGATTACAAGGTCAAAGCCATCCTCAACAACTTAGTGAGGCCCTAAGCAATTCAGCAAGACCCTGTCTCTATATAAGATATAAAAAAGGGCTATAGATGTTGCTCGGTGTTTAAGCATCCCTGGGTTCAATCCTCAGTACAAAAAAAACAAAAAACAAAAAACCTTTTCATAAACATGTTTGCATCTGATGAGAAGCACAGAAGGCAGAAAATTGTTCCAGTTCTATTAATGAAGTTCTGGGAGGACAGATGACTGCCCAGGAGGATACAGGTAGTAAACATCAGGCACCAACAGGTTTTCTTTTTTTTAAAAAAAAATATTTTTTAGTTGTTGATAGATCTTTATTTTATTCATTTATTATTTATATGTGGTGCTGAGGATCGAACCCAGGACCTCACACGTGCTAGGCAAGCGCTCTACCACTGAGCTACAGCCCCAGCCCCACCAATAGGTTTTCTGATTCCACATTTTGCCTACAGTGCTTGTCCCATGGTATCATGACCCCTCCTGATAGACACCAGAACAAAGAATGAGAGAAAGCTGGAATTTGGGGACACTGGATCTAGCCAAAGAAGCCCACAGGGAGGCAGGCCGTGTCCAAGGAGGGAAAGCAGAATAACCCAGCCAGAAACAGGTCCTCTCATCTTCCATGCCCCCTTCTCCTCTGCTTTGTCTCCATCCTTACCTAGCAGCTTCCTCTAGGGGCACCTGGATGGACCCATGTGCCAGCAAGAGCCAAGGACAGATACGGGACATTTCACTGTGATAAAATGACTTGGTTATCAATCACTGATAACTAATGAAGGAGTGTCATCTGGGCCCAGGGAAAGATGGTTCAAAAAAACACCTTCTTGGGAAAGCGTATCTAAAAAAATATGCCTGGAAAACTGCACTGGTCTATATGACATGGTACTTACAGCATTTTCAGAAGGGAACAGGGAAAGAGAATCCTAATCTATCATAAAATACCTTGGATTGGGTACTTTATATTTTAAAAAGGGTTGTTTAGCTCCTAGTTTTGGAGGTCCAAGACCATGGCACTTACATCTGCTCAGACTCCAGTGAGGGACTTGGGCATCACAACATGGCCAAGAAATGAAAGGGGCAACCTAGGGTTACTTTACCACTGAGCCACAACCCCATCCCTTTTTATTTTTTATTTTGAGACAAGTCTCAGTAAGTTGCTGAGGCTGGCCTCAAACTTTCAATCCTCCTGCCTCAGCTTTCCAAGTTGCTGAGATTATAGTATAGATTATATACACCACCACACCCAGCTTAGTTACCCTTTTTATGTAAAAAGAATGGTTAAGATCTACTCTCTTAGAAAATTTCAAGTATGCATACCATACATTTTAACCACAGTCATCATGCTGTACATTAGATATCCAGCACCTATTCACCTGATAACTACAAGTTTATATCCTTTAAACAACATCTCCCCATTTCTCTCACCCAACCCCTGGTAATCATCCTTCTATTCTGTTTCATGAATTTGACTTTGGTGAATTCCACATATAAGTGAGATCATGTGGCATTTGTCTTTCTGCCCCTGGCTTATTTCACTTATCATGTCTTCTAGGTTCACCCACAATATACAAATGGCAGAATTTCCTTCTTTTTTTTTTAAGGTTGAGTAATATTCCATTTATATACGTACCACTATTTATCCATTCATCTGTCAACAGACACTTGGGTTGTTTCCATATTTTGGCTATTGCAAATAATGCTTCAGTGAACATGGGTATATAGATATCTCTTTGGGATACTGATTTCATTTTCAAATGGGTTAATCTAGGGATGAAGTTGGAGCTCTCATGATTCAAGCACTTTCCAAAACCCCACCTCAGGACATTGCTGTGTTGGAGATTATTATGGTTTGGATATGAAGTGTCCTCTCAAAGCTCCTGGATTCACGAAAGAATGTTCAGAGGTGGATAAGAAATATTGGATAATGGGAGCTATAATCTAATCAGCCCATCTTAGCTTGGATGGACTAACTGGGTGGTAAACTGTAAGTAGGTGGGGCATGGCTGGAGGAGGTGGGTCACTGGGGGCATTTTCCCTACAGTCCCTTCCCTGGGCCGCTGCTGTTTCCTGGCTACCATGAATAGAAGAGCACTCCTCCACCATGCCCTTCTGCCATGATGTCCTGTCTTACCTTGGACCCAGAGCAGAAGGGTCATCCCACCATGGACTAAACCTCTGAAATGGTAAGCTCAAAATAAACTTTTCCTTTCCTAAATTGTTCTTGTTGGTTATTTTGGTCACAGTGACAAAAAAGCTGACTAACACCTACCTAGAAGTAGGGCTGCATTATTCTTAAAAATCTAGAAAGAATTTGACTCAAGGTAAACTATTCTGGTGTCTCAAAATCCTCAGATTCTGGTGTCTCATCTTAGTCCTTTCTGCTATATCTCAAGTTCTTCCTTACTTCTATGTAAGTGGAAACACAACAGGAGCTGCTTGTCACTTTGCCATCTTTATTACCACTGCACATTACATGAGCGGAATTTTTTCCACACTACATGGTAAATATTCATTCTCTTTCTACGATCAGCACCTCTAACTAGGTCCTCATTCAATCAATTTCTCTTTTTGTGACTGTGGGGCTGCAGTTAAAATCTGGTGGCTGGCAGACTTGAAGTGTAATCCATGCAGTGCCTTTTAAAAAACTGGAATCATTGTTAATATTTAAAAACTGAAATATTTTGTATAAAATCTAGATTTGGGCTTCTCTGATCACACTGAGTGGTAATAATTCTATGAGCTGATAAGTGGCTACCCCACATACACAGGGTCTACCCTCTCAGTTCCCCAGAGTTCCCATCCAACCGATCTCTCTCATTTAAGTGACCATCCTGGCCCTGTAGCTATTTGCATGACACCTGCTATGGGATTAGGGCATGTAGTGTTGCATTTTGGCCCTTCACATGCTGGTGCTTGCCTCCAGCAGTCTGTGGGGTTTGAGTCCTAGGTCTACCACTTTTTTAAAATGTTATTGTATTTTTTATACCTTTATTTTATTTGTTTGTATTTATGTGGTGCTGTGGTGCCTCACACATGCTAGGCAAGCACTCTACCACTGAGCTACAGCCACAGCCCCCTGAGTCTACCATTTTAAGAAATTTTAAACAAGTGAAGACTTCCCTGAGTCTCATTTTTCTCAATCCAAAAATGCAGTGTTGCAAAAATTAAATGAATCATTGCCAAGTCAATTACTGTGGTGCATAGTATGTACATACCCTAGAAATATTAGACTTCTAAGTTAATACTCGGAGAGATGACCAATGGTCACTAGGACTTCCAAGTCAGCCAACCCCTGGGCATAGTGAAAAAGTAAGATGGACAAGCTTGGTATCAAAGAAAGAGTGACACAGAAAGGTCCAGAAGGCCAGATCAGTTGTTACTTGCTTATTACTTGCTAAGAAGATAATGGTAGGCAGAAACAACTTATGGACTTCAAGAAAGAAGGGAGGCCCTGGGAGAAGTTAAGGAATCTATCCAAGGACATTTCACAAGTGGCAGAGCTGCACTTAATACCAATGTTGACTGAGATTCAAGGTCATTGCCTTTCACCTTCACATGTTCCTAATGGGTATGAAACACAGTAATTATTTACAGAAGAAAATAAAATCCCATAACAATATGATCTGTCTTGGTCTTCCCAGGACTTTCACAGTTTTAGCACTTAAAGTCCTGTGTCCCAGGAAATCACCCAGAAATGGGAAACTGGGATGGTTGGTCATGCTCAAATATTATGATTCTTAGAGAGCTACAGAATGGTGGACTCTATACATTCACCTTCTGCTATGTCATACTGTCACCTTTTCCAACAATTTCATGTCCTTTTGTTCTCAGTCAGCATCTATACTGGATGAAATTCTTCACTTGGTACAATCAAAAACCTTCACGGTTCTTGGTATGTTGCTCAGTTTTTCTTTGACCAGTACTTTCGAGTAAGATAGTTTGAAAATATACACTAAACAAATCCTCAAGTTTCAAACACAATCCTTTTTATTCTTATTGTGTGGCAGCAACCCAATTTCCCCCAAATAATTAGGACAATCACCCAATCCAATGCAGTGAATCCAAAATGGCTGGGGACAGGCTCAGCTTCTTTTTCATCAGAGCCATAATTACAGTTCTTGATGGAAATATTTATGCCTTGGACATTAGGCCCTACAAACCTACTAAGCCTAGGACTTAGAAACAAATAAAAAATTTACAAATGGACTATTAGATGCAATAATGATCCGATCTCTTTTCGCTTGATATCAAGACCTATGAATCCTATGTATAGGCAGAAAGCACTAAATATTGAAGCATGTAAATTAGAACACATACAGTAAGATAGCACAATATTGCAAGGTGTTATCTCCTAGCTTATGCTGTAATTGAGTTTTCATCAGGCCATTCCACCCTATGTCAAGCCTCCTTTGGATAATAGAAAATGTGGTAAGACCAGCACCTCTGGTTAGAGACATGTTGTAAAAGAGACCAGGGCAATGGATAAGGCATTCTGAGTCCATAAAGGAGATGGTAGCAGAAAAACTATGGGCAAGTAAGGATAATTCATGTCAAGAATATGGATACTCTGTAAAGGCTAAATTCTACCTCTTCCCCAATGATAGGCGTGGTCCAATGTAATTAACCTGATACCTGGTAATCGACTGATCTTCCTGGGAGATATTGTCATATCAATGGCTCATCTGTTGCTTCTGCTGTTAGCAGCTCATACACTCTTTAGTTGCAATAGCTAAACAAAACTTGATGAGGAGACACCTGTGTTGTTGAGCCCAAATACAGACTCTATTCCAGCTGCCATCTTATACATGGATCCATTGAAAAAGTGTCATAAAGAGAAAGGCCAACTAATATTCATAACATAGAGTCCATCTGATAATTGAGAACATTGGCCACCATTGTTGGTGCTCTGATGGGCATTTATGTGGGATACTAACATCTTCACACTGTGTACCTCATTCCACATCTTCCCCAAATTTCTTTGTGTCTTAGTCCATTTTCTGTTGCTATAACTGAATATCATTGATGGTGTAATTTATAAAGAAAAGAAGCTTATTTCTTCCAGTTATGGAAGCTGGGAAGTCCACATTTAAGGGGCCATATCTGGTGATAGCCTTCTTGCTGGTGGGGACAATCTGTAGAGTCCAACGTGGCACAAGGCATCATATGGTGAAACACAGAAAGCTTACCAACTTAGGTCTCTCTTTCTCTTCTTATAAGGCCACTAATGCAATCATAGGAGCTCCATCCTCTTATCTCATCCAATCCTGATTACCTCCCAAAGCCCTCATCTCCAAATACCATTAATATATGACTCTGAGGATTAAGATTCAACAGGAGTTTTGAAGAGGACAAACACCCAGACCACAGCACTTGACCACTAGTTGTCTTCCTTTCAAGTCTTCAATATGAGCCAATGCAGATCCATAGTTCAGACCAAACTGAACATGTAGATGTACTGCCTGAAATTCTGGGAGGATTTCAGTCCAGCCCATCTTTGAGAGCCACACCTGAGTAGGGGTATAGCATGGTATTGTCTGCTTCTGGATGGTGCTGGCACACTGCAGATGCAGAATTAAGTTCATAGGTATTTTCTATATTATAAACTGGTCACAGGGAATTCCCTGGGAAGCCAAAGTGTGGTGGAGAGAGGGATGGCAAAGCGGTAGTCAGAATTACTGCAGGAGTCTAAACCACCTATTGATATAGCCTTGCAGAGTCTTCTTGACCTGATTGGCCTGGGTTTTCTGTATATCTTTTCTGTTTTACAATGGAGTACTGCCATGCACATTCAATTTTATAATTTTGTTGGGTGAGGCTCCCAGTTCTGCGTGGATAAAGTTACATGTCACTTGGTTTCACTCCTTGCTCACCAATGTCCTTAAACTCCTAATGCTATTGAGTGCTTCATTCATGCTACAACTTGGCCTTGGTTTACATTTCTATCTTCATGTGCCTACAGGGAAGGAAGGAAGGGCTCCTTTAGAGTTTTCTGGAAGAACTACCAGTTCTCTATGTGTATTTTTAAAGCTTAAAAATTTTTCCCCATCCCTCTTGTAGGATATTAGTGTTGGTCAGCTTTCCGTGGCTCTGACAAAATGCCTGAGAAAAACAACTTAAAGGAAGAAAGATTTATTTTGTCTTGTGGTTTCAGTGGTCTTAGTCCCTGGTCACTTGGCTTCATTTTTTGGGGAGGCTATAGTGAGGCCAAACCTCATGGTAGGAGGATGTTGCAAAGGAAACCCACTCACCACCTGGGGGCCAGGAAGAAAGAAGACAGAGGACACACCCCCAGTGACCTGCTTGCTTCAAATAGGCCCCACCTCCTAGTTTCCACCACCTCACAGTGGCACCACCAGCTGGCAAACACGCTTTTAACGCATGAACTTTTGGGGGACTTTTAAGATCCAAACCATAACAATCACCAAGGCCACCCAAAGAATCCAGTGGCTCCTTAGTTTTCTTAATCACTGTTATTGCCCTAGTGACTGATGCTAGAACCACTTTGGTTTCCCAACACCTTGCCCTCCGTTTTATTCATACCACGTTCAGTGATGATTTGGACAATCATGATGCCACCATCTTCCATGATCCATAATTGACCCTCATCAAGGAAATAATCTTTGAACCACTCAGACACATGACTAACCTAAACCTTGAGTCCCATTTTATGAATTTGTTTCTTGGGGCCACTTCCAGCAACAATTCTGTTTCAGTCCAAATATCAATAAAATAAATGGGACATTCAAAGTAGGATATTCCAAAGGCACGGACAGAGTTGGAAATCCAGGGCTAGCAGCAAATGGAGCTGCAATTATCCCTCAGTACAAATTGTGGGAGTGGAAAGGTTTTCAGAGTTAAGAGAAGAGTCCAGTAGGTAGGCTACTTAGAGAAGAGCAACACCTTTCGGTAAAAAAACAGCCAGCCTAAGGCAGCCTCACTGGGAAGAATCAAGAGAATAAATACCCTGTCCCCTCTTCCCTCCTCTCTCCCATCTCTTGCCAGACCTCTGGTTATCCAAAGGCACGAGAGCTCCACTGATACAGTACATACAAGTCAATTTCCCATGCCAGTGCAGAGAGTAGGTGGGGAAAATGGAAGAATGGATTTAGAGATGCAGGCAGGAAATATCTGGCACATCACATCAAGTCACTACAAAAATTTCATGGGATAACAGGCTTAGCAAATTGCCTGAACTATACAGTTGTCTCTTGGCATCTGAGGAGGATCGGTTCCCCTCTCCATGGATACCAAAATCTGTGGATGCTCAAGTCTCTCATATAAAATGGTGTGCTATTTGCCTATGACATACACACATTCTCCTGTATACTTTAAATCATCCCTAGATTACCCACAATACCTATTACAATGTAAATACTATGCAGACAAGTTGTTCCATTGTATTGTTTAGGGAATAATGACAAGGAGAAAAGTCTGTACATGTTCAGTAGAGATGCAATTCTTTTGTTTTTCTTTATTTTTCTTTATTTTATGTGGTGCTGAGGATCGAACGCAGTGCCTCACGCATGCGAGGTGAGCGCTCTACCACTGAGCCACAATCCCAGCCCAAGATGCAATTCTTTCGGAATATTTTTGATCGGTAGTTGGTTCAAACTGTGGATGCAGAACTTGCAGATATGGAGAGCCAACTGTAGTAAGAACTCCCAGGTGAACAAGGCCTGGTAGCGCACATCTGTAATCCCAGCAGTTCAGGAGGCTGAAGCAGGAGGATCTCAAGTTCAAAGCCAGCCTCAGCGACTTAGCAAGGTCCTAAGAAACTCAGTGAGACCCTGTCTCAAAATAAAATACAAAAAAAGGGCTGGGGATGTGGCTCAGTGGTTAAGTGCCCCTTAAGTTCCCCAGTACTCCCCCAAACCCCCACACTCCAGAAAACAACTCTCAGGTGAAAAGAGAAGGTCCAGGAGGTGAGGCTGACTGCTCAAATACACATAAATATTTCATAGCAAAGCCAGAGGAGGACTCCCAGGAGTAGGAGCTCTCTCTACTGCCCCTGCCTTCTCTGCTATGCCACGTGGCTTTGCTACTGATGTGAAATAGTCCTCTCCCTCTTTGCTTCTCCTCCAGGAGTCCCCCTGATGCAGCCCCTTACCATGCCTTTTTTACAATGGTATGTATATCTCATCATGTCTATTTTGTGGTGTTAGCTGGTATATTTTATTATATCTTTTCCAAAACTCCACTTTTTAGATACTAATATGATGCACTAGTCAAGATTTTGGTAGACAAGCCCTTTCTTCCACATTTAATGAACCTTTCCATTCATATGAGTCCTCTTTCAATGTATAACAAATTAAAAACATTAAGGTTGAAATAAGCAGATTCTGATTCCAGATGTATCACAAGGTTTGACCTGGAGAAAGTTTGGGATTTTTTATGTATAAACATTAGAATATTGGGGCTGGAGATGTAGCTTGATGGTAGAGTGCTTGACCAGCATATGGGAGGCCTTGTGTTCTCTTCCCAGCACTGCACAAATAACTATAAATAAATAAGAAACATAAGAAAAGGTCATCTTTCAGGCTCCCCCCATCACCAAAGCTCACCAATGATACAAAAAAGGAAGAGGAGGTTGACCCCTAGTATTTACACTGTATTAGGTATTGTGAGTAATCGGGGCACCATGTCTAGTGCTTACCCTATCTCACTGAATCACCATGGCCACCCTATAAGATAGGATGACACCCACTTTACAGATGTAGACAGAGCAGACAAGTGATTTTTCCCAAAGTCCACACAACTACATCTTAACAGAACTCAAATGTGTACTTGGATTCATCTGGCACTGGAAGCCAAACTATAAACCAATGATTTTTTTTCAAACTATGGTCCCCAGATCAGCAACATCAGCATCACCTGCCAATGTCCTAGAAATGAAAATTCCAACGCCTCTTCTCAGCCTCCACTCCTGACCTCTGGGACTAGGTCCTAGCAATCCGTTAAACAAGACTTCCAAGGGAATCTGCTGCACCCTCAAGTGGGAGATCCCCTGTTCCAAACCATTACGCCTGTCCCCCCCTTATCTTCCACAGTACCTGTTCAGACATGAAGACAGCAACACTGCTCTTGAAACATAGCCCCAGTGTCTTCCTATATGTATACCTAAGCTTATCTCTTCAGAGTTTAACTTTTATTTTGGAAAATTGTTAATACGTAAAATAATAAAGAGATTAGAGTAATGAACTCTAATGTACTACCTCCCAGCTTGAACAGTTATCAACTCACAACCAGTTTGGTTTCTTCCATTCTCAACCAACCTGCCTCCCATTATTTTGAAGCAAATTTTAGACAGCAAAAAAATTTCATCTAAGGCTGGGGCTGTAGCTCAGTGGCACAGTGCTTGCCTCTCACGTGTGAGGCACTGCTTAGCATCACATAAAAATAAAGAAACAAAAAAGGTATTGTGTCCATCTACAACTAAAATTTTTTTTTTTTAAATTTCAACCATAAATACTGAAGTAGGTATTTTTAAAATAAATGGACAGGGTTTTTTGTTTTGTTTTGTTTTTTGTTTTTTGCAGTACTGGGGATTGAACTCAGGGGTGCTCTACCATTGAGCTACATCCCAGCCCTCATCCTCCCCCCTTTTTTTACTTTCCTTTGAGATAGGGTTTCCCTAAGTTGCCCAGGCTGGCCTTGAACTTGCAACTTCCTCTTCAGCCTCCTGAGTAGCTGGAATTAGCAGCATGGGCCCCCATATCCAGATACATGAACAATTTTTAAAAATATAATCACAATATTATTATCCTACCTAAAACATTAATAATCATTGTCACTATCAAGTTTTACACTGTGCCCCAGTATTATTTTTTTTAATTTTTTTTAGTTGTTGATGGATCTTTATTTTATTTATTATTTATGTGTGGTGCTGAGGATCGAACCCAGTGCCTCACGCATGCCAGGCAAGTGCTCTACCACTGAGCTACAGCCCCAGCAACCCTAGTATTATTTTTAAATGTGTTAATCTCATAATTATTTCTATGTAAACATCTCATGCAGGTTTGCGAGGTACTCTAAGGTGAAGGTGGTGATTCCAGTTCAGTAGATGGAACGGACATGAGAACTGTGGATAGTAACATGGGAGGGGATACGGGCAAACCATTAGAAGTCAGAGACATCAACATTAGATGCTGAAGCAGCATATAATGGACAAAGAAACCAGGGATGCTTCCTAAAAAGAGTTATGTTCAACATCATGGAGTTTCCAACATTAACCAGAAAAAATACAGTATTTTTTTTTGTAGTTCCTTAAAAAAAAAACTAACAAAAAGATAATCTTTTCACCAATTCAAAGGTATTCGTTGACTGTTCTTTCAGAGATAAATTAAGAAAAACACCTAAAATAGACTCTACTTTCCATGTTCCTTCTGAAAGCCCAGGGCTGTAGCTGAGGCAAGGAAAGGGTAGTTGGGGAACATTCAGGAGGAAGCATGTGAGATTCAGGCTGGCAGAATGATGTCCAAGCTAATTTTGAAAGACCAGGCAGATTTCACCAGATGAGGACAGATAGGAGATGCATATTCTGGGCCATTTAGTGATGCCATATGAAATGGCAGAAAGCAAAGAGTGGCTTGTTTGTGGAGACCTGAGTTTAAAGTCTTAACGCTTAGATTAAAGGCAAGGTGACCTTGACCATGTCACGTAAGGTCCCAAAGTCTTGCATTTTTTTCTCTCAATTGCATAACTAGGGTATTATGCACTTTGGGATTTGGGAGGGATTACAATACATAACTGATATGATTCATGCATCACACTGCCTGGTAGGTTTGTGATTATTTATGCTGTTACTGATGTTATTGTTTTTCCAGGCAGAAGCACAAAATGTCAGACCTTAAACAGCACGTGGCATGAATGGTGTGCTATATGTGACCTGGAGAGTGCCTTGAAGGTGGATGTCACAGTGCTTACCTGGAAGGACACCAGTGCAGTGTGCCAATATCACATTAATGAGATGTGTGCATTTCACAGGAATACGTGTACAGGAACCACAGCTCAATATCAGAACTAGATCAAGATGTTTAGCCTTGCAAACTAAACTAAGGCAACGCCGGGAAGCCATTGTACTAGTCTGCTCAGGCCATTATAACAAAGTGACTCAGACTGAGCGACCTAAACAGAAATCTATTTTCTTTCAGTTCTGGAGGCTAAAAGTTCAAGATCAAGGTGCTGTCAGGACCGGTTTCTGGTGAGGCTTTTCTTCCCTGTCTTGGAGACAGCTGCCTTCTCACTGTGTCCTCACATGGCTTTTCTTCTGTGTCTGAGTGTGGAGAGAGAGAGAGAGAGAGAGAGAAGGAGAGAGAGAGAGACATACCTGGTGTGTCTGCCTCTACTTATAAAGACATCAGTCCATATAAGGATCAGGGACCCATCCTGATGACTTCATTTAATCCCCCTTAAAGGCTCTATTTCTGAATACAGTCTACACTGGGTGTTAAGCTTTAGCATAGGGATTTGGAGAGACTCAATTCAGCCCACAGCAGCTATTCAGAGCCACTGAGGGACTTTAAGTAGGACATCACCTGACATGATTTCCTTTTTCATTAGCTGAATCTGAGCCGTCTACATTGTGGATGATTGAGGTGGGGAATGGATGGAGCAGAGACTGACCAATGGCTACTGTAGGAAGTGGGGCAACAGGGATGGAGAGGAGGGCCCAGAAGAGAAAGAATAAGGAGGGAGAATTTTTGGGACATGGTAATGAACTATTTGGAGGGAGGGACATGGGAAAGAGGGAGGGTTCCAGGCTTGGGGGAGTGGCTGGCTGGTTGTACCCAGCACTCACAGGAGGAGAGCAGAGAGGACTTGTTCAGGTTTAGGCATGTTGGGCAGCAAAGCTTGTGGGTCACCTACATGGGCGTGCCCAGAAACCTGGATTTGCAAGAGACCTGGGATAGAGCCTGACACTGAAATAGTGCAGCAGATTTCAAGTGTGACCACAGTTCACCTGAGCATCTATTCTGAACTGTAAAAAGCCCACATGCTGCCTTACAGACCTTTCTAGATGCAATATGAAAACCTCAAACCCCAACAGCCTATCAGAGGCACCTCAGCCTATTTCTAGCTTGTTTCTCCAGGTTGAGGCACAGCATTCCTCTCATGTGCTCTTCCTCCAACCCCCTCACCACATCTTACATTACTCTCCTGCCCTTCCGGCCCCCACCATGCTTTACCCCTCCGGCCAGCCTATGGTGACTCTTCAGCATGCAATGTATTGACCCTTTCCTCAGGGATCCCTCTGCCGCTTCTTTCATTATGTCCTGCCTTTCTTCTCCCACTTCTTGCACCTCTCTTTATTCCATCTCCATCTTATTTCTCCCCTGATGCATACTCCTCTTCTCGTTGTCCCTTCCTATACAGTTAAGCATGGTCCCTATCCTGTGGACCCTCTCTGAGAGGCGTTCTCATACTGTGCATGTCCTGAAGTTGTACTTCCTGCATTTTTCCCATTCCGTACAAACTCCTCTTCATCCTCTTGGCCTTCAGCCTCTCGGAACCCCCTTCCCTCTCCGCATGTTCCTTCCCCTCTTCTGAAACACTCAAATTTCCTTTAACTCAAGAACCGCTTACCTCATATGCAGTAGGCGAAAGAGCCCAGACATAAACGATCTGGGTCTATAGGAGGTGAAGGGATTCACCCAAGGCCTAAGGCAGTTCTGTTACGGGCCAGGCTATATGGGCAATGACCAAACAGACTCCATTTTACCCTGAGACTTCATGCCATGTAAGAAATGCTCCCACGGGAACCCCCCACCTCTGTACCCATTAACAGTTGCTTAGCATAGCGTGTTTGGCAACACAAAATGGCAATTCTTCTACAATGTAAAATTGTTCTCTCTTTGGTTTCCATTTTCCTTGGACAGTGTACCCTGTCAGAGATCGATTGTCTAGACGTTAGTAACCATTCCTTAACTTGTGCTCAACTAGGGCCGTGTTGAACCACTTCTTCTGCTTATGATTTTAGATCTCATGATGTTTATTTATGGTTTTGAATCATAGCAACAGCCACTTATGATTAATATAGTTTTGGACTATAAAAGGTGGACTTAAACTCTGGGAAGGGGTTGAAGGGTGTAGACTTGCAGCCTGCCCCTTGTTCAGCCAGCTGGTGGATCCAGACTGCTAGCTGGTCTTAAAGTTTCCATCTCCTGCTTTAAGATCGACTCAGTGATTTATTGCAGTCACCATAACAGTTTGATGGTTGAACCAGGATAAGAAGTTGGCCTCCTGGCTTAAGTTCCGGACTCCCTGAGATACCTGGGAAAATGGCCTCGTAGGGTTGTTAGATCCATGGGACCCTTGCTCTCTCATCTCACTTGGGCTTCAGCTGTGGCCCTGTAGACCTTCTCACCATCTCCTGCTGATGCAGCAGGAGAATAAAAGCTTTCCTGGCCCTCCTACTCCAAGCCAGGAGTGCTGTTCTGGTTTCTGGGTTTTGCAGAGGCCTGGGAAAGTCTCTCCCAGGCCCATTCTATACCCAGTCAAGGATTTTGAAGGGACCTATATAGAAAAGAGTCACATCAGATCTTCTGGGATCGACTCAGCCTAGCATGGCTCCTCCTTGGGTCTTAAGAATAAGCCTCCAAAAATCAGAGTTCTTGTCCTGAGTGGGAAAGAGGTATGCTGTAGGAAAGAATGGCTAAACACTGGGCTGTGCGGAGGATGGGAGCAGTAGAAAGATCAAGGTCTCCTTGTGAGCTCCATGTCATTTCTCTAGAAATCCTCCCCTGAAAACTTCTTCCATTGTACCAGTATGGCAAGGGGGTATATCATAATGGCAACAGGCCAGCCATGGGAATATAGAAGATGTGTTCAGTATGCAGAGGAGTGAAGGTGAGTCCCAGGGTGCCCAGGGATCCTGCCTAGGCCTGGAGTAGATGGGAATCTGGGCCCTCCAAGGACAGAGTCATCTAGGACAAGCCCAATAGAGTTCTGAGATGGCAGGAGCCTGAGTTTCCTGCGCCTGGATTTGGAGCTGCTGGGGTTCTGTGGGCTCAGAACACAGGGGCCTTCTTCATCCTCCATGATGGGACAGGGTGACTCTCTCTGGGATCAACTTTCCCTGTACCTATCATTAAACGCATCCTAACAGGACTTTTCTATTTCCTGGAGTTGGCGATTAGAACCCCAAACTAAGAATATAAAGATACTAAGCACCCTGTATCCTAAAGAACAATTTGGGGATTGACACTCCACTCTAAGATAATATTGAATTATCTCTGCAACTAGCCACTCATCCCCATCAGTAAAAGAAAACTAGAAAGAAAAAGGAAGGAGAGAGCCAAGAAATGTTAGGCTGCTTCTTCTCACCCCCACCTCAAGAAAAATGGGGAGGCTCTGAAGGAATCACTTCTAGGGATTAAGGAGGAGAGAAGAGGACAGAGATACAGAGCCAAGAGAGGGACAGCTGAGGATCAGCCTGTACTCCCACCACTGGACTGGGATGTGTAAGTTTCCCACAGGTGAACAAACCCTCCAGAAGGAAGCCAGGCAGAGCTCTATCTTCGGTACAAAAACCAAACGCAGAGTCCCCAGCTGGGGCCCTGTAGCTCTGTAGTAGAGCACTTGCCCAGCACATGTGAGACCCTGAGTTTGATCCTTAGCCCCATAAAAACAAAAACAAACAACAAAGTCAAAGTCCCTAGAACAAAGTGAATGTGAGATATGTCAATGTGGGGAAATATGGAAGACGTCAAGACAGGGCTGGACTGCCCATGTCAAGGTCCTGTGCAGTGGTAAGTCACCACCCTAGGACTTGATATGTACCCTGTAGGAGGGCCAGCACATAGGCACCTGCCACATGGTGGGAGAACAAAGCCACAGTGAAGGGAGAGGGCTACAACTGTTGAGAGACTCTCATGTTCTTCCTTTCCTTCCTCCTAACCCCATCCCCTCAGAGAGATGGAGTCATGATAAAGTGGAGGAGGAAGTGATTCAGAACCCCACCATAGCTCCATGCTTCTCCTCCCAGCAGTCAGGGAACCAGTGCAAGATTGTGTCAAGGCAGGGAGGGGAGGAGGATCTAAATCAATTTGGAGATTGAAGATTTGTAATGAAATGAAACTGAGTTTGTAAATAACTGACATGACCAGGAAATTATGAGAATGGTCCCGGTTGGTCATTAAAGGATCTGGTACATAGTGGAAGGATGCCTCAACAGGCACAGCTGAGGAATGGTCACACAGGAAACGAGCTCCACGTTCATCCTCAAGGCACTGACATCTTCAGCCAATTACTTTCCTCCAGAGTTACCTGGGCCTCCCTTTCATTCTCTAAGTTGCCCATACTATGAGGATGGCAGTTCTTTAGGGTCTCTGTTAGCTGAGAGGCAGTTTCTAGGTGGGAACTAAATTCTCACAAAAGTGCATTTATGGTCAATATTATCAATGTGTTAGACCTGTCGGAAGTCACATGTATAAAATGCACCATGCAAATGAGACAAGAAAGTCTTTGTTCTTAGATGGATGGTGTAAAAATTTCATATTTTAAATCAAAATAGAAAACACAAAGATAGTCTATGCTATAATAATTGCCAGAGTTGCTCACTATTTCTGATTCTATTTCTGGATACTTATCAACTGATATGGTGGTAGTTGGAGCCATGTGATTTGCTTTAGTTATTGAAATGTGAGCGACATGATATATGTCACTTCCAGATGGGAACCAGGGCACAAGTCAACATGTTCCTTTTTCTCTGCTTCCACGGTCATGGAGGATGAGCCTCCTTCGACTTGGATCCCTGGGTGAGGACAATGAAGAGAAGGACCCCAGCTGATACATTATGGATATGTTGCACCTTTGTGTTTTAAACTATGGAGATTGAGAGGGATGTGTGTTACTGCAGCTTATCCTGGTCTCTCCTGACTGATTTTTGTGAGCAGTTTGACAACTGTCCATCACCTTGCAGAGAAATCACACCCAGTTATGCAGTGCACCCCTCTACCATCAAGCATATGGATTATCAGGGTGACCTTGGACTTGCAGACAGACTTGGTCTACCACATACAGGATCACCAATCATCAAGATTTTGGCTAGGAGGACACAGGCAAAAGGGGTTTCATAGAGTGCACTCTATTAAGGGGAGAGGTGTGGTGCAGAGCAGGAAAGGGGGACTGAGGCTACATTGATGAGGTGTTGGTTGGGAGTGACATAAAATAATAGAAGGAATTGGCCAGAATTCTCTGCCCATATTTGATAAGGAAAAATAAGGACATAACTGACCACATACCTAGTTCAGGCATTTAGTAGCAATTGGCAAGCATATGACCAAGGTCATGGCCCTTCTTTTCAATTCATGGAAGTTGCACAAAGGGTAGTAGTGATCTAAGCCTGAGGGTTTCAGGCTTGGTTTGGAGGCAATGCATGAAAATATCAAGTTTTGCCTCTCTGTTGTAGTCAGCTTGTCTACCACTGTGACCAAAAGACCTGACAAGAACAATTAGAGGAGGAAAAGTTTATTTGGGGCTCACAGTTTGAAAGGTCTCAGCCCATAGAAGGCTGGCTCCATTCCTTGGGGCTCAAGGTGAGGCAGAACATCATGGAGGAAGAGTGTGGTGGAGGAAAGCAGCTCAGGACATGATGATCAGAAAGCAGGGAGAATTTTGCTCAGTAAGGACAAAATATAAACCCCAAAGGCATGTCCCCAGGGATCCACGTCTTCCAGCCACCTACCTGCCTGAAGTTACCATCCAGCTAATCCCTATTAGGAGATTAATATACTGATTAGGTTAAAGCTCTCATAACCCTATCATTTTACCTCTATACTTTCATTGTCTCACACATGAGCTTTTGGGGGACACCTCATATCTAAACCATAACACCTGTCTCCAGCTGTATGGTAGGAAAAAGCCAAATGCCACATTCCCAAAAGTCAGAGTGCTTAGACAGTCTTTGGCCTCCTTGGTGAACAAACCTGTGGTCTTGCAGGTCATTCAGGAACTTGAGTATAAATGGCAGATAGCCTAGCTGTCTGTTTTTTCTTTTCATTTTTGTTTTCTACACAGGGGTGGTGCTGGCTGCTTCCCACCCATCTTGGATCCCATTGGGAATTGGCCTGGGGCCCCTCCCTGTCAGTACCACAGGGGCCCTGAAAAGATGGGTGGGTTCCAGCAGCAGTCACTACATCTCCATTGAAGATCCCAAGGTCTTCCCTACAGAGAAGCATGCAGCTCAGGAGCCTCATGTTTAGAAAGAAACAACAGATCTGTCTTGCACTTCTCTCCGGCTCTTGGTCCTGCGGTCTTGGAGAAAGCAAAGGATGACAGATGGGACAGTTAAGGGTGAGCTCAGGCCTGCCCCCTTCCTATGCCAGGTTGGGTCTCTCCGCTGGATCAACCCCAAATCTCCCAGGAGTTCCTACAGGGGCCAGTGCCTTCCTTATTTCTCTTCATAGTCCCTGAAGACTGGATAGGTCTCTGCAAAGTAGTGACTTTTAACAGGACCCTTAACAGCTCAGAGTGAAAAATATGCACACTGCTGATTCAGCCCCTGAGCTGCTTAGCAAGGAGAAGGTTGCTGTTCTGGCCCCTCAGGGAGGGCAGCCAGGAAATGGGCAGAGCTGCAAGCCTGGAGTTTGAAAATTTGAGAATGACTCCTACTCTGCCTGTCCCAGCTGGAGGCCCCCCAGCAAGTCAGTGAACTTCTGATCCTGAATCCACACTTGGGAAACGGGAGCAATGATGCCTGAATCACTAGGCTGTGGTATAACATATGACAGGTCTGGGACAGTGTCTGGCATGTGATAAGCATGCAGCAAACCAGCTGTCCTCTTCTGAAGCTGCAGAGGACTGGGATGGGAAAGCACTGGATGAGGAGGGGTCTGGGGGACCATATTCCAGCCCTGCTGTCAATCCCCATCTTGATCAGCACCAGATCAGTAGCCTCAGCCTGGATGTGACCCACAGAACTGTGACATGGACTGTACAAACCATACAAAGGTCTTCTTCCCACCTGCATCCCATCTTGTGATCTGGAACATGGCACTGCACCCATTCCCAGCAGCCAGAAGCCACAGAATAGGCTTGTCCCCAGTCCTGCTTCCAAAATGCTGCAGCAACATCCCTGCTAGTCCAGTGCTGGCCTGGGAGCAGGAGATCAGGATGGGGGGTCCCATGGACTAATTGCATGGAGAATAATAGAGGATGCACACATACGACAGGCAAAGGGCAAGTGGATTGGGCTTCTGCACACACTCACACACCACCTTTCTCCACCTTAGCTGCAGCACCTTTGTAGCAACCAGACTTCCTGGGATCACAGCGTGAACACCCCAGCCAGGGAAAACAAGGAAACCTCCCAGGAAACCTTTCCATCAGAGGGAGCCGCCCAAAAAAAAGAGAGAACAGCTGCTGAGGTTTACCCATTTTTATTTTTTATAAAACAAGCTACAAATAGTTTCCCTCCCTCCCTCCCTCACAAAGGAAAACCACACAACACGGCCTGTGCACAAATATAAGAGAGAAGGTGGCTGGGAAGAGTCTGCTCTCCTACAAGGAGGCACCTTCTGTGTGTGTGCATGCTTCCTCCAGCCAGCAAATGAGGCCGGAGTCTCCTGCAAGGTCCACCAGCTCCAGCATGCTGTTTTCCAGTTGAGGTTGTAGGAGAGGGCTTCCGTTCCACTTTACCATGTCAGGACAGGGCCACTGGCTATTCCCAGGACAACCTCTATGTCCTGCTTCAGTACAGCAAGAACTTTCTCTAGCCTGAGACCCCATCAGATCAAGTTCCCAGAGGCCACACTCCCCCACTGGGGCAGTGCTTACAGGGCCACTGCCTTTCAGATCCAAAATGGAGAACAGTCTGCCAAGACAGATGCACTTATGGGATGAAATACAAAATAAGGCCAGATTGCCAAAAGCAACCGGACGAGGGCACCAGTCCTGGGCTACACATGACCTCCCTCACTGTCACATTTGGCCGTGGGAACAGGTACCAAGTATCACTTGCAGCTCTGAGGGCATGTCCCTGGGCAGAGGAAACTATGCATCTGCCCCAAGGGCTGGGTAGCCCATCTGGAATCCTGGTAACATTCTGGAAAGGTACGCCTGGATTCCCATAACTGGTCATTACTCCTGTCCTTCTGGACAAGTTGAAGACCCGAGATCTTTTTTACTTCTAGAATTGACTTATAGGCCTGGAAGCTTGTGATGATCACTGAGGATGGCAGTGGGAGGAAAGAGGTGAAAACCCAGTGTGACCTCAAGGGTGAGAGCTACGCTTGGGAGCCTCATCTGTGCATGTGTAGGAGGGCTGGTGCTCTGTTGTTGGACAGGCTTTCTGTCTTCTTCTCTGGGTTTCTCAGGTATCAAACATACTAAATAAAAGGTCAATTGCACAGCCTTTTCTTCTTTGCCTCCCTCCTCATGCCTTATACAGAGTAGGTGCTAAATATATATGGAATGTTTAAACTGACCTAATGCAAATCCTTGGAGGATAATTTGCTCAGTGAATCACTAAGACACCAGAGTACCCATTGATCCTGGGCTCCCTGGGGATTTGGTTAGCAGGAACACTTGTGCCATGTGAGAACAGGGGCCTGTGCTGACTATTCACATCATCTGGACTTCCCTCCTCTCCAGGGGCAATGCCTGTCTCTCTTCAACTCAGCCTCCCCCAAGAAGGCCAAGGGCCTAGTGACTTGCCAAGTTTGACAGCTAATGGCGTGGGCAGTACACTCCTCCCACCAGATGAGAACCACTGGCATCTGCAAAGCAACCACAGAGCTCCTGTCAATATACACTCAAGGGTCGGCCTCCGTGGGATCTAGGTAGGGAGAAAATAGAGTCCTAGGTTCTAGATAGCTGGATTGTGAGTCCAGAGCACCCACGATCCACAGCCAGGAGAGGGAGGGGAAGGAACCAACAGCAATGCCAACGCCTGTACAAAAGAACTATACAATTTACATATATATTTATATACAGTATATAAATCTCTTTCTTCTCAATCCCAACAACACCCCTCCCCCCAATAACCTAAAAGTTGTCAGTAGCAGATCCAAAAACTTAGGATAAGAGAGAGAATCAAGTCTTTCTTCCCTTTCCTCTTCCCAATGGTATTAGATATTGGTTGTTTACAAATGAAACCAGAAACAAAACACGCAAAGAAGAGTTATTAAAAGTGCAAACATGGTGGGCACCACTTATGTTACACGGGATGTGGCTGGCCGCGGGCCACTCTGAAGGTTAGTTAGGTGTCTGGTGGTCCATCTTGCTTCCTTGGACTCTCCACCGTCCTTTGATTTTCTGCTCCTTACATGTGGCGTCCTACTGGGAGGGGAAAGGAAAGTGCAAAAAAGAAGGCGAGATAAAAGCAAAAAGTTAGAGTTGGATGTCTGAGAAATCCAGCTAGGTCAATCAACAAGGGGCGCTCTCTCCACCTGCGGCTAGAGATGGGCTGGGGTGGGGGCGACCCAGTATACACACTGGCATATCCAATTTTGTACACGAGATGGGTTTGTGCCTGCTCACTTCCTCTGGGAAGTTCCTACCTGCAACAAATAGGAACATAGAACATTGGAGTGGCCTTGACCCCAAGAAGTGATAGAGCTGCTACACCTGAGTCCTTGCCTGCTATAACCCAAAATGAAAGATGAACTTGGGAAAGAGCCAGCAGTTGTGTGGCTGCACTTTCTGTTCTGGGGAATCCTATGGACACATTCTGCCTGGGTGAGCCCATTGCTGGCCAGCACCTTTAAACAAAGTCACTTTTTCTCTAAGGCTAAGGCCTTGTGGGGCTTTTTTTGGAACTTCCTCATCTATTAGCCAAGAAGGGTTTTTGTGTTAGTGGACGTTTTTGTGCTATAACCTCCTTGATCTTACTTTCCAAATCATGGGATGTCAGAGTTGGAAGGAGTCTTGGTCTTTTCGCTTGACACATCTGGAGGCAGAAATTCAGAGTGGTTGAGTGGTTTATAGGAGGTCCAAGGTCCGTTCTGCTGCATACACTCCTCTCCATAGGTGCCAAGCAGCTCTAGGAACAGGCTAGGCCTGCTCCTGCAGGATTGTGGTCTCCCAGAAGAAAAGCAGGGAGCGGGGGAAGCACACTAGGAGCTGAGCCATCCCAAGTGGCCCTAAGCACAGCCCTGAATGCCTCTGGATCTGCCCAGAGAATGGAAATTAGGACCACAGCTGTGCTGCTTCTGCTCTGCCTCCCTCACAGGATTGCCGAGGGCTGACTGAATTCAAGGGGGAGAAAGTGTTTGAGGGAATGTAACAGTGCTGCAGAATCTAAGCCCCGCTGTGGGTCCTGTGACCTCATAGCTCAATGTCCCCAACATTCCTCAAGATCTGATAAACAGAGCACAGGGTAAAGGGGACCCAGTGTACATGCTGGCATATCCAATTTTGTAGATGAGGACACAAACAGAAACGTGGAGGGACAGGCCCAAGGCAGGCGGGTGGGAAGGGGCAAAGCCAGGCTGCCTGGCCTTCGAGGCCATCCTTCCTCTGCTCCAGCCAGCAGCTGTGCCTCTCAGTGGTGAACAGAAAGATCCACACGTATAGAGTGGAGGCCCGTAGCAGCCCTGCCACCAAGCTGAGACTCAAGAAACACAATGTACAGTCAGGAATACGCCACTGAATCCTCAGAGCAACTTTAAATGATAGTGATAAAATTATCCCCATTTTATGATGATAAAAACCAAGACCTAGAGATACTAAGTAACCTACCCATGATGGCACAGCTTTCATACAAGAAAGCAAATTCAGACCCGGATCACAGCCTCTGGCACCATGCTCTGGATCACCAGGCAAGACAGGGGAGAGGGGAAAGGCTGAAACCAGGGACAAGTAGCATCCTCAGAAAATTTAAAGGAAGAGTTGACATTACTGGAATGTGGAGGCACTAGTTTCCTTTCCACCTGTTCACAGGATGGTGACAGTAATCCTGGTGAAAATGATTTATCAATTGGAAAAGGCCAGTTAAAAAAAGAGGCCCCAGCCCTCAGAATGTCTGGCTTTTCATGCTGGGCAAAGAATTCAGCTCTTCAATGAGAGATCTGGTTGGTGAAAATAGCTGTGTTCGTGTGACATTTCCAAAGATCTCTCAGACCCAAATCTATACTCATCCTCAAGCTCTGCATCTGCTCCCCAACCCTCTTGTACCCCCATCTAGCATGCAAGCCCCTTTTGGCCCACCAGAGGGCACCACATGACATCAGATGCCCTGGGCAGAGGGCTCCATTTCCTGGGATGGCTACAGACTATGGACCCAAGTGGCTTTTCTGTCATCGGCAAGAGCAGAGGGATGGGGGAGGCTGCCCGCTGTGTCTTGGGCCCCTAGGTGGGCTCCTCTACCGCTACTAATTTCTTGTGTGGTTCACTATGCACCAGGTACCATGCTGTTCTTCACATGCATTAACTTGTTATATCCTCACACCAAATCCATAAGGAGGATACTATGGTTTCTACTTTGCACATAAGGAAACTGGGACTTAGAGAATTTAGGTGACTTGCCAAAAATTATAGAGCTAGTTAAGTGGCAGAGCTGGGATTAAGAGCCAGGTCCTCCATTCCTCTCCTAGACATACATAGTCATCCATCCTCCTGTCTCCTCAGTGCCGCCTTTGAGGTGAGGAGAGCAGAAAGATGTGTTGAGCCAAGAAGAATGACACCTGCAACCCAAAGCAACTTATAGGCCTCTGTGAGCAAAGCTGTGAGGATGACTTGAAATTAAAACCCATCCCTGACTGAATCTGACCAGCACTCCCCTAAAAACTGTGTTCTGGTCCAGAGTCTTCCCTGAATGTTCCTTCAGGTACTATGCATCCACAGGGACTAGGAGATGCCTGGTGCCTGGCATGCCTTCAGAAGGTCCCCTGAGCTCAAGGTCACCACATCACACCTTCT
The DNA here is from genome assembly GCA_028644305.1 of Xerus rutilus. Classification (NCBI taxonomy): domain Eukaryota; kingdom Metazoa; phylum Chordata; class Mammalia; order Rodentia; family Sciuridae; genus Xerus; species Xerus rutilus. Next base: position 28,696,129 of record CM053401.1, read on the forward strand.
CTTGGTTTCTGTGTGCTGGGTGGACCTGAACTCCCAGGATGGGAAGGAGACCAAGAACAGAATCAGTCAACCCGGGAATGCTCCTGGATTAACCTGGGGTACTACTAATGCTGGATGGGGTCTTCCCAGTTCTAGACCTCTGCCTGTGTTCTGAGAAATGAGCACCGATTCCAAAGATGTCTGAGCATGATACTGCCACAAGGAGCAACGCCTCTCCATCCATTCATTCGTTTGACAAGGATTTAATGAACTGTACCAGGTATCATATGCTAGAGGTTAGGAATAGAGAGGACAGAGTCTATGGCCACAAGGAAGGAATCAAAAAAGAAAATTGCAACAGAGTGTGATAAGTACTGTTGGCAGAGGCAATAATCTTATGAAGAAGAATATTAACATTGACCTTTTATTTTGTTCTTTCAATGTCTCAGGCACTATGATAAATGCTCTCATTTTGTCCTATTTAATTAGCACAACAGCCCTAGGAGGTAGATACTATCATTATTCCCATTTTACAGGTGAAGAAACTGAAACACAGAATAACAGATTAATATGCATTTGATAAAAGAGCCAGTCTGTGGCAGAGGCAGGCTTGGAAACATGACATTGTATCACGACGTGGAAAATTGGAGTATGGTGGAAAACAGAGAGCCACCTCCATCAGATATATGTGCCCAGAGTAAGGAGGTCACTCATCCAGGTCACATGCCAGTCAAGTTCAGAACCAAAGCCAGAGCCCAGCTATGGAGGGGCAGGTCCCAAGACTGGGCTTCTTGTGGTAACCCATGCCACTTTTGGGGTTTACAGTGACAACCAAGGAACAAGGAGAAGCTCTTTTGTCTTATGCTAAACTCTCCCTAAGTAATCTCAGCTTTCCTATTTCCAGTCAGTCTGTATCACCCAAGTCTGTATCTTCAGTGCAGCCCCCTCCCCTGCTCTACAGACCCAGGGGCTTCAGGCGCTTTCAACAGGATGCGTCCGAACCACTCAGGGTCCTCCCCTCCCCCTACACCCACTTTCTCTTCCTTCCCTGTTGCCATCTCAGTGAGCAGTCCCACCCCATAGGTGCCACACCAACTGTTGTCCTTATGTCCACTCAGTCACTAGCCCACTCACTTCTCTCCATCCCCGTGTTTCTCATACTTAGGTTCTCCATTGCTTCTCGCCTGGACCATGCCACTCCTCCTCCTGGGTGACCCTGCCTTGCTTATCTCCAATCCATTTTCCACAGTGCAGCCAGAATAATTTTTTTTAAAGCAAAACTGATTCTATAATTTCTCTGACTGAACCCCTTCAATAGTGCTGTGGTTGGGATGTGAGGCATCCCCCAAAAGCTCATGTGTGAGATAATGCAAGATGGTTTAAAGGAGAAATGACTGGGTTATGAGACTCAATCCAATCAGTGAATCCAAAAAAACCCCTATGGGATTAACTGAGTGGTGGCTGAAGGTGGGTAGGGTGTGGCTGGAGGAGGTGGGTCCCTGGAGGCTTGCCTTAAGCGTACATTTTTGTATCTGGTTAATGGAGTCTCTCTTTCTCTCTGCTTTCTGATCATCATGTGAGCTGTGTCCCTCTGCCACACTCTTCCACCATGATGCTCAGCCTCACCTCGAGCCCTGAGGAATGGAGTCAGTCTTGTATGGACTAAGACCTCTGAAACCGTGAGCCCTCAAATAAACTTTCCTCCTCTAAAGTTGTTCTTGTCAGATCTTTTAGTCACAGAAGTGAAAAGCTGACTAAAACAAACATCTTGCCATTATAAAGTCTGTCATGTAGATTAAAAGGGTCTCCAACTCTACCTTGCTTCTGTCACCACTCCCGACTGTCGGTATGGTCTAGTGGACTGAGTTCTAGCAAATGAAATATGAGAAGTAATGCATATGTCACTTACAGGACTATCCCATGAAAATACCTCACATGCACTGCTCCATGTTTACTATATCTGATTAGCTGGGAATAGATGACCCCCAGGGTGATCTCGGAAGTCACATGATGACAATGGATATCAGAGTGATCCCAGAGTCACTCTCAGCCTGGATTGCAGAGTGACTACATGGAGCAATCCCCACTCCAGTCCTTCCCCCTACCATCCTCCAACATATACACATACACACACACACACACACACACACACAAACATCACAATTTGGAACCACACTTCTTAAGAGAAAACATTTTCCATGTAAGCCATGACGTGTGGGCATGCCTACTTGTTACTGCAGCCTGGCCCACTCTAATACATTCTTAAAGCACTTACCAGAATATACATGAACACTTAATATCTGTCTCCTCAGTAGACTATGTGAGGTTAGGGACCTAATTAGTCAATTCCACCCCTGTATCAAGCATCTAGCATGAAACACAGGATACTCTCAGTAAAGAGCTTTGTTAAATAAACAAATATCTGGAATCTTAAAAGCCCTTGGTCTCTGTGTCTGGCTATGGCGAATACCAAAAGACCAGGAGCAGAGGAGAGAGCACTCACCTTCTTTGCTGACACCCAGGCAGCCCTTCAACTCAGAAAGTGAGATAACCTTGTCCTTGTTCAGGTCACAGTAGTCGGTAAAACGCCGGGCACATTTCTTGGGCTTGGCTTTCTTCTTCACGTAGCGCTTGAAGGGCTTCATCTCCCGCTTGTTAATGTCATTGCTGCTGTTGCTGTCCAGCTGGCTGAAGTACCAGTGCACCACTCGCTCCTCCAGGGTGTGGCTGGGGTCTGGCTCTGAGAACCTGGGCCATGGACGCACCCCAACCCCAGAGAACAGCACTCAAGATCTTGCAGGAACATCAGCCCCAGTGTAATTTTCTCCAAGATGGCCAGATGCCAGGGTGCTTGCTATGGTTTGAGTGTACTTTGTCCCCACCAAAACTCATGTTGAAATTGGTTACCGATGTAGCTGTATTAGGGGATAAAGGTGGGACCTTTAAAACCTGGAAGTTGGACCTTAAGAGCTCAAGGGACTGGATTAGTTCTTGCGGGAATGGATTAGTTCTCCTGAGGGTGGACTGTTAAAAAGCATATGCTCCCCACCATCCCCTCCTCTCTTTGCATGGGCTTGCTTTCATTAAGCTTTCCCCCATGAGTTGAAGCTGTATGAGGCCCTCACTAGAAGCCCAGAAGATGCTGGCACCATGTTTTTGAACTTTCCAGAGCCATGAGCCAAAATAAATCCATTTCTTTATAAGTTACCCATTCTCAGATATTATGTTATAGCATCAGAAAACAGACTAAGACACTACTCATGCTGGGTGCCAACAGTCAGGTAGCAATGACTCCTCCAAGCCAAAGATCTCCCAGAACTGCTCAGTCTAAGGCAGTATCAAGTCATCCTCTCTAGCTTGAATTTCCAGATTGGATAATTCTTTTCCTAGGGTTCCCCAGGTAATAAAGTCCCCTTAATACATGAACCCGCTTCACTCTTTACTATAGCTAGGATTTTCCTTAAACAAGATGGGTGTTAAAGACAAATTGGCTGGACTGATTCATCCAAGTAAACTACAGCTATGATACAAATTGTTCTCCTCCTGTTAGAAAAGATGCTCTTCTCACATAAATCTTCATGCTCTGATGTACGCAACTGTGGGAACTGGTCCTCTGAGTATCCACCCACACCCAGGGCCAGGCCAGGTCTGAGAAGGTTTCCAAAGAGGGAGGTGTAGCCCTAGCCTCAAGCTGCTCACTGTCTCCATGAGGCAGAGCCAAAAATATGAAAATAAGCTGCTACAATTCAAGGGCAAGTATTCTGTTCCCATGGTCCATCACAGCTGAGTACCAAGTACAATCAGAATTGAGACAAGGAGACAACTGGTACAAACACAGAGACTGTAAAATAGGCATCTCACACAGTTGCTGGGGTGCGTCTCTGGTTGGTCAGGAGGTCTGAGGTGAGCTCAAGAGACCACATGTGAACCAGCCATTTCAAGTGATTCTGCTGAGGAACAGGACAGGGTGACCAGGACATATTCTGGTATCCAAATGTATACAGTGATGACCACATCTTGCACAGCCCATCTATCTCTGGTGACCACAAAGTTACATGGCTAGCATCTGTGTGTAACTGCATGCAATGGGCTACCCATCCATTTTGTTTATTTATTCATACCCACATCTTTTTCCAAAAAGGAGTCAGGGTGAAAACTAATATTTACAATTTTTACAGCCAATGATGGATCTATTCCAGAAGGGCTGGCTAGAGTCTCTCACCAGAAGAACAGAGACACACCAGTACCCTAGATCCCATTTCCAGAGTCTGACACTGAGTTAATGTGGGCCAAGTCCTGTGTTCAGATGCCTGAGTAACTTGCCATTGGAAAGGGGAATAAGACTGAAGTTGAGAGATCCTTACATTCAAAAAACTTAGTGTTCAGGGCACTGGAACACTATATGATGGAGGGTTCACTGATACATAGGGATCGCAGACCAGGGGATCAGGGGCTGCCAGTGTACTCTGAAGCTGTACAAGGTAAGAAAAAGGTTCAAGACACTTGTTGATGCTCTCTCTTCTCTGAGACTTGTCAGCATTTCCAGAGGGAAGGGACCATTTCTGATCATTCCCATGTGAATGAGCCAGCAAATCAAAATCACCCCTGCAACCACACACACACACACACACACACACACACACACACACACACCTCCCAAGTGATCTCAGAGTTCAAAGAAAATGAAGTTTCCTTAGGGGAGAGGGTAGCTGGTCATTCCTGGTAGATGTCCATTCCTAATTCCTAGTTAGGTGGATTTCATTCTTGGGCAGGTCCCCTGGGCATCCTGGGCATCCTGGACTGTTCACAATGAACAGATCTGCTGGCAGGACCTCATCCTGACAGCTTAACTCAGGGAGTACCTGGGGAGGTGTGAGGAAGCCATGAAGAGCAGCCACCACTCCTGACTCTCTGGGACTCTGCTACGTCTGTCATGGAAACCAGATGCAGGAAGTCTTTGAAGCAGGTGTGAAATTATTCCATGCAAAATTCGGATTTTTTTCTGCTGCCAACATTTTGGTGGTTTTACTGTTCCTCTCTGTACCTGCAACATGTACTCTCAAGATGGCCCCTACAGTCTACATGTTCCACCAGGTGGGCAGGCAGCAAATTCTCTGTGGGGATGCTTGGGGTGCAGGAATGGGAGCACCCAGCCTGCCTTGGTCTCCCCAGTGCCAAGAAAGACTCAAGCTTTGGAGGGAACTTTGGGAGCCCTGAGGAAGGCCCTCTCAGTAGCAGGCAGTCAGGGACCTTCCCCCTCAGCCCCTCCTGCCAGGGAGCCATGAGAGCCCAAGGCAAAGGCAGCTCTTCCTTTAACCTTTAGGCTCGGCATAGCGTAATGTCTACCTAGAGGCTGGAATAATAAAGCCTCAGTCGCTGAGACGGAAAGGGATGAGGTCATCCCACCCAGAGGCCCTGCCAGGGAAGGCTTGCTCCCTCCAACACGTGTTCCTGGGCTCCTGCCTGTCCAGTTTTCAGCAACTCCATTGATAGAGCCCACACCCCCCACCTCCACCTTCCTCTAGACTGTTCTGCAGCAAGAAGCAGTTCTTCCAAACTGCAACCTCTGAGAGTTTCCTTCCATGTCAGTGATCAGCTGGTCTGTCCTGCTTCCTGCTCTGTCCTCTTCTTGGGAGCACTGTGGTCCTGCTCTCCTCTCTCCCATCAGGACCTCACACTGCTGAGCAACCTTGACTTCTCACTGCTGGTCTCCATGACCATCCTATTCTGGGCCCTCTGCTATGTGGCTAGGCTGAGATATGCGGGGCGTGCTTCCTCAGGAGAGGCCCTCTAAGACCCTACAAAGCCATGACCCCAGGGCCTGCCCCATGGGGCCTCAGAGTCCTGTCTCCATCCCTTCTTCCCTGATAGCATTAGCTTCTGCTTCTGAACCCATTTGACCTCCAGGCTCCCTCCTTAAGTAACACAGCCCTCAGTCTATCTGTGAGGCTGGATGGTGTTAGCGTCATACTTGGGAACCCAATATCTCAGCTGGTCAAAGCCCAAGTGCTTTATACCAAGAACTTCTTAGCTTTGGGTCCATGGGGGGATCATGGGCCCATCTGAAAACCTAAATAAAGCTATATATAGGCTCTGTTTCTAGAAAAATGCCCATATAGAAGTCTGCAGATTTTAGAAGATTCATGGATTCCCTAAATGCCTACCCAAAGTCCACGGGCTTTGTAAAGAACCCTTGATCTAAGCCAGGTGCGGTAGTGCACGCCTACAATCATAGCACTTTAGGAGATTTAGACAGGAGAATCATGAGTTCAAAGCCAGCCTCAGCAACGGTGAGGCACTAAGCAACTCAGTGAGACCCTGTCTCTACATAAAACACAAAATAGGGCTGGGGATGTGGCTCAGGGGTCGAGTACCCTCAATCCCGGGTACCAAAAAAAAGAACCCTTGATCTAGAGGATTGGGAATTCCAGCCACGGCTCCAGAAGAACGTGTAAGCACGACTCTTCAGGAGGAAGATGGAGACAAAAGATAGTAGCTAGGAGGGGTTTGGGGGTAGCTTCCATACCTCTAACAAAACAAAATTTTAAAAAAAGAAAACTACTAAAGGTATCTGATTTATAACTGTAAATCAAGTTTCTGGCTTAGCAATAGACGTGAGTCACAAACAAGATTGACTGCGGGGCACCTACCATTGTTTATATAAGCTCCCACTAAGACTGAAATCTGTCAAGACTCCGACCTCTGCTAACCTAGCAGATTCTGAGATTTTTCCTGGACAAGTGCTGGAAAAGGGTAGGGTGGGAAGATCTCCCTAGATTCTCTAAGAGTCTTCCAAGTCATTTGTGCTAGAGACCTTTCCAGCATAGTCTCCCCACCATTTATACCCTGACCTCAAAGCCATACCCCACTGATCCACCTAGCTTTTTCAATTTTCTGGAAGTATCCTTCTAAAACATCTGCAGCGTGCCCTCACAGCTTTAGGCTGACACTAGCATTGGGTAAAGAGAATGTGCAAGTTTCTTTGGCTATGGTGTGGAAAATACGCCTACATGATACCAAGTTTCAGATTCAGGAAGACCATGGTTCAGTGCAACACCACTATCCACAGCCTCCGGTTGTTTTAGTGACTCCTATTTCCAGGGATGGGGAAACTCACTGGAGCCAGGTCCCGCCCTGAACAGCCCCACTGAGCCTTCTCCCACTTTCAGGGGTGGCAGAAGCTTCACGTCTCCTGCAGCACTTTCAGTTTTGTTTCTGCAGCCTCAGCCCTGCCAGGCCTTGGCTGCAACGCACAGCTGGAGAGCCAGCCCCATTTACCACAACCTGCTCTGGCCAAGATCTGAGGCCCAGTTCTGCTGCCCTAAGCAGTTTTCCAGAAGGTAAGGCAGAACCGCCAGGAGGCCCAGGCCAAGCCAAGCAGACCAACTGAGCCCCATCTGGAGTTGGGTCCAGCCCTCACCAGCTGTGCGGGTGGGGCTGGGAAATGCCAAGTCAGCCACATTCCAGCCTCTTCCTTGCAGAAGCCATCAACAGGCAGCTGACTTGGGTAGGGAGGAGGAAGCCCAGTAGAGGCAGTTACTCCTTAGGGGGCCTCAGAAGGGCCAGCAGGCTCATGCAGCCCATCCCTGCTCTTCTCCAGGTTGACTGTGCCTAGGTGGGTAGAGCAAAGGGTGGGGAAGTCCCTGCTCTAGAAGACTATGGCGCTTGGGGTCTCAAAAGTCTTCCTTCGGGACTAATAAAGGTTCAAGAGTGCCATGGAAGGGCTGGCTGTTTGAAGGAGGGAGCTCTGCCTTTGGAGTCCTAGTGGGGATCCGGGGAGGGTGGCAAGGGACATGCTCAGTTATTCAACGAGTGTTCATTGAGAATGGATGTCATCCAATGATACCTGTAGGTGCCCCCTCCCATGCACCAGCCACAGAAGTTTCCCATTCTCCATTCTACTTGGTCTATTTTTAGATGTGGGCGGCACAGCTTTTCACCACTGAATCAGGATAGGAGGCCAGAAAAGCAAGCCGACACCTCCCTCTCTCCCACTCCTCGCATCCACTGAGTCTTAAATGTTCTCGATTTCATTGCAAAAGCTTCAGTTAGTCATGCCTTCCCCACAGTGCTGCCCTCATAACCCCCATGCTGACAACTGCTATAACTTTCCTGTCTCTTCTTACTCCCCTCTAAATCCTGCTTGCAAAGCGCCACTAGGATGACTGTTCAAAAGTGCCCATCTATTTCTGTGGTCCCTGTGTCCCCTGGCATGACTCACGTGGCCCAACATCACTGAGCCTCTGCCCAACTCTGCAGCCTCATCTCCTGCCTGTCCATACTCTGCCTCCCAGACAACCATGGTGCTTCTTACAATTCCATGTATCCCCTTTCTTTCATCTCTTGCTACACATATGGTCCCCTCTTCTGGGATGTCCTTACCCCTGGTCCATCTATGTGAGGCCATTTCCCACTTACAAGTGAGGATGTGGCTCAAATGTCATTTACTATGTCAAACCAAAATCGCCATGACAGGTGGTGGGCTGGGGGACAAGATGTCCTCGTTTCTGCACTGCCCCAATATCCTTCCATCACATCTTCCCACTGTCTTCATCTGGGACTCTTTCCTGCTGGCCTCAGCTGATGTCCAGTTTTAACTGCCAGACCCTGAGAGGATGCAGGACGGACCGGATGTGGCTTCCTTAACCTCATGACTGCAACCCCAGCTCTGCCTAAATTCCAAACCCAAGGCCAAAACCCAGAAAGCCTGGATTTCCTAATCTCTTCATCAGCCCTGTTCCAGATGTGCTACTCAATCTCTCCTCCTCCAGCCTCTCTCCTCCAGCATAGGAGTGACTGACCAGGGTCTGTCTATACAATGTCCAAGTCTCTCAGACCCAGACAGGTGCTAGAGAGCCCTGGCTACAAAGAAGGCCCACACTGAACTGGACAGCTGCATCCAGCCTTACATTTCATCTTGCAGTAGTAGGTGGACCCTCAAAGATCCATCCCTCCATCTGTCTTTCCAGCTGTTCATTCATTGACACATATTACTGAGCACCTACTAGCACTGGGCACTATTCTAAGTGCTAGGAAAAGAGCAGCGGGGGAAAGACAGTACCTCTCGTAGAACTGCAGTTCTCACTGGGTGGGGTGAGATAGACAATGCATAAACAAGCCCCCAAGAAAACATCAGATAGTGATAAGCACCAGGCTGAGTCCCAAAGGGGTGCTGGGACAGAGGGTAAGCAGACAGCTCCTTTGGACTTGGAAGTCTCTCAGAAGGTGATATTTAAATGGATACGCAGGGGCCAGTCGTGGGAAGAAGGACAATCTCATTTTAGACTGAAGAAGAAGCTGAGGTCGAGGTCTGCTTGACCTGCCAAAGGAAGTGAAGAGGCTGGAACATAGTGGTGGGAGGGAGGTAGTACTGGAGAAGGCCCAGAGGCAGCAGGACCCTCCCGCAGGGCCAGTTCAGATGAGAGTTAAGGCTTATGGTACATGTAACAGGAAGATCTGAAAGGGCTTTAAACCCAGAAACCTGTAAACTCTGGCCACCTACCTCCCTGTACAACTGCTTCTCCTCCCATCCCCGCCTTCCTTGATCTCTAAACTACTTCTTGGTCCATCTTGTTTGTCTGTTGATGAAAAGTCCAGCCTCAAGGTAACACAACTAGCAAAAGCAGTTCAAACTTTTCTCATGCCTATTGAAACCGAGCATAGTTCAGCTGACATGAGCTTAAGATGAAAAATGTGTTTGGGAACTTTTTTTTTTTTTTTTAACTTTTCCCAACTCTAAATTATACTTGAAAGAGGAGATAATAAAAAATAAAGAAAAAGAAAGAAAGAATCCTGTCTCTAAGAACCCACTGGTATTCAAACACTATAAATTTCCTAGTTTTTATTGTCTTTAAAATTCCCTTCTACTTGTATTAGAGGGTAAGGCACCAATCCTTACTTGCCCTGGTGGCAGAGCCCTTCTGTGTTCCCTTCCCTGTAATCAAGACCATCAGTGCCCAAGGGTTGTGGTTCCTAGGTAGGCCAATGGGATGGAGTCTTGTCTATGTGGGACTGATGAGACCTGCTGGACAGTACCCTGTGCTGGTGGTCAGAGCCGGCAGGCAGCAGAGAACTATGGGTGGGACCACCCAGACCTGGGAGTTTTTAAGCCCATGCCTGCCCCCTCCCCTTTTTTCCCTCTCTTCTAATGAACATAAATACAATAGTCCCTCTTATGTGCAGAGGATGCATCCCAAGCCCCCTCGTGGACCTCTGAAACCACAAATCATGTGGAACCCTAGACTAGGTTTTTTCCTAACATGCACACCTACAATAAAGTTTAATTTATAAATTAGGCACAGTAAGAGATTAGCAACAGCTAATAATAAAATAGAATATGCTTAACAATACACTGTAAGAAAAGTTATTTAAAATGTATGAATAGTCTATCTCTGGAACTTTCCATTTAATATCCACGCTGGAGGAGGGAACTGAAAACCCAGAAAGTGAAACCACCGATAAAGAGGGGCTACTGTATCTCTTGCTTATTTTTGCATGAAACAACAGGTGTTTTTCCATGCTTTAAATGGAAAACCTAAAGGCACACAATACTGCCTTTTCAAAACTCACACCCTTTCGCCTTCTTGGCAATCAGGGTACATCCTCTGAGTCTTAAAGACTGAATTACTGAGCACCATGGGCGGCCCTGCCGCCCGGGGAAGCTCCCATCTGTGGGCCTGTCAGACCCTGTCTCCATCTTTCTCAGATTCTGTGCTGTTCTCCTCCTAGGGGATGCTCTCGTATCCCCAGGGTGAATGGAGACAAAGCCACAGCCAGAGACCAGCCCAGAGCTCACAAGAGCCTGGGGTGCACCATGAGCACTTCCCAAGAGTGACAACCACTGCACTAGCTTGTTCCCTCCTCCACTTTCCTCTTTTTTTAAAAAAAAACTTTTATTTTATTATAGAACATTTAACATAAGATCTGTCCTCTTAACAAAAATTTAAGCACATAACACAGGTATGTTAAAGCATATTCCTAGAATTAATCCATTTTGCTTGACTGAAACTTGATAACTGCTGATTAAAATCTCCCCATTTCCTCCTCCCCATCACCCTCGGCATACACCATTCTGCTCTCTGACTGACTATTTCAGATAGCTCCAGGGCGTGGAGTGCTTCTGTGACTGGCTTATTTCACTTAGCATCATTTCCTCAATGTAACAGGATTTCTTTCTTTCTTTTTTTTAAAGACTGAATTACAGTCCAATCTATGCATACACCACATTTTGTTTATCTGTTCACCTCTGGGTGGCATTAGGTTGTTTGTGGCAATCATTTGATATGACATAGAATCGGGTTTTCACGGCTGCCTTTATCCACTGCAGGATGCAGAACCACTGATGGCCACGCATGCAGCCCTCGACCCCTATTCTGAATACATCCTCAGTATCCCTGCTCGTCATCATTTCTAGTTTCTATCTGTATCTTCCATCTTACTATGGTCACTCTCTCCTCCTTTGCCAGCTCCTTCTCCTCCTCCTCTACCCGAGGCCAGCCATACTGAACTACAGACATGTACTTTACTGGAGTCAAAACAGTCTTTTCCTCCTTCCTAGAATGGCTTTCTCTCTCCTTTGATGGGCAAAGTCCTACCAGTCCTTCAAACCAGCTCAGCTATCACCTCCTCCAGAAAGCCTGCTCTGACTCCTTCACACTGAGTTAGACAACCTTCTCCACCCTAACACTTACCACATAGTTTGTAAGTGTCTGTCTGTAGTCGAGTATCCCCACTTGGCTGCATTCTTTGAGGGCAGGGACCTGCCTCATATTCCTGGATACTTAGTCCCCAGGCCAGGGATTACCATGTCATATGTGCTCAAAAGGCCCTCAGTGGAAGCATGGACATTTGTTCTGGTCTACTGACCCAATGGGCCCACTGTGAGCTCCAGGGATGCTGGTTAACCAGGAGCACTGCAGCCTCCCGTCAGCACTGCCTTTGCTACCATGTTAACTCCTGAACAAAGGTGGATTGGCTACAGGAGTATCCAATTCCACTGCCCAGAGCTCCTTGAGACTGTCAGGAGTCCCAGAATGCATATGGATCCTGCCTTCTCGGAGAAAAATAAAATCACAGAGTACTTTGTGCTCCCTCTCTGCCTTCCATGAGCTCCTTGTTCTCATCAGGAGACCATCACTCTTCCCACCATTTAAGATTCTCACTCCTTTGTTTCCCCTTCTGAGATTAAATAGCTGGAAGTTTCCAGAAAACCCTGTAAATTAGGTAACTAAAAGCAAGAGAGACACAGCTCAAAAATAGGGATGACTGAAGGGTGGGAAGAATTTTGGCAGAAAAAGTGGAACAAAGCCAGGAACATACAGTTTTAGGAAAAGGATAGGCTTCCAACTCCTTCCCTGCCGGCTTTCCCATCCTTCTAGCCTCCCGTGGCATCTGGAGAGTCCCAGGCCCCACACTCCCTACTGGGTCTGAGTCCGGCTCACATTCTCACCTCCCACCTCCAGTGGGTGCTGCTGAGTTAATGGCCTGAACCATGTCGGTGGTGAGGGCATCCAGGAGGCTGGTGATAAATTCCATTTTCTTCCCTTCTGGACAGCCTAAAAGATAAGGTGAGATTTGAAGGCAGATGGCAGATAAATAATCAAGTCAACAGCTTTGCCCACTACCATCCTTTCCCAAACTTTTTAAAGTCCTTATTGTACAGACAAATCCACTTTAGGGATGTATTAACTGCTCAGATGGTTCTCTTACACCTCTATCATTCACTCACAGTCCACAGGGACAATAATGCCTTCAATGATCTCCACTCCATCGCTGAGTACCAACCCAGGCACTGTGTTAAATGCTAGGGAGAAAATACACAGGACCCTCATCCTCATGGAATTCACAAGATATTGAGCTATTATAGTCAAACTAATGGCCAGGCAGTCAGCCTAAAGTTCTAAAAAAATGCTGTTCCAGGGATAAGGAACGCTGTTCCAGATGCTGTGGGAGCAAGAAGAGAGAGACGCCTCACTGGGTTCTAGTTGACTTAAGTCCACCAATCGTTCTATCTATCCAAGAATCTCATCCCTTTATTCACTTTCCTCCTCATCCAGCTGAGATTATATCATAGACTCACCTTGTAAATACTCCCTTCGTATTCCTTGTAAAAACCCCAGTGCAGGCAAACCTTCTCCAGGGTGTGGCTGGTCTGTGTCAACACCCACTAGCAGGGGACTACTAGGGAAAAACGCCACCATGCAACTGCAGAGGTGGGGGTCCCTCTAAGTGCCCACCAGCACCAGATGGACCCTCCACATAGCCACAGCTCCTCTCTCTCTCTGCAGCAACTACTTCCTTCTCATCTCTCTCCAAACCCGCCAGGTTTTGGGTTAACCGCTATTTCTGAGCATGTGAGGGCCTCTCCTGACATTCTCACAGCATCTTGCTCTTTTCCTATGTGATTATTACCAACGCATGCCTTCCTTCAGCTGTCTGTGATCTATCTCCTCCACCCCCTAAGCCTCCTGTCAATTTTGAACACTAGATTTTATCCAGTGCCTGGCACAAAGTACAATCCCAATTCTCATATGTTGAGGGAATGGCCAGGAGGTACCCTGGCCTCCACAGCTCCACTTTGGCGACAGGGTGATTTCTATAAACTTCATGTGGGAAGCTCTTGATGTTCAGGACTTTCTGCTTTCAGTTCTCATTCTGGAGTTTCAGTGGGCCAGGGGGTGGTGGCCCCAGTTCCCACCAGCACTGACCCGCCTTTGTGCTGAATAAAAACTATGGGATTCCAAAGCCCCAATCTTTAACAATCTTAATGTAACTCACAATCAAAATTTATTAAAAATAAGCAGAAACCCAGAACAACAGCTGCTTCAGGGTCCTGAGCTGCTACCTGTCTTTCACCCACCACAACCTCCCCACCATAGCCATCTTGTGTCCCTAGGGATCATCATGAAAGGACTCTGCTAGGTAGGTGACAGGTAGGTGCTGTCCAGATTGCTCTGGAGAGCCCTGCCCTGTAAGCCATCTTCTCTTCAAGGCCCTAGGAAAAAATAGTTCATGGCCCCATAAAACATTGCCCCAGTTACACTAGGATGGAGAATGAACTGTGGAATCCCAGAGAGAGGATTTTAACTCAAGGGCCACATTTTAAAGATACAGGGGCAAGAGCAAAGAGAAAAAGCAATGTATTCAAGGCATAGGACAAATTAGGGACCAATCTCAGACTGGGTTGAGATTCCATGGCTTCTGGCTCTGTACCACAGTGATGTACCAGACGAACATCTCCTGTGCTGCAGGACAGAGGAGGAAATACAAAGGAGATGCTGCTTCTGCATGATGAGGGGTAGAGGAACAGAAGGAGGCAAAGAGAGCCGGGCACGGTGGCGCATACCTGTAATCCCAGTGATTTGGGAGGCTGAGGAAGGAGGATCACGAGTTCAAGGCCAGCCTCAGCAACTTAGTGAGGTGCTGGGTAACTTAGCAAGACTTCTCAAAATAAAAAAACAGGGCTAGGGATGTTGCTCAGTGGTTAAGCACCCTTGGCTTCAATCTCCAGTACCAAAACAAAAAGAAAGAAAGAAAGCCGGGCGTGGTGGCACACACCTGTAATCCCAGCACTGTGGGAGGCTGAGACAGGAGAATCGCAAGTTCAAAGCCAGCCTCAGCAATGGTGAGGTGCTAAGCAACTCAGTGAGACCCTGTCTCTACATAAAACACAAAATAGGGCTGGGGATGTGGCTGAGTGGTCGAGTGCCCATGAGTTCAATCCCTGGTGAAAGAAAGGAATGAAAGGAGGGAGGAAAGGAGGGAGGGAGAAAGGAAGGAAGGAGGGAGGAAGAGAGGAAGAAAGGAAGAGAGAGAGAGAAAGAAAGAGGAAGAAAGAGAGAGAGAGAAAGAAAGAAAGAAAGAAAGAAAGAAGGGAGGGAGGGAGGGAGGAAGAGGAGAAGAGAGGAAGAGGAAGGAAAGAGAAAGAAGGAAAGAAGAAAGAAAAAAGAAGGAAGGAAGGAAGGGAGGGAGGGAGAAAGAGAGGAAGAAAGGAAGAAAGGAAGAGAGAAAGAAAGAAAGAAAAGAAAGGAAGGAGGGAGAGAGGGAGGGATGAAGGAAGAGAGAAAGAGAAGAAGAGAAAGGAAGAAAAGAAGGAAAGAGAAAGAAGGAAAGAAGAAAGAAAAAAAGAAGGAAAGAAGGCAGGCAGGCAGGCAGGCAGGCGAAGGTGCCAGCAGGGCAGTGTCTCCTACCTGGTAACTCCCTGTCCTTGAAGGGGTCATCCAGCTCTGCACTCTTGGCTCTGGCGTCACTCTCACAGTTGGGCATCACATAGCTGGGAAGGTAGAGAGGTGGGAGGTTTGGACGGGTTAGCAACAGAGAATACTTAAGTCACTACTGCCCAGCAAAGATCTGTGTTGTCACCCAGCCTAGAGGCCTCAGGGTAGGCAGCAAAATGTCTCCTACACTGTCTAGCACCTACAAGGCAATCCAGCATAAATGTTCCCATTGAAACATGTTCAGATATGTCATTTTAACCATTCAAGCATAATAACAGGACCACCCTAGATCTGCACACTTTTTTGATTCATAGAACCTGTTGACTCTGACAACATAATAATCTCATCAGGCAACGGAAGCCCAGGTAAGTTAATACTTTTCCAAGTTCCAAAGCTAGAAAGAGTCAGCTCTGTGACCAGAATCCAGGTCCCAGGATCTTTCTAACTGAATCTCATCTGCTCATGAATAAAAAAGCTGGTCTCCTAGTGATTTGACTCCCACCAAACTAGGGCAGTAAAGCTGAGAAATGCTAGCAGAACTGAAGCTGGTCCTCTTAACCCAGGACCCAGCTCAGATGCAAGAGGCTGTGGGTGGGCTTACCGTGTGGAGGTTCCAGGCAGCGGGCGCCCCGTGTCCACCAGCACACACCAGCAGTAACCAGTGGACTGGTGGCACTGCACTGGCTTATAGAGCCCCCCAGGGGCACACTCAGGGATGACAATGCCCTCACGGGGATTCTGCCGGGCCTCTTCCAGGGCACTCTGTCTCTCCTGGTCACACGAGTGGACTTTCTCTGTAAGAGAAGACGCAGCTTCTGTGACTATCACTTCTGTGCCCGGGGTCCAAAGTCAAGAGCAATCACCAGGCCTGGCCCCAAGGAACTGATGGCCTGGATGTTGAAGCATCACAGACAGCTGTGTCTCCCATGCCAGCCTGTGGTGAGGGGCTGGGAAGCCCAGAATAGCCCTGTGGTCATCTCCACTGCCAGGGTTCATCAGCGTTCCTACCAAACAGCATCTGCTGCTGCAATGAGCCAGCCAAGGACTCCACGGCTGCTCCTTCTCAGAGCGGCAGTTTGCCCTGGGGCTGGAATTTCCTCACTGTTTTCAGAGTGGTTCCTGCTGATGCACTGTCTACTGGCTCCGGGAGATGCAGGCGCAGGAGCCAGGCTGCCCAGCGAGCCGATGCAGAGATGTCATGTGTAGGTAGACGCCAAGCCCAGACACAGCAGGACAGAGCACGAGCCACCAGCCTCATGCAAAGTGATGCTCACCACCCAAGAAGAACAGACGAAAAGAGCCAAGTTCAGCTCTTTCCCATCCTCCAACAGGCCGGACAAAGTAGGCCGATGGGCTTGGATTGATTACTCAATTCTGCTTCTGTCCAGTGGGAGGGAAAACAGGCCCGGCAGGAAGGTGTCTGCGCTCAGAGGTCTCAGGAACAAGTCAACATGTCTGAACATCCAAACCAGGTTTCCCCTGAGCCAGGCCCAGGCCGAGACAGTGTAAGGTCCCTGCATGAGGGCATGGAGCCTCACACCTGCACAGTCCTTACCTGAGAATTCTACCCCATCCACCAGCCTGGTTTCCCTTGCTCTTTTTTGGTTTTGCTTTTGTTTCTGTTTTAATTTTTAAAAATAAATTGTGTCGGGTTTCTTTCCTTATTATAAAGAAAACTTTAAAAAAGAAAAAAAATGAACAACCCATAACCTCACCAAAGTTAACCCCTCCACCTTCCTTAGGTCTTTTGCCATGTACACATGTATAAGCCAATTCAGTTGCACAACACACTTTTTTTTTTTCCATGACCATTATTCTGCAGCTTTCCTCTCGAAAAAGTTGATAGGAATATAGTCTTGGGCATCTGGTGGAATTTTTGTATGCTTACAAAATGCCATTCTTAGAGCAGAAACTTGGCATCAGGAATCTAGAGAGCCATGTCACTTACTAAACACAGAGCAAATGATCAAAATAACAGAAATGTTACCCAAAGAAGCCAAAGCCCTCAAAATAATGGCTCCATTAATGACACACATACATGGGAGGCACAAATACACCACAGGTGTACAAGAAACACAAAGCTCAACACTAACTTAAAGAAGTTAGATGATGGGCCTGGCATGGTGGCACATGCCTGTAATCCTAGCAGCTTGGGAGGCTGAAGCAGGAGGATCACAAGTTCAAAGCCAGCCTCAGCAATGGCAAGGTACTAAGCAACTCAGTGAGACCTTGTCTCTAAATAAAATACCAAATAGGACTGGGGATGTGACTCAGTTGGTGAGCGCCCCTGAGTTCAATCCCCGGTACCAAAAAAAAAAAAAGTTAGATGATAGGAAACCATCCTTTGTTTCACTGGCAAGGAAAATGCTGATGAATAACAATAGCCCAGTAATTCTCTTTGCCGGTAAGTGGAATATTTCCTTGGGGCCTAAAAATATCTGAGGGACAAGAGGCAGGTATATATATATATAGTATATTCACTACAGAAATGCAATTTTTAACTTGGAAAATGAAAAAATAACTATTGTTTCCATAATGCAAACTCAGCAAAGCTAAGAAGACTCTCCTGGCTGGACAAGGTGTGTAGGTCAAAGCAACTGATGAACATCAGACTAGGGATTCTGCCCCCAGTTGTAACCACCACCAGAGCAGCACCTGAAGGCAGCTTAGGAAAGAGACCAAAGCAGAGTGGGAAAGGGGGCCTGGGGAAACCTGGTGTGTGGACCCCGCACTCTGACTTCAGTCTCTGGCTGGGAAGGCAACTTCAAGTGGATTACACAAAAGGTTTGTAATAGCTCCCTCCCCCTCAATTTGGTAGCCTTACATTCTTGCGTCATATTCATGCCATGAAAGAGGCAACAGCAAAGCAAAGGCAGAGGAAAACAGCTTATTGCTGGCACCACGTTCCTACAACAACCTCTGACAGAGGCTTGAATCAAAGCCCTCCAGGCCAACCTTCTGAGCCATAAATCAGAAACAGGGAGATACCAGGAGGGGAGGAGGGAACTCCCTTCCCCAGCATGGCGGGGGTAGCATGAGTAATGAACCTGAATTCACACCACTGGGGGCCCTGGAGCCCGTGGCAATGTGGGCAGGGGCCAGGTAGGAAGAGATGTGGCCAGTGGTGTGGGCCCTGTGGATCGATTTCTGGAGATCCTTGAAGGCTGTTCAGAAATGTGTATAGTCAGCTTCTGGAAAGTTCTACAGAGAAAATCATAAATGATAAAGCTCATAATCTAGAAAAATGGAGAGTTAGCATGGAATTAAGGAGAAGGCTAAACACAGTGCTTGCTACTTTATTATCTCATTATTCATTATTCATCTATTTATTAGTTTATTATAGTCCCTGCATGTCCAGGTGCCCTCTTAGAAAAAGACAAGAGTGGTTTATCATAATAGCAGCAACCATTTGTGAAAAGTACTCCATGTGTCTTCCATAAAGAGACCCTCTCCCTTAAAATCAGCTTTACAACTAATAACAATAAAAGCTAATATCCATTGAATAAAATGTGCCAGGAAATAGGCTAAAAGTTTTCCCTCCTAATCTCCTGGCCCACCTGAGGTAGGGACTATTAGGATGCCCACTTTGGAGACAAGGAAGATGAACTTTAGAGATCATGCATTTTCCCAATTCATTCTGAAGAAGAGAGATGCAGCATGCTGGGGATTCCAGTTAAGGACAGTGAAGCCCACCTTGCTAACCTCAAGGTGGTATTACCTCTAACCACTTGCCCTAGGAAGAAAATGCAGATATTTTTACTGTGAGCTCTTCCGGGTCAGTACTTTGCAGATTACCCCAAACCTGCTGCATTCAAAACCAAGTGTGCTGGATAGCACAGCTTCTTCTGTACTGACCATATCTTCTCAACTTAAGCACATTACCAATCTTTTACCTGAGCATTTTTCTCTATGCCTCCAAAGTAGAAAACTTAAAACTCAATTGGTAACTCACCTGCCAGTACAAAACTATAAAATGAACATCAGTAGCTAACATTTACTTGAGCATTTACCATGAGCCAGACTTGGTACCTGGCACTCTACTTGAATTAATCCACGTCATGCTCCTCCAACACCTGCAAGAGGCATGTTACCACCCTGAGGAGAGGATGCAGGAATTTGATCAAGACCACACAATTAGGAGGCAGCAGGATCAGGACTCCAGTTTGGCTACATCCTTCACCTCTTGCAATGACGTCTTAATGACGTCATTCATTGCCACAGGCTAATCTAATTTGTAATCTAACCTACATTTTTATTTTACTGGGTATATGTAGTAGATTGTTACGAAATAGTCTTCAGTGACTGTGCCTCCCTCTCTTCATGCCTATTATGATTTATATAGAGGTGTCCCCCCAAAATCTCATGTGTGCAACAATGTAAGAAAAAGTAGAGGTGAAATGATTGGGTTATGAGAGCTTTAACCTAATCAGTACATTAACCCACTGATATGGGAGTGGCCAGAGGAGGTGGGTCACTGGGGATGTGCCTTTGGGGTTTATATTTTGTCCCTGGTGAGCACAGCTCTCTCTGCTTCCCTATTGCCTTCCTCTGTGACAGGCTGCCTCACGTAGGGTCCAGAGCTATGGAGTTTGCTGTTTATGAACTGAGAACTCTGAAACCATGAGTGCCAAATAAACCTTTCCTCCCCAGGTCTTTTGGTCACAGTGATAAAAAAATATGAACAAAATGGTGCCTTCGTATAGACCCATCGACACTGATGATGATTGGCTTTAGCCAGCAAAATGTCACAGTGATGATGCTGGAGGACCAGGAAGACCTTCAGAGGCTTTGCAGCTTCCTCTGTCACTTCCATGGAAGCTGCCTTCAGGTCACCATATAAGGAAACTGGTCTAGCCTCCTGGAGAAGAGAGGACACAGACAAGGTGAAGCAGTTTAACCCATAGCCAGCACCAACTGCCTGACATGTGAGAGGCCATCAGGGGTCTTCCTGTCCCACTGACCCTCTACCTGGATGAGATCTCCAGGGAATTTAAGCAAAACCAGTTAAAGAACCACTGGGCCAACCCATAGACATATTAGCAAGAATAAATTATTTTTATGGTAAGTCAATAAATTTGGGAGTGGTTTATTACACAGTAATAGATAACTGAAACATCTAGACCTGCTCTATTCCTGATCAACTTATCACATAAGTACTTTTGCAGCCCCTGAAAGTCATTCAATCAACCAACCTATCATCATCAAATTATTCCTGCAGTGCTTCTCCATGCAAATGCTAATAAGCAAGTACCAAGGAGTACGGGATCATTCTGTATGTGAGAACCCAGAAGTCAGCCCATCCTGGGGCTGCTGTTACCCTCTGCTCTTCTCAATTACCTCCCAAATGAATCTTAAAATTCACATCTATCAGTTTTCCTAGAAGTCACTTTCCAGAATGCAAGACAGGCTGTCACTTTCAAGGGTCTCTTTACCACTGTCTATTGAGAGAGGGCAGAGTCCCCCAAAGTGGACACCCACTGTTCTCAAACATGCTGTCTCTGCTTAGGAGGGAAAGAGGACAAGATGAGAAAGTCTGTCCAGTAACTACAGGAATGAGCCAGGACCACCTGCACATACTCAGAAGACATAATAAACAGCAGGGAAGAGGGAAAAACCGCGGCTGGCCAGGGGACCTACCCTTTTATAATCTCATCCCTGGGATGGTGCAGAGAAGAAGAGAGAGCCTGGTCACACCTGACATGACAGCGAGTGACTGAAGCTCCCCTCACAAACCTTTGGCTGCTAAAGAAGACACAGAACAGAGAAGCACCCTCTGGAGAAATGCAGCCAAGTTCAGCTGCTCCCACCAGAAAACACACATTCCCCTCCTCTGCCACTCCAAAGCAGGCCCAGGAGTGGACAGAGCAGGAGACAAGGGAAGAAAGGGCAGATTGAACCAGACAAACATAAACCCTGAAGGCCAGGGCCAAGCCTTAGGTACCCCGCCAAGAAGGGATAAGCATGGAGAAGAGCTCTGTCTGTGTGCGGGCCCATGCCTCTCTGCTACCCACGGTAATTAGGAGTGAAGGAGGACACGGATAACCTAAATCCTCAGCTAAGCCCCAATCTTGATTTTAGCCCAGAGTTTATCCTTTTCTCCTGGGAACCTTTTTTCTTTCATCATCTTTTTTCTTCTTTACTTTTTTTTTTTAAGCAAAAATGGCCAACAAACATAAACATTACAAGATATGAGTTTCAGCTCCTTGGGCTTGGTCTTAGACTTTCTGGTTGCCGCCTTCCGGAGGAGGATGTGCTAAAAAAAGGCACAGAGAGAAAGGCTAAAATCCTGGGTAAGCCAATACCTAAGCACCTTCAGGATATAGTCAGCAGTGATGGGTGGGCCAGCCACACTGTGAACTCTCTGAAAAATGAGAAGGGGAATTTCACTGTGGCAGAGGCCATAGGAAAGATGGGGGTAAGAAAAGGCAATGGTGAGACCCTTGTCACTCAAGGCTCTGCAGAGAAAGAAATCCAGTGTGTGGAGGGGGGATTTTAAGGAGTTGGCTTAGGTGATTACAGGGACTAGCAAGCCTGAACTATGTAGGCTGGAAACTCAGGTAAGAGTGACAGGGCAGTCTTGAGTTCAGAAGCAAAAGGTCAAGTCCACAGGTTGGACACTCAGGCAGGACTTCTGTGTTAGTCTTGAAGTAGAATCCCTTCTTCTTTGAAAAACCTCAGATTTTGCTCCAAAGAACTTCGAAACTGAGCCAGGTGTGGTGGTGCACACCTATAACCCCAGTGACTTGGGAAGCTGAGGCAGGAAGACTCCAAGTTTGAGGCCAGCCTCAGCAACTTACAAGGCCTTGTCTCAAAATAAAAAAAATAAAAAGGGCTTGGGATGTAGCTCAGTGGTAACCCGCCTGCCCTCCCACCCCCATTAAATCCCCCCCCCCCAAAAAAACCTTCAAACCTGATTGGATAAGGCCCACCCCACATCATGAAGGGTAAATTAATTAAAGTCAACTGACTATAAATGTTCACTATATCCACAAAATATCTCTGCAGTAACATCTAGACAGTGTTTGACCAAACAAAGGAGCCTAGTTGCCTAGCCAAGTGGACATATAGAAAAAGCCATCGTAAGGTCCACAGGAATGATGAATGTAAGGAAACAGCCAAGTCATACATAGAACCACACACACAAGATCTGAGAGGAGTCCCAGGCCTCCAAGACCTGGGCTAGGAAGACACCTGGACCAGGGATTCTGTCCACCCAGAGAAAGAGCCAGGGGCTCTCTTTCTGGAGGAGGATCTGTTGGTATGGGAGCTACTCAGGTCATCTTGACACAGTTGCTTAAACTACAGAAAAGACAGTGGAAAGCTGACACTGTCCTGGGAAATGAGGGCCTAAAGAAAAACTGGGGCTCAAGAGGAGGATGCAAAGAAGGTCTGGGGCCAGGCTGCGCATGGGTGTGGACCTTATGCTGGTGCCCTGAAGAGGCCAGAAAAGTTCCATAAAAAAGCAAGTAGAAAGGACTAGCCAGGACAGCTTAACCCAGCCTCACTCAAGGCCTTTCTCCATCCCTGAAGCTCGCCCTGAGGGTTTCACCCTGGCAGAAAGCTAAGGAACACTACGGCCCCTGCGGAGTCTCTGCCCCTTCTGTGACCCTAGCCCTTGGTATCCTGACCTCACAAGGCTGCAAGCTCCTGAAGAGTAAGGGCTGTGGCATCCTTTCTGATTTTCACCAACCCCATCCCTGGCACCAGCTCCTCGCTCAGAATAGAAACATGGAATCTTAGGGATAAAGAATTCAGGAAGAGTATTTAGTCCAAGAAGTTCATTCTAGTCTGATGCTCCAGAGATAGGACCACCCACTGTGGAATAAATGCCAAATGGTGGGGATCAGACTGCAGGGGCTGCATAAAGAATATCTGCCCCTTGATTCATCCTGGGAAATGAGACACTCAGCCCTCAGACCATCGAGACTTGATTTTCTTAGGCGAGGAACATCAATAAAAGGTTACCCAGCCTGAAAAATGAGAGAAGCTTACTTATGTTTCATTGCAAAAGAAATGATCGTGCCAGGACAAACATATTAAGGAAAACACTAGTGTCATGTTGCCTACAGTGATGCCGAAACCCCTTCAAATACCTCCCGCCCACCTCGCCTCTTATCAAAAATGAATGAAATGCTGAAAGATAACCCAAAATAACAAACCATGCGTTAGAAATAACATTTCCAAATTACAACATGAAATGCCAGAGGTGTAAGGAACCATGTGCCTCCTGCCTCAGGATTCTCCAGGTCCACACCAGTATGTGGATGGGTGGTATCACCACCACCCCAAAATTCCTGGGTGGCTGAGAACTTGGTGAAAGGAACTTCAGAAGCAAAAGGAGGGAAAGGTGGGGCCAAATCTTAAGGCACTGACCTTGCTGCTCAGGTTTGCTGCTCAGGAAGGCAAGCACCAGGACCAGAGACGTGGTGCTCAGGAGAGAAGCCCTGCTGGAGTCAGTGATCTTTGGGAGTGATTTATGGTGCATCACCGAGCAGGCCCTTTCTGTTTATTTAGCCACTTGGGGTTTTAGCACCTATGGTTTCAAGCCAACTATGTGAATAAGTTATTTTTCTTACTTGTGGACTTTGCATTTTCTTCACAGGAGGGGCTAAGTGGCCCCCGGAGGATCATTTTTCTAAGCACCATTTGCTGGGCTGGCTCTGCCCTTCCACTGTGGGCTTTCCATCACCCATGTCACTGAATGCCACTTGGCCTGAGCTAATTCCCAAGCCTCAACATCCACGTGACTCAGACTTACCCAGGGGTTCTCACAACCCCTGAAGAAGAGGAGAGCCCACAAAACCACTGCTCAGGGCTCCCTTCAGAACAGACGGTAGACAACTAACTCAAAAAAGAAGCTGCTAGAGCAGGAAGCAAATCACAGGCAGATAGAACCCAGTCAGTCCCTGGAATTGTGCTCAGGTGTGTATGAGGTAGAGCTGGGAGTGGGGAGAATAGGAAGAAAATGTGCACCAATTTTTAAAACAAAAAAAAGCTCTTTTCTCCACAGAGTATGCAGCGAAAGGAAGAGACAAAGATAACATCATCATCCAATCAAAAGCTACAGAGGGGCCTTGGAGAAGACCTCAGGACCAGGCATCCATTCTGATTAGCCAGCCAGCCAAGAGAACAGTCATCTTCCACTCCACCCTAGATGAGGAGGTGGGGATGGAATAAAAGCTCAGCCAAATGGCTGTTCCCAAATGTCAGAGGTAACTTAGAGCATTCAGAAGAAAGAGGTTCTGGGAGCCGCAGTTCAGGGTGGAGGAGATACCTGGACTTCCTTGGCATGGCTGAAACCAGTAGAAAATACCTATAATTCCTACTCCTTCACGCTCCAGCCAAGGGTCTGGCACACTGGGAGATTTCATCAAAGTCAGGCACAGCTGGAACAGAGGCAGCACAGTGTGGCAGTCAAGATCATGGGCTTTAGCGGTCAAAGAACCAGGCTCTCCTACTTGTTAGCCCTGTGACCTTGACTAGTTTACTTAAGTTCTCAAAGTCCCAGTTTCCTTATCTGTAAAAGTAGGGTGACCCCTAGCAGAGGCCTCACAAGGTCACTGTAAAGATTAGATGTCGCCATATACACGTATGGGGGGTGGAACTCCGTGGTAGAGCATGTATTTAACATGTGCAAGGCCCTGGGTATGATCCCCAGCACCACATAAAATTAAAGAATTAAAAAACAAATAAATGTAATAGTAGATGTAAAGCATTTAACCCAGTACCAAAGTGCATTGATAAATGGTAGCTGCTATATGACCTGAGGTGATGGTGTCTCAGTTCTATGGAGTACATGTGATCTTTCTGATCATCCTCATGCATGACTAGTCCCCTCCACTGACTTCAGTGGCTGACCTAGGAGGCAGGGTGATGGGAGCAGTCTGCCCCCAGTACAGGCAATAAAGGGGCACACTAAAGGTGAACTAAAAATACACGTAACTAAGAGCCAGTCTGCTCCTTACTAACATTTATGCCAGAAATTCAAAACAATGCCAATGATAAATAGTCCTCCCTCCTGGGAGGGCACTACACTTTGCCTGCTTCCTTTGCCTGATGGTCAGCTCCTTCCTTACATGTTCCTTGTGTTACTTCCCTTACCCTCATCCCAGCTGAGGCCTCAGCACGTAAGAGTGGTTGATGGACCTGGGACCCTGGACAAAGCCCTCAGCTAGTGTGGGTTCCTGATTTCTCATTGAAAATTAAATGGTGGTATTACACGACTCCCAGGCCCTTCTCACTCTAACAATCCGACCATTCAATAGCACTTTCCCATGACTCAGAGGCTGAGTCCATGACAAGATTGCTAGGGACATTCCAGCTCTCCCCTGGACCTCAGACCTCTTTCTACAGTCTTGCCACAGGGCCTGCCAGCCACACCTACCTGTTGTGTCTCAGTGGCCCCATCTTCAGGCAAAACTAACCTTTCCCATCCCACATTCTTGATGCAGTAGAGAGCACCTCCTCATAGGGGTGTTTGCAGGTGGCACTGGAAATAGGGCATGTTGTTGGGATGAAGTGTCATGGGGGAGGAGGTGTAAGGGGAAATTACAAACCAGACAGCCTGTCTAAACAGTTTCTCTCTGCAGAACCTAATATGGCCATGCATGGCTCACCATGGTCTGAGGTGGTGACTGCCTCCTTCCCACACAGACAGATGCTGAGCTCCTAAGGGTTAGGGGAGAATGAGATATAAACTCTACAGAGGATATTTCCTCCAGAATGGATTGTCCCATATGCTTAACTCTTTTCTTAACTCCCTCCTCCAAAGTATCACTGACTCACATCCACTCAAGTTTTAGAGAAATTTCTGTCTCCATTGACTTATGCCATGAAGCAGGCAGATAGGACCCTCCCTCAAAGAACACACAAAAATAGGAAAGCTTCACAGTGGTTTTGCAAGGACAAGCACTAAGAAATAGAAGGCTCTATTTTTTTCTAGTTTTTTCTCAGTAACTTTGTTGACCTTGACCTGACAGGCCCTGTAGTTTAAGGAACAAGAACTAAAATAAAAATAAAAATTCAAGCAAGGAAGGAAGAGACCACATAAAGGGGCAAGATGCAAGAGATATATTTTAACTTGTCAAAATTAAGTATCATAACTTCACTCTTTACCCTCAAAATGCCAATGTTGGTGTAAATTTATAAGGTGTTTATATTATACCCTGCCTATTCCCAAAGTCATCTGCAAATAAACACGGAATAAGGAGCCTCAAAGTAAAGCACAGACCATTCTGGACTTCCGGCAAATTGGAATAAACCAATTACAACACCTGGACAGGATCTTTGATTTCAGCTTTTTAGCAAGAAAAATGTCACCAAGGCACCTGCATGAGATAGGTAGATGCCCAGAAGGTCAGTTATAGAAATAAATATCCAGGTTTGTTTTGATATAGATATTTTAAACGCACACAAGCCTAGGCCTGTCCCAGCTGCTAACGTTAGTGGATTACTCATTCTTCTTTCCAATCACGTCATGTGCGAGATTCCAGGTGGCTGTGGGATATTTGCTTACAACGGCTACCGCTGGTTTCCCTGTGAGCTGTTTATTTTTCCAGGCCTCAGGTCATTACATCAGCCCGTGGTTTCTAGGCAGGCCAAAAGTGCGGGCTTGTGGGGTGGGGGATCCAGCCAGGAAGCACAGTTGCCTCAGTGACCCCAGGCCCCAATCATAGCAGCTACCCCAGCAGGAACTTCCTGGGAGAGGGAAGAGCAATCCAAATTGTGGCGAAGGGGCCCAAGGCAGGCCCAGAAGAACAATGTTCTTAACCTGGCAGGTAAGGGCAGGGATGCTGGGCACGGCTTACCTGTGACATCTACAGCATCTTGGGTAAAGAGACACTCTTGCAGAAGGGGATGGGAGTGTCATTTTCATGGCAAAGCTTATAAGAAATGCACTTCTAGCACACGTCGTTGCTAGTCGCTGTGTCTCTGGGAGTAGAGTTACCTTGACTTGCTTTATTTACTAATGTACAACAGGAAGCTTTGTTGGTTAAGGAGGAGAGAGAGGAGAGGCATGGTCCTTCTGGATTTAACTTATGTGGCCAGGTTCGTAGGGCCATGATCAAAGAGATCATTAGAAAAGACAGAGAGGAAGGAAAGAAAGAGATGGAGACTCCACCAGAGGGCAACAAGCTATGGGGCCTGGGAGTGTCACTATGGTACACATGGCCCTATTTCCTGAGAGACGTTAGCAAACTGGAGAAGGAAGCACAGAATTTTGTCATATGGAAATAAAAAGACACAAAAACCACACAAATACAAAAAAGACTTCCAGTGTCTGCATATAGTTAAATTAGAAACCTTGAAATATGGGATGAAGAATTAGATGAAGCCGAACTTGTCTTTTATTTCATCTCTGGACCTTCTTCTTTAAAGAGGTCTTAAAACTATTTTCACCTCTAGGTATTTTAAGAAATTCCTTGGTAGTTAACTCCTGGTACAAAAATAAACAAACAAAACCCAAAAAACAAAACAAAAAAAAACACAAAAAATTTTCGCAGGAATTCACATTTCCTTATAACAGCAGCACAGAGGCTCTGGCTGGCACTCATCTGTGAGATGTTGCTGCAGAATCCCAGGATGTTTGCTGGCCTGGGATATTTTCCTGAATGCAAGAAGAATTTGTGGTGTGATGGAGGAGAGTCGTTAGAGGTATAAGAATGGAAGAGAAGACCAAAGAGCAAATCTCTTACTGTTGGAGCTGCCAAGGACTCTGAGACAGCACTGACAACAGCAAAACATGATGAAGCCTTAAAAACAAGGACCCAAACTTCCAGGAGGTAAGCAGGAGACTGGACCCGTCTGCAGGCATGTGTGCCCTGTTATTGCACAACTTCAGCAGCCCCGTGGAACTCTTCCAACATCAGCAGTCCCCAGGCCAGAAAACAAACCTGGCGTCACAGGGTCTAAGTGTGAAAAAAGGATGTTTGGGTGTAAGAGAAACCAGGATAGCCCTTTTGCTTCTGAGATGGCTTAGAAGAAGAACCCTCACCCAGAGGGGCTTCATGGAGTCCTATTCTGACCTCCCCAGGCTTACGGCTGACGCTCACCTGCACCCAGAATCTTCCATTAAAGTCTAATGGAAAATGGTCTCAGGTGTTTGACCCTGAGTTTCCAGTCCTCACCAGAGCCAGCTGCTCAGACACGAGTTATCACCAAAGTATGTCTGACTTATTAAACTGAATGGTGGCAACACGTGAGAAGAGGTTAGCACAACACCTAGAAGTATTCTATCCATGCAGCCATTGTTCTGTATCTTTTTTAAAAAATCAATTATGGTGTATCTACTATGTACCAGGCATTATATGTCTGTTGTTGAATCTTTGCAAAAAAAAAAAAAATTGCAAGGCACTAACATTTTTTTACATATAAGAAAACCAAGATTCAGGGAGCTCCCAAGCTCACCAAATCTCACCAAGTCTCTCAGTGGGAAGCTAGCATTAGAAGCCAGCTCTGCAGGTTTGCATAATTCCAAAGCCCAGGTTGTGGTTATTACACACTCTATCTCTACTAAATATATAAGATTGCCTATCTGTTGCCTACTAAAATCAAACCTCGGCATGCTTTCTTGGCAACACATTTGTGACAGCATCCTGCACCAGAACAGGATGGTGAAGTGAAATGGCTCATCTGAGATGATGAAGAGCTTCATGAGCTGCCTTGGCAGTTCCTGTGCTGATGCATGTTTATCTGGATGCATCAGGAAGCATCTCAGGAGCCACAGCCCCTGCTTCGGTTTGATCTACAAAGAGGCCAAGAGTGAAACTTGAGTGAAACAATCCCATACACACCCTGCCATCCTGATGCTGCCATTCAGTCAATCATATATGCTAGTGGGTCAGCAAACTTTTTCTGTAAAGTCATGCAGCAAATATTTTAGGCTTTGCAAGCCATACAGGCTCAGTCTCAGCTACTTAGATTTTCTCTTGTAGATGAAAACAGCCACAGACAATACACAAATAAGTCAGAGTGGCTACTACTATGTTCTAATAAAACTTCATTTGTAAAATAATCAGTGGCTACTACTATGTTCTTATAAAACTTCATTTGCAAAATAATCAGTTGGCCACATGCCAACCCCTGCTTTATGCCTTTGTGGAACCACTTCTTTTCCACATAACTACATCAAAAAGACTGACAGGGCTGGGGTTGTAACTCAGTGGTAGAGCACCTGCCTAGCATGTGTGAGGCACTGGGTTCAATTCTTAGCACCACATATAAATAAATAAAATACAGGTCCATTGACAACTAAAAAACAAAACTATTTAAAAAAAAGACTGACAGACCCTCAGTTAGTATAGCTAGTTGATCATGATAGAGAATGCCCCAGTTTATTAGATCACTAAGATATCAATACCTAATCATTATCCTTGGTCTCAGTCTCTCCCAGAGAACTGTTAGGTCTCCCACAACTGTCCTGTACACTAATCTTTCAGACATAACTGGGACCAACCAGGAAAAATAAAAGTGGCTGAGTCACTGCCGCAAAAAGAAAGTAGTTGTACCTGCCTGAAACCATTTCTCAACATGACCCTGAACTCAACCAATAGGAAGTACACAGGCAAAGTAGAACAGAAAGCAGAACTTGAAATCATCTTTTTATTCTACTCGGAGAATACAGCACACAAAGAAGATATATTAGTCCCAAAGATAACTAGTTTTCTATGGCCCAACCACTTACTAGCTGTGATGCAAAACAAGTTACTACATCTCTCTCTGCTTCCAACTCTTCATCTATAAGAGGGACAATAATTATGGATGTCTCATAGGGTTATGGTGAAATGAGCTCAAATGAGATAACAAATGAAAGTTCTACAGGACCTGATGAGATTAGCTACGATGACGGTGCTAGTCTAATTTTACTGATAATGAGGATCTCTTTCCCTCCATCTTCCCAAAGCAATGAAATGCATTGAGCTGGATTCTGTAATAGCCAGAACAGGCAGTCAATAAAGTTCTTGTGCTCTCAAAGAGAATGACCTAGATAGAGAAATTAACCACTGGTAGATAGAAAAGAAATTCATGGAAGCAATCTGCTAAATGTGAGTGTTTCAGGAAAAAGGTGCTATGTGATTCTGAAATCTCAGCCTCCTGTCAACCATTTGGTCACAGAATGAGAATGAATCCCTTTGCTGGGGGCTTGCAGACCTTCTAGGGTCTCAGAGACTAGGGAGACCATTTGCAAATGTTCCATCCAGCACTAGGTACTATAGGCACCAAAACCACTTATCTTTGACATGTCCATTTTTCTAACAGTAAGGAGGAAGTAGAAGGTGGTACTTATAAAACTGTCTGATAAATGCTTTGCTTAGGGTTAACAGTGATCACTTATTCCCTGATAAAAGAATTCTTACAAGAAGTGCTATCATTAATATTCCCATTAGTCCTATCAATAATTATGATAATACATATACTTACAATTTTTCATACACATAACTATTGATCATTCAGCCAGACATCAAATACCACATAGACACTAGTTTAGTAAATCTTTAATCAGTCTTTTGAAGGACAGATCATGACTCTATTCTACAGATTAGAACTGAAGCCCAGAGGGATTATTTGAGTTGGGATCACTCACTAAGTGATGGAACTAAGTGTTGGAACCAGAATGTAAACCCAGGTTTGCTGATTCCAAACCATTATACTAGTGTGGTCCAAGGGAATTCACAGTCTCTATCCATCCCATACCTCCAACTCTTATCAGCGAACCAGGCATATGGAGAGGTACTAGCCAGTCCAAGTCAAAGAGAAAATCAACCAGTGCTTCAAGGATTCACCTCTTGGTCTCTAACACTCCTGTGCTCCAGCCCCCACACTGCCCCCTGGAGGACAGAGCTGGCACACAGATAAACCTTAAGGAGGCCAATGGCAGCCCACTCATCTGTCAGTGGTCATGTAAAACTCTGCCTGCTGGTTCAAAGGCATGTATCTTTTGTTCACAGTCCTTGAAATCTATAAGAAAAAATGATATGGCTAAATTCAACAACTTACATAAATTATGCAAAGTAGTATTTCGTGATCACAATGAAGGCTAAGGCTGGAAGAGAGAAATTTGGTTTGTTTTGTGTTGATGAACATTAAGTCTTTATCGATGGCAAATGAACTATATTGACTTTGGTCTTTATTTTGGATAAATAAACCCTACAAATAAATCTTACAGATCTTATCACCTTTCAAAAATGATCACCGTTCTACAAAGGGTTCAATCAGTGCCAAAATCTGACCACTCATGACCCCCTGAAAGATCAGACCAGGAAAGACCTGACTACACACAACTTTTAGAGCCTTAAAAACACATAGACCACATTACTCCAGGAGTGACGTCCAACTTGTTTATGCCCAGACATTCTTCTTTCAAATTCTTCTCCATGGCGTATAGAAAATCAGCTAAAATAGTAAGATATACAGTCAAAACCGTTTTTAGATAAAGGATCAACTGTTCATAAAATATGATCCCTGAGTTGATAATTGAAAAAAATTAAAGTTGTAGAGAAGGAACTCATCCAACCTCCTTATTTCATGGATGTAGAAATACTGAAGACCAGACAAATTAAATGACTTACCTAAACCCACACAGTGGGTAAGCATGGAGCAACCAGGGGCAACCAAGGATGGACAGGGTGTGTATATAATACAAGAAAGATGATTTACCTGAATTTCTTATATTGGTGTTGTTCAGTTTGGAGTCTTTGATTACCAAATGCTTAATCCATAGGGTGGGAGCTGTGATTTCTGGAAAATAAAGATTAAAAGAAGACTATGTGTGTGAGAGAGATGGTCTGGGTAAAGAAGTAAAAAGCTTTTTTAAAAAGCCTAAGGCATGGAAACTTCAGCTATCTCCCTCATGATACATCCCCCTGGTCCTAACACCCTCTCCCTTCCTTACGACAGAAGCTCCTCTCCCCACCAGCTCCCAAGAGCCAACCAGCATCCTGTGCTGGGAGGTAGAGTGGTCAGAGTCCAGAGGCACCATCCACTCCATCCAGGAATGAAAATATTATCCCAGGAGGTGAGGAACATGAGCCAAGCCAAGTCCCTCTCAGCTGCTTCTCAGGGAGAAGATTGAAAGGGGATAAGTCAACAAATGAAGGCCAAACCAACCACAGAGACCATTTTAGAGGAAGCAGCTTAGCCACAGTAGGTTCAGCTTGCTCAAACTTTGCTCTAAGGGGGAAGAAAGGAAAAGGTCTCATGTGTGCTCCACCCCCCTTCCCATGGTCTCCCTGAGCAAAGGCCAAGTGCTTCCTCCACCCAGAGCACCCCAGGGTGCCTCCAGGCTCTCAGGTCACCCAGTGGATAGGGGGTGCAAACCCCAGGAGATCCTGAGCATTCTGTGGAGGGATGAGATCTTCAGTGAGGGTACTGGGGAGGTCTCCCAAAATGACATGATCTCCATTCCTACTGGGTCCTCCAGGACCCAGACTTACCAATGACCTAGGGCCTTTGTGAATCACAGAGACATTTGAATTTTTAGGCATGAATGGACCTATGTTCCACCAGCTGAATCAGTTGCAAAGAATACCTCACCTTTCAATCCTCCTCAGAGCTGAGCCTGTGCTAGCAACATCCCCGGCAACGGTGCCAACCACTGGCATTAATTCTTTTAAAATTCTTTGTCCTACTGTCCAGTTTCATGATCTAGGCCTGGAACCACTTGGCTGAGAGCTGCTAAATGTTTGCTACATAATGCTCTGAAAGCCAAACCTGGTGGCCAGATCATTTAGAGAATTCATGCTGCCAAACTTCCTGCTCCTGCCCCTGAGAATCTGGAGTACTCAGTACAGTACCTGAAGAATAGAGGCCCTGCACAGCTTCAACTGGAATGGAGGCCAGACTTCGGCACCCTGGGCCCCTTCTACCCACTCTCACACGTCCAAGGACTTCCATCATCTATTTTGTCACCAATCCCTAATTGCCTTGACCTGGAATTCCTCCTGTCCCAAATGTCTAGACTCAACTCTCAAGGCCCTACATAACCTAGTTAAGCTAGCTCCACTCACCCGTCTGTTTCCAGATACTTCTTTCTTTCTGTGAATGAAGGCACCCATGGCACCCCCTCCTTGTTCATGCCAGTCCCCCTGCCCAATTCCTTCCCACTGCTGGCAAGATTCAGCTCAAGTCTCATCTCTTCACAGAAGCTTTTCCCAGACCACTGAGACCTCTTTCTCCCATAACTGTCTATTGCAACAAAAATCAAGACCACAGAATTTAGCACATAAAGCTCTCAGTGATTGCAACTATCTTAAGAACAAAGGGTGACATTGGCATGCACCCTGCTCATCCCCCAGGCGCCTCGCACCAGGCTAGGCACAGAGCTAGTAAGCACTGAAGGGACTTTCTCAGAGCACTGGATGACTTTCTCAGAGATGATTCCCTGCTCTTGGCAGCTCAGGCTGTGTTTTTGTTGGACATCAGGAGACAGGCAGGAAGCCTGGGGAAAACAGAGGGCCTTTCCAGAAGGAGAGAGTGTTACCAGTTCCTTGGAGGATTTGCTTACATTGGGAAAAATTAAAATTAAAAAAGAAAATAATAATAATGAAGCTTAAACAAACATCTAAGGTTAAGACCTTTCCCACATCTGAAAATGTGTGGGAGGATGAGGGGCAGAAGTAATATAAGGGCTTACCATCTCCATCGAACACAGGCTGGGTCTCCATCGTGGGTGTTGGCTTAGATCCGTCATCTGAATTGAGGGTTAAAAAGAAGCGAAAAGAAACTACCATTATTGAGGTAAATACTATCTACTCTCCAGCACTGTTGAATGGTTGGGGTTTGTACATGGCCCGGCCAAGTCCCAGTGAAGAGACCAAAGAAAAAGAAAAGAAACAAGAAAAGATGGAGAAAGAAAAGAGAACCAAAGAGAGAAAGACACACACACACATACACACACACACACACATACAATAGTAAAACCATTCTGGGTGTGTGCTCACCATCCCAGGGAATGTACAAATGGACTCATGGCTTTGCAGGACCCTTTCTCATAAATCTGAAGATACCCAGATGATACCATTGTTCTTCCCTACTGGAGAGCCAGGAAGAGGGCATTTTCTCTAGTAGCCCTGGGCTTTAACCAGACATGTTCGGGTATGCAGCCCTTCTGACATCAAATCCTGGTGTCCTTAGTTCCGTTCTTGCCCTCTTGTGAAGGTATTAGCTCAGAACCTTTTTCTAGTGGTCCTGATTGAAAAGCTTCAGAAAAACAAGAGACCCAAGTGCTATTCTTTTCCAAACTCCTAGCCATTTTTCTTTCCTTGTCTAAAAATGATGAGCAGGTAGGAAGGATCACTCTTTCTCCTGCATGCTAAACTGAAGAGAATCAGAAATCCCTGGAACATCTTAAGCTATGAAACAGCATGCCCTGTGATCCCCAGTAGGAGGTGGGGGCCAAGAAAACGGGAGACAACCTGTGAAACTACAGAAATCACCCTGGTCTTGCTTTTAAATTTCTAACATCAATGATGGGAGCAGGGAGCGCCCAGTAGCAAAGTCCTAATGCTTATCATCCCTAGTACTGGCAGATCTTTGTGCAGAGCAAGAACTTCTGCAGGACGGGATTTAGTGCAGACTTTGTTTATTTACCTTCTAGGACTCTGTTACTTTCATCAAGGCCTCAAAACTTTTAGCTGCGAGAAGTGTTGTTCAACTTCTTTTTCATTATTGCCCATTTCAGAAGAATTTTAGACCTTTTTTTTCTAATCACCTCCTTGAAATTTTAATAACTCAAACTATGTATCTGTTCACATACTCTGTGTATGTGTATTTGTGCTTTATATGCAAAAAGAGTGATTTTTTTCATCTCCCCTAAGAAACAATTTCATCACCTTGGTGAAGGGTGAGAACAGGTATCTTTGCCCATCTTGAGAATACATGGTTTAGAGATTTCTCTTTGTTTTCTCCCTCAGTGGGAGGAGGAAGGTTGAATACTATCTTCTCCAATGGTTTGATGATTACACCGTTCTTTTCCTCCCAAGACCCCCCAGAGGTCTTCAAGAATGGAACACGATATTCTCTGAACATTAACTATTTATGGAGAATGCAAGTTCTCAGATTGTGAGACGCCAGTCAGATCATCAATAATCGCAACTCTCCACCATTTGGAGTTCCCAATACCTCTGGCCAACTTCCCTGCGATTTATCAGGGGAAGGAGTAAGAATACAGAGTCCTGATCTCTTTCTTGTATCAACACCCCACCCTTGGAATCTTAAGATTTGAGAGTTATGGAGACCCACACCCTTGCTGAAGGCCAGGCCAGCAACTTGACAGTTGTGACACCTGACCCCGCTATTATTCCCAAGTGCTGACACCAAGATCCAACTCTCACCAGGCCAAAGGTATCCTGAACTGACAACCCAAGGAATGAGATGTAGCAGGAAGGGAGGAGGAGCGACACCACACATTGTATCTGCTTCCAACTGGATCCCAAACAGGCATTTTTTTGATGCCAAACTGTGAGAACTTGATCTGGAAGTCATTGAGGGGGAATAAACACAGAACAGAGCCACACAATGTCATTTTCTTTAATAGCATCACTTCCCCTGACTCTATTAACACCTCTTGCCATTGAATTCAATGAACCACTGAATGGAGTCTTTTTGCAGCTGCAATGCACATTTGGTTGCTTTTGCTGGATGCAGAGTTCACAGTGTAAATAGCCCAGCACAGTATGCTCAGCCCGTCCTCAGAGAGTCGCTTCACTTTAGGAGTCTCACAGGCTATCAAAGGGAAAGTTAAGAGATCAAACTTTCAAAAAGGGACAATACTGAGAACCCAGTGCAGGATGGTTTATGTAATATTTTAATAGTTAACATAGACATTAAAACCATCCCATATTACAAGAATTGTGTGTGTCTCTCTCTCTGGAGGAAGATAACTAAAAACCTCCTGCTTCTTTCTCCTGCCATCCAGATGAGTCAGGGACTGCCAATTGGGCCCAGACACCAGCAAAGAGGACCTGTGCCCCCGGGAAGCAAGGAAGGTTTCCCAGGAGGAGCTGCACTACTGCAGGTGGAGGACTCCCATGGACTGCCCAGACGCAGGCGCAATAGCCCACAGAGTGCAAAGCCACATGCAGGGAGTGAATTGTCCTGCAGGATAAGGTCACCGAAGGTGAAGAGATACAGCTGCTCTGCCACAAGGGAGGACCTGGATGGAAATCTTTATGAAGTGCGAAAAGACAAGATGCACTGCTGCCAGGAGCCACCTGGGAGATCCGGTGTGCCCAAAAGTCAGGAAGCTAAGCCAAAGCCAACAGGACCCTCCAGCCATCATCTCCGGGCACCTGGGCACCTGGCTTCTGACTAGCAAATAAGCACACCTCTTCTACCAAGCAGGGGTCCCAGGCCTGGGTCCAAGGTCCACAGCAGTTCTGTTTCCGGGCAGGCCTTGGAGGAGCACCAGGCCCCACACCAGACCCTGGGAGGAGTGTAAGGTCTGTACATGTGCTCCTGGCCTCCGGATACCAAGCAGGATCCAACTCTGATCCCCACTTCACATCCAATATGTTGACTAACCTGAAGCCCTCACTTTACTCCCCTGTGCAACAGTATCCTCATCTAAAGATGAAGGATGGCTGATTTCAAGCCGCAGAACACTCTGTAGGTGGAGAAAACATTAAAGGCCTACTAAAGGGGGTATATAATTCCATGAATGCTAACCACCTTATTTAACTGCTTACTTTTAAACATGGATTTACAAAGTTAAAATCTGATCAAAGTTTTTTTTTT
>CM053401.1:28733554-28833390 GCA_028644305.1 Xerus rutilus
AAAGGCAGAATTTATCTGGGCACTTCCAGGCCTCTTCAAAGCAAGAGGTTTATGCTTTACATTCAGCTCACCCACCTGTCTGCTCCCTCCCCGGGGTGAAAATGAGCTGGCTTTTTGTGACCAATTCCCCATGTTCTCAAGCCCTCCATTTCCCCAAATAAGAGCAAAATCATGAGGCTGATGAAGAAGGTAACCAAATATGGAAGAGGAGGAGGAGGAGGAGACGCCAACCACACGAGTCAGTTGAGGGCTGATTCATATAGAAGATTGTGCTAACTTTTTTAACTTTTTATTTTGAGATGATTACAGACTCAAAAGGAAGTTCTAAAAATAATACTGAGAGATCCTGTGTACCCCCTTTCCACCAGTGGTAACATCTTTATAGTTTACCATCATTAGAGAGGTAACCTGCACCAATGGCCTTCTGAACTCGAGGGTTCTGCATCCTCAAATTCAACCAACCACATATCAAAAACATTCAGAAAAAAGAAATCACAATGAAAAATACAATATACCACTAAAAAATAGTACAAATAAAAAAATACAGTACAACAATCACTTAATAGCATTTATATTATGTTAGGTATTATAAGTAATTTAGAGATGATTTAAAGTATATGGAAAATGTGCATAAATGTATACAAATACTATGCCATTTTATATAAGGGACTTCAACATCTATGGAGTTTTATATCCACTGGATGGGGGTGTTCTGGACGGATCCCCCATGGATACTGGGGGACAAGCACAATTACATAGGTAACACAATTATAACATCAAATCAAAATAAGGAAATAACATTAGTCTAACCCACAGACCTTATTCAGATGCCACCAGCTTCATATATATTCATTTGAGTGTGTGCGCAGTTCTGTGTCATTTTATCTGTGTATAGATTTGTGTCACCACTGCCACAGCAGACAGAACTATCCCATCGCCACAAGGATCCTCCATGCACTACCTCAGTATAGTTACACTTTCCCTCTTCCACCCTATCCCCCCACACCTGGAAACCACTCTTCAGATCTCCATCTCTCTAATCCCGTCATTTCTAGAATGTTGTATAAATGGAATCATGCGGTCTGTGACCTTTTGACATTGGATTTTTGCACTCTGCCTAATGCCCTGGGGAGTTCTCCAAGTTGTTGTTGTTGTGTGTGTGTGTATATATAGCTTGTACCTTTTTATTTCTGAGTATTTCTCCATAGCATGGATGTCCCAGTTTGTTTCACCTACTGAAACACATTCAGGTTATTTTTATTTCAACTACTATAGATGAAGCTGCTACCCATTTGTGTACAGGATTTTGTGTGAATGTTAAGTCTTCATTTAAGTCTTTAAGTATCTCTAAAAAAAACCAACTATTTGGGAGGACAATAGCTGGATTATGGTTAAATGTACCATTAGTTTTTTTGTTTTTGTTTTTGTTTTTTTTTAAATTTTTTTTTAGTTGTAGATGGACACAATATCTTTATTTTATTGCTTTGTATGTGGTGCTGAGGATCGAACCCAGGGCCTCACGCATGCGAGGCAAGCGCTCTACCGCTGAGCTACAGTCCCAGCCCCCCATTAGTTTTTTTAAGAAACTTCCAAAGTATTTTCCAGTGTGCCTTTACCATTTTAAAGTCTAACCAGCAACATATGAGAAATCCAGTCTCTCTACAGTCTCATCAGCATTTGGGATTGAAACAGTTGTGTTTTGTTTTTTGGGGTTTTTTAGCTCTTCAAATAGCAATATTCTACCATGTTTTCATTTGCATTTCCTATGGTTAATGATGTTGAACCTCTTTTTGTGTGCTTATTTGTCTTCTGTACATCTGCTTCAGGAAAACCTATATTCACAATTTTGCCCATTTTTTAAATTGAGCAGTTTTTACCATTTCGTTTTGAGTGTTCTTTACATATTCTAGATACAAGTCCTATGTCAGATATGTGGTTTATAAATATTCCCCCCCCATCTGTAGTTTTTTCATTCTCCTAACAGAATTTTTGTAGACTATGTTATTTATTTATTTATTACATTTATACATATGGACCATGTATTTGGTGGTAAAGATTTTCTCCTGTATTTTCTTCTAAAAGATGTAATAGCTTTACATTTTATATTTGTTTATGATCCATTTTAAATTAATTTTCACATAAGGTGAGAGGTTCAGGTTAAAAGTTTGGGGGTCTCTTTATTGGTTGTGTCTATGTGGCCTATTGATTCCTTGGTGCTAGGGAATCAGTGATTGGAAAGACTATCTTTCCTCCACTGAACTAATTTTGCATCTTGTCAAAAACCCCTTGGCCATCCTGGTGCATGTCTGTTTCTGGGTTCTCTGTTCCCCATTGACTTGTGTCAGACCGTCCACAAATGCCACACTATTTGTACTGCCACAGCTTTGTAAGTCTTAAAATCAGATACAATCATTTCTTTCATTTTTCTATTTAAAAATGATTTGAGCTATTCTAGTTCCATTGCTTTTTCACAGAAAGTTGAGAAGCAGCAGCATTGAATCTTACATCTTCCTTTCTGCAGGCACAGAATTGGTACAACAGGACCTGAGAGTAGCTATTGCTCAGCCATCACCACAGGAGCTACACGGCCCTCAGAGCTGAGCACGTGGGTCAGAAATGACCCAAAGGCCTGTCTACACTGGTGCCCACTTCCCTAACTTCCTCTTAAGTTGCTGTGCCACTACTGGAACTGAACTCAGGAAAGGCACAGTAAGCCAACAAGCACAGTCTCACTGGCCTGACACATTCTGAGCCCTCACACCTGGACTTCAGAGGCTCCCTGAAAGCACCAAACAGATCGGCAGCCCAGCACAATCACCCCAGGTGGCCCTCCAAGGGTCTTTCTTTAGAGGCTCTGGCAACACAGGCTACCAGCTGGGGCTGTTTGCAGGGGCCACCTGAGTTCCCTCCCCTGCAGAAGTGACAACTTGTGAGCATTCAGAAGACTGTTGCTCCCTGGAGAGGCTTCATATCCACCTGAAGAGAACCTCCACAATAAATAGCAGAGGACCATCAAGATGTGCACGCCACAAGGTGAGGCCAGGATCTTGTCATTTGTACTCATTGCTGGATCCTCAGTGACTACAGGAAGCATGGCACTTAGTAAGTTCTGAATAAATATTTATCAAATAGAAGAACCAAGTATAGCCAGGTACGGTGGCACACACCTGTAATCCCAGCGGCTTGGGAGGCGGAGGCAGGAGGATTGCAAGTTCAAAGCCAGCCTCAGCAAAAGCAAGGCACTAAGCAACTCAGTGAGACCCTGCCTCTAGATAAAATACAAAATAGGGCTGGAGATGTGGCTCAGTGGTTGTGTATCCCTGAGTTCAGTCCCTGGTACCCTCCCAAAAAAAGAACCAAATGTACAATACCAGTGGTTACTAAACCAACGGGGACTCAAGTAAATCTGTGACTAGGAGACCTTTCCACATCTCTAAACTCCATTTCCTTTTCAATCCTTGAAAATGGGGATATGGCAGGGATTCAAACTCTTAGTCTCTTATTCTTCACACATCAGCTTTGCTTCAGAGCCCCAGTATAAGAGCCAAGGTGAGGAGCAGGGGACTGGGGAGGGAGCCAAGCTGGAGGAGCAAACTGTGGGAAGAAGGGAGCCGTCTCCCACACACAAGCATCTATGCACACTCACGTACGTCCCTTTTGACACTGCAGTGGCAAAGCTGAAACACAGATATGCCAGGCTTGACTGAGGTGGTTCAGAACATGAGAAAGAACCAGCAACATGTGCACAGAGAGCCAAAGCCCTGCCTCCTGTGGGCTTGGGGTTGCTTAGACACAGCTCTGTTCCAGCAGGCACGACATCAGGGAAAAAGCTTCTCCCAAAGGTAAAGCATCATGAGCAGAGCCCAGCAGATGCCCCTCTCTACCCGAATCCAGCCCAGGCTGGCTGGTCATCAGCTGCTGCTCCAGCCTCCTCCTGTGCTAGGAAAAGAGCTAAAACGAGATAGCTGGGAAGAGGTTAAAGTCACGTGGACAGTGACGTTCCCTCTGTGGAACGTCCCACAACAGTCAGCCTTGCACATATCAGCCAGGCCTGGGGCACTAAAGCACACCTCCATCAGGCATGCAAACCCCCCCGTGAGCATGAGGCTGGAGCCACCAGGCCCCTTCATCTGAGATGCCTACCATCCATCACCCCTGCCCTAAGCACGCCCCTCAGTGCCGTCTGATCCATCACTTGAGGGACAAGGTCTCCAAGCTGGCACCAATCTGTAGACCAGACTCTAAAAACAGACAGAGACCTTGGGGAAGAAATGTGACTCACTCCTTACTTGGAGCACATACTATGGAGCAGCCAGTGGTGGGGGGAGGGTGTTAAAAAAAAAAAAAGTCTCTGCAAATTAAAGATGGGTTGGATTTTGGAAGTTCTGCCCTTCTCTGAGATTGCCTTGACAAATACAGAAGCTCATGCAGGAAAATCTGAGCAGTTTGTTAATGTTTTTTATTTTTTCTCTCATTTCCCTTAAACAACCGATGCCCAGATCTCTTAGAGGAAAATAAACAAATTGCAGAAAACTCTGGGTGACCCTAAACTTTCACTTGCCATTTATCACAGCATCAGCCCCAGGCCCTCTGTAATTCTGGGCACTCAGAGGAAGCAGCTCCTGAGAACTGCCAGGAAGCCGCTGACAAGTGCATGCATGTGCTCTCATCCGTCATTCTTCACCACCCATCAACCCCCCCGGAGGCTGAGGACTTCTCTCCTGGCCCCTCACGAGATGTAAAGACCAGGCCCAGGTCCTGGTGTTATCCCGGAAGGTCACCCCCAGTCATTGGCATCAAGAACCCAAAAAAGACACATTGGAGGAAAATCCACAGACCCTGGCACAGCCAGGAAGAGCCAGGTGGTGATGACCTCAGGACAGTCTCCCGCCATTCTCCAGTGAAAACCCCCAATCCATCTCTCGTTCTCAACTGTTTTAGCAGCAGACTTCCAGAAATGAAGGGGCTGTGTGGGGTCTTCTTCCTCTCTTCAGATACTCCTCTGTCACATCAATAAAACACATATGCAGGCACGTGTGCAGCACCCCCAAATGCCCCACTCCCCATCTCTCTTCAAGGGCTAGGCCCAGAGGAGAAGAAGGGGAGGGGGCAGCCAGGATGGGACTGCCTCAGATCAATGGATATTTGAAACTCAAACACATGGCCCAGGACCTACACTGCATGTGTTAATTACCACACATGTGCCCATAAAGGAGTCCGTTAAACACAGGGGCCCAGAGAACAGAGTGAGGAAAGGACATTCCAAGGGATTAAGTAAATAGTCTGAAGTTGTGACCCTCCTCCCCTCTTGGAGCACATGCATCTGGCTGGAGAAGATAACAGGGCCCCCCTCCTTCCCCCACTTCTTCCCTGGGGCCCCACACCTGTGGACCACAGCAACCCAGGCCTCCCAGCCTGGGGCCAAACACTGTGACCTGCTACCGCCTGGCTTCCCTCCTCCTTTCCTCCTGCTATCTCTCTGGGCCTCCTCCCCCCCGGCTCCTTGCCTTTCTCCTCCTCTCCTTCACAGGACTAATTCCTGGCTGGCAACCAGACTCTCCGTGGTCACACAATACATCTTTTCATTCCTTCCAGGCAGAGAGAACCGATCCCTCCCAGCCCCGTCCGTGGGGCAGATTCAAAAAGCCAAGAGGGGAGGGAGAGAGAAGCCTGGGTCCCCTCCTCGTCCTGCCACCCCTCACCCCTCACACCTGCAGACCTCAGGCCTCACCTCCTTTCTAACCATATCCCTCATCCTGTTCCAGGGTCCCCAGACCAGCATCATTTAAGTGGCAGCCTCCGGACTGCGGGCTCCAGCTTAGGGAGATGCCTCCTTGGGAAAGCCACGTGTGGGCATGAGCTCAGACAAGGGGCCTTTGTGTCTTCCCACCTGCTGCCCTGCAGAGCACATTCCATTCTTAAGTGGCCTCTGAAAGAGGAACCTTGGCAGGTCAATACAGGATATTACGAATGCCCTCTCAAACCCTGTCCCCATTCAAACTCAGGCTTCCTGGACAGGTGTAGCTTCAGGTGGCCTTTCCTACAGGTGGCCCAAAGCTGCTCTTCATAGCACTGCCCATGGAAGACAAAGAAAAAAGAACCTGGTGCCTAATTAGATTCTCCAAATAAATAGAAAGAGAGGTCACTGGGCAAAAATCAAGTCTCCAGGGGAGAGTGAGCCCTAGCATCTCCCCCCAGGGGCTTGTCCTGACCTTTGCCCCAAGGAAGAAGCCTTTGCAGAACCACCTAGGAGGAAGGACCCCATCCAGGACCAGGGAGCAAAGAGCTGGGAGTCGAGAGCACTCATACCCTCCAAGAGGAAGCTGTGGATTCTGCCCTTTCCCCTGAATCACCCTGGAGGGATCAGGCTTCTCTGGCCTCCTTTGGCCCTAGCCCTACAGCTAAGACAGAACAAAGGGTGCTCACTGTAAATTGCCATAAATGTCCTCCCCAACCCATCTGCCCTCTTCCAGCTGGCTCAGTGAGGTCCAGGATGACCACGGTTTTGTCTCACTGTTACCCACAGGGCACAAAGCCACATTGACCTGGAAAGCACTTCCCTGTCTGGTCTAAGAACCAGATGGCCCGGATGACCTTCTCTGGTGCTTGAGTGTTTATTCAGCATCATATGCTCAACTCCCTTTGGAAGGGAAAATCCAGGAGGTCAGTTTTGCACGGTTGCCAATTTTCTTCCCTACTACTAGGGCCTCATGCCCAGAGACATAGGTGATGTTCCTGAAGATTTCAGTGGCAGAAAGCAAAACAGAAGGCAGTTCCCATTTCCATCCCCTGTAGACACAGGTCATTG
The DNA here is from genome assembly GCA_028644305.1 of Xerus rutilus. Classification (NCBI taxonomy): domain Eukaryota; kingdom Metazoa; phylum Chordata; class Mammalia; order Rodentia; family Sciuridae; genus Xerus; species Xerus rutilus. The sequence goes on from CM053401.1 coordinate 28,740,363, forward strand.
ACAGCATTAGTGATTTCAGATCTTTGCAGATCTGGAAAAGAGACTTCTTGCTCTTCTCCTCCTCTTCCCCTACCTGGGAGGGCACCACCAGCACTCATGGCTGTCTTCCCTTGTCTGATAAGAACCCAGAAAGATACTTGCTCCCTTCTTTTCATCCACTCACTCATTCCTGCCCAGCAGGAAGAAGAGCAGCCCATCTGGGCTGTGGGGGTACATTTCCCAGTGGGTCACCGTATTCTATTTCTCCATCTTGGAGCACTTAGGTTTCAGGCAGCAGGTTCTCTAGACTGTTGTCTCCTGCGTTCAGAGTGGGTGGCTTTGCTTCTTCTCATGTCCAAGGGCCCAGGGCCTGGCCCTGTGTGTGAAGGACGAGCCTGTGAGCTTCGTGCTGACTCAGCAGTTCCAACTCCACATGGGCTCCCATGAGCCTATACTTCCCAAAGCCTTGGTGCAGGTGGAAGCCTCAAATTCAGCAGATAGGAGCTCTGCTGTGCTTGCACACAAAATGAAATCGAGACCTGCTTTCCCAGCTGCTACCAGCTCTCCATGTGTGCTGTCCTAGAAGCCAGTGGCAGTAAAATACAGGCCTCAAACTCTCTCCCACGTTGGAAATTGTGGTAAGCATATACCTACTCCTCATACAGGCTGATCCACTAAATAGCATTCAAACAAATACCAGCTATCTAACTTCTGGGACCCAAGAAAGGAATATGTAGGACCCTTTATAAAAATTAGAACAAATAAAAACAATAACAACAACAACAAAAAAACCAGGAAAAATTGCCACTAAAGTCACTAAAACATAAAGCTTTACCCTGTCTTCCATAGTCTCTCCTTTTGAGAGATCATGGTGGCCTTTCATTTGTTATTTAGTGTTGTTCTAGGTAAACAAAAATTAAAGCCTTAAGCTTGCTATGGAAACCATGTAGCACAGCCAGGCTCAGTGGCACATGCTTGTAATCCAAGTGACTCAGGAGGCTGAGATAGGAGGATTGCAAGTTCAAAGCCAGCCTCAGGAATTCAGTGAGACCCTCAGCAACTTACTGAGACCCTGTCTCAAAAAAAAAGAAAGGTCTAGGGATATGGCTCAGTGATAAAGCTCCCCTGGGTTCAATTCCTGGGAAGGAAAGAAGGAAGGAAGGAAGGGGGGTGGGAAGAAAAGAGAGAGAGAAAGCCATGAAGCACACATAACAAAAGCTCCCCACTTCTAGGGTGACAACATCTGGCAGCAGACACTCATATTACAGGCATCTCCTGTGCTCATGGGCATGCTGCCCTGTCCCCTCAGATTCAAGACAAAACTACTCAGAATTTCAAGAAAACAAGTGCACAGGCCACCCACCCATGGAGCCAGCCCAGCCTTAGTGAAGAGAAGCTGGATGCACTGGAACACATGGGTAAGGAGAATGGCGGGGGAAAGCGGGCGTTACTCAAATGTGTTTGTAAAACAGGAAAGCTGAGGGCAGAGGTGGGCACCTTGCCTTCACTGTCCACTTTGTTTATTTAGCTTTTTGTGTGGTCCTGGGGATCGAACCCAGTGCCTGACGCATGCTAGGCAAGCACTCTATTACTGAGCCACGACCCCAGCCCCACTGTCCACTTGGGCTACATTGGTGGTTGACCAGCTGAACTCCCCAGGGAGCCCAGGAGCTCGGGGCTCACATCAAGATCCCTGCAGCTCTGCACATTACACTTGCTCATCCCCCTCGGAAATTCTGGGAGGTGGGTCACCACCACCACGCAAGCCTTACTTACCGCCAGGACTGGAAGGAAATGGAATAAGAATGGAGAAGGCTTTCTGGGGGGCACTTTTAGCTTTCACTCCAGGCTCCTTCTATCTTGTCTAAGAACTTCTGCTTGGACTGGCTTTAGAAGCAAACATTTAGATAAAGCATCAAACTCCACTCACCTTTCCTTCCCGAGTTACCCTGGCTCAAGGGCTTGTCGGTGACTGAACCTTGGGGGAGAGGAGAAACAAAAACAGCCATTCAGAATGTGCTGCGGTTGGTTTCCTTCAAAGAGTTGGTGAAGCCTGACATTATGAGCATATGGCCACGTATATACGTATTGTATACACATCGGGGGATATTATATACAAAGTTAGTACGTACATACATGTCAAGTAGGGTTTGTTTAACATCAATGTCACTGATAACCTAGTACTGTTTTAAGACAAACTATGATTTCCAGGTTCCCTGGCAGTGGTCTTGACCAGGTTCTTTATAAAAGTCCGCTTGCATATAACTCCCCTGTTGAACATTCCAAAAACTGCCCCTCACCTCCACACCCCCATGTCCCCCACTTCTCACCAGCTCCATGTTCTGAGCCATACCCAGTCAGCAGCGCCAACTGAAAAGAAACCCCCTCTTACTGCAAACGCAATGATTGACATCCCTTGCTGGTTAGGGCAGGAAATCAGCGATTTTCCATCTGCATTAAGTAGAAAATTGTCGGCCCAATTGTACTGAATGGGCCAAAATAGTTTGAGGCATGGAAACAATTTTCTAGACACAGGCTGTTCCTCAGGGAGGGGGTAGCATGTGCGTTTCCCCTGCATATACTGGAATGCCACGTGCACCCATCCTCCAGACCTGACCCTGTGGCACCTGCCTTCTCCATGAAGCCCACCCCCACACATGCAGGGCATGACCATGCATCCATAAGATGACATCTGCAGAGACTCTACCAATAAAAGGAAAGAAGATCTGTATTTTTCTAATCTATATCATACCCTTCTTTCTCCATATCCTAGTTTTGTGAGAATTCCATTATATTATCCTCCGTGGCTAGTTTCTAGTACATTTGTTTGCTTGAAATGAAACTTTCCAGGTCATGTGCAAGGAGAGCTAATTTCTGCCCCTCCCCACCCCAGCCCCAATTAAGGTTTCCAGTTTCCATGTAAACCACAAATAAAGTAAACTTCCCTTTTGGCCTGCAAATTTGGGTTTCCTAACATACAGTCTCCTGTCCTATCCACTTACTTTTCCCTTTATACAGAAGGGCTAGTAGGGAAAAAAATGAAAAAATTTTATAAAAAGTTAAGATATTAAGATTGCTAGCCTTTGGAATTACAAATAGGTTTTAGCAAATGTTTTCTACTTTGTTGACATTTAAATTTTAAAATAAGTGAATAAATAAAGCCCTTTGCACACAGATATGGGGAAATGGTGAGAGAGGCACTTTTGAATGAGAGGTTGGCCACACAGGGAATTTAAGGGAGGAGCTCATGTGTCCTCATCACTAAGAGGAGGTAGAAGGTATGGGGTTTACATACATCTAGAATTCACAATCCCGTGCATTTTACCTAACAGCAAAATTTCTCTATGCTTCTAAAGTTGGAATAGAAAGGACTTAATTTTTCCTATGCACTAACCCAAGACATCCCAATCAAGCAAGTTTCCTAACTTACCTATACAGCAGAACCACCTGAGAAGCTTCATAAAAATAAGGACTTCAGGTCTCACTCTAGTCCTACTGGATCGGAATATACAAGAAGCCTTTACATCTGGCTTCTTTCTTTCCCCAGGCACTGCTGATGATCAGTCAGATTTAAGGACCACTGTTTTGAAAGCTTGCCATTATAGTCCATTACTTTGCTCAAGTGTGGCAAATCTATGGCACAGAGGCCACCACTCTCCTCTCCCACACCTGTGACAGACATCACTAACTGATCACTACCGCCTTTGATGCTGAATTCATGCGGTCTCCAAATTCATCCCAAGAATGCACTTCAAGGACCACCAACAATCAGGCAGCACAAAAGCCGAAAACATATTTGCAACCCCACCTCTGAGGGTTTCCACCACCGATGCTTAGGAAAAGAGCACCAAACCAGAATCCTAAACTCAAAATAAATAAACATATACACACTGGCCCTCATTACCCAGCTGATTACTGAGGAAGCTGTTAGAGAGGGATCTTTCCTGGCCTGGAACATGGCTTGTAGCCACCACGAACCTTTTACAGGTCCCCAACAAGATGAGGGAGACCAATCAAGGTGTCTTTCTCCAACCCTTTTCATTCTTCCCGCCCCTCCCTACGGTACCTGAACATACAGGAGTTTTATTCTGCACAGAAGAGCCACTGATGGGCTTCCCGTCCGGGGTGACACACCAACAGTACCCTGTGTAGGTATGGCACTGCACCTGTTCAGAGAAGGAGGGAGGAGAACCTTAAGTCCCAGAACATAATATCAAGAGCAGCCCACCCCTTTCCATGCACGGCCCATCCAGCAGAACAGCTCCTGCCACCTCTCACCCCATATCTGTCTTCAGGGTATATCACAGGTGGACCAGTCAGCTAACAGCATCCACGCACAACCACGCCATCTTATGACTCCCCACACTTGACTGCTGATCTCGTTCTGAGACACATCCACTATAATTTTCCCATGTTGGGTCTCACCGATCCCTGTATATTCTTTTCCCAAGCACTGGCATACGCTCCCATCCAATTATTGAACATTCTCATCAGTAAACTAATTGGGAAAATATGAGTTGAAATGTCACCATTGTGGATTGATACAACACTTCTTTAACAAGTAGAGACAAATGGTAAGCTACTTTTCTTTTTTTTTTTTAAACAACTTTATTTATTTATTTTAATTGTAGATGGACACACAATATCTTTATTTATTTTTATGTGGTGCATGAGGATCGAACCCAGTGCCTCACGCATGCGAGGCAAGCGCTCTACCACTGAGCCACAATCCCAGCCCCAGCTACTTTTCTTATTCTAGTTTCTCTAAGCATCCATCCATGGATCAGCCTGCCTACTGATCACGTGGCTATCCTGAGCCAGGGCATACATGCATTGCAGGGCAAAAACAAGAGCAAAGTCCCTTGTGCCTGTAGGTTTTATTGCTAGATGCCCAGATGCACCATAGGTGACTTTCCCCAGATCTCCAGGGTCAGGTCCCCTTGTCTGGGATAGGAAATGAAAATGAGCTGTTTGTACCCTTTAGGAAACTCTTCTTTAGGAAACTCTTCTTTCTCCCCCCAGAGCTATCATCTCACCCACCTCCTGCCACTCCACCCCACTGTCCTCTTTCCATCTGTTTTCTCTGTGAAGTTACTAAACACACATCAGAGCAGATTCCTTCTTAAGACCCCTCGGTGAGGACTGGAGATGTAATTTAGTGGTAAAGCACTTGCCTAGCATGCATGAGGCCCTGGGTTCCATGCCCAGACCTGCAAAAACCAAAAAACCCTCAATGATTCAACTCTGAACTCAGGATAGAGTAAACAAATTTGCATGGCGTCAAGGTCCTCCATGACCCTGTCTATCCCAGAAGCGGCATTTCACACCACGGCTACCCACACCCTTCCCACACACCTTTGATGCTCTGAAACACACCCTAGTTTCTCTAGATTCTGAACCTTTGTTTACTCCAACTATTCAATTTGTCTGGAACACCATTCCCCAGCCCAGGCCCCAGCTCCTTATCCCTCGGTGGCCCATCCCCCTCCGTGACACACCTCCACCTCAAAGCCGTCCCTGCCTTCCCTGCTCCCCCTCCTTCCTCTGATTCTTCCCCACATTCAGAGCCCTTATCACAGTGAGCTCTCACTATTGATTTGACTAGTCCTCTTCCCACTCTAGACTATGTCTTCAAGGACTGCAAACTAGTAATTTCCCCCTTCCTAGCATCTAGCATAACGCCTGACATTTATTATAAGTGATTGATGGGCTGAATAAAGGCACAGATTCTCATATTTCCTCAAGTCTTGGTCTCTATCAATTCTAAAAATGCAACATCAATTTAAAGAGTGGCAGCACACTCACTGAAGATCTCAATGACAAGATGTGTGCCAATTGCGAATAGATTAAAGTGTGAAAAAATGTGTCTCTTGGGATCAAGGACATATTGAAATCACAGCTAGATAGTAATCGCATACAAAAATTCAATTGGGCAGCGGAGAAGGTGACAGTGAAAAGAGCAATCTGGCAGACGGGGCGAGACCCAGAAGTCATCACTAAGGCAGGAAAGCTGCAGACAGGTTTCGGCTCTCATGTGGGTACCACGCCCGGAAAATTCCTCCAAGACAAGTTGTTTCACCACAGGCCTACTCACAGAAATCAGGACAAGACAAAATGGAGGGCCCCTTGTTCCTAACAGCATGACAACTGCTGTCAGAATGAGGCACTGGCCTCTACCATCTCCGCAAGGCGGCTGCACCCAGTGTCTTGACCCTGGAACCATGTCCTGCTTCATGGCGTAGGTGTTACCCACAGCCACGGTTGCTCACCAAGATCAATATCTTGGGTTGGGACAGCACTACTTTCTCAGGGGGACTAAAGGTGGAAAGAAAAGAAATCCAGACCAACCAGGGTTTGGATCCCAATCCAACCAGTTGGAAAATGGGCATCTTATTTAGCCCTCTGAGTGCCATCTACACAATGGGGATGACAGTGTCCAACCTGGAGGCTCAGGGGAGAAAGGGTAGTGCCTTCATGTGGTAAAGGACAAATACGGAGTGGCGACGGCCATAGTTGCTCTTGGCTGTGTCAGAAACACCTGGTAAGCTATCTCTTCACAAGCCAGAGCTCCCCTAGCAATCTCCGTAGGCTTGGGTGGGAGATGCACCAGGAAACTTGGAGTTGACTCCCCTCAGATTCCATCAGGGGGTATTTCCTAGAGATGATTCTTCACCTGGAGCAGCATTTTAATGGGGCCTGGTTGGCTGCTTTCTCCTCTTTGGCCAATAATTACCTCTGGGGGAATCTGTCCTGGGATTGGGTGGCCATATTGACTTACTCAGAGGCCCCTCGGCTCCCATGGTCAAGGTGGGTCTCTCTCTGCATGAGGACTGTGCAACCCAAGTCACTACCCATGGCTATGCCTCTGGGCTGGTGCTGCACTGCTGGAACCAGGCACTGTGGTCAAGGAGGTTGCAGAGAGCTGGCTGATTTGAGAGCCCCCTCCACCAAGGCATGCACAAAGTCCCAGCTAAGGTTACTGGGGACAGAACTAAATGCATGAATCAAGTGCCAAGCCCAAATCTTTGTTCCAGGGGATATGATCTGACCTCTGGGCTCAGTGGGTCCCAAGGGCTACATGCATAGTCAGTATGCCCATTGTATCCCTAGGGGCACATGGGCACTGCCTCCCAGCCTCCAGCCAGGCCCACAGGCCCAAACACAGCTCCTTTCTCCTCAGGATCCTTGGCATTTCCACCCATCCATGCTCCAAGAAGCTGGGCTACAAAATCCTCAGACTTGGAGCTCCTTCCTAATCATGTAAAACTGAAATTGAATACCCCATTCCTCTTGGGCCTGGGATACTCAGTAGGTGGCACACCTGCCCCAGGTGTGTTATAGGGGAGGTGGTAGATGAGAGTAAAAGAAGGCACAGAGACCCCCCCCAGAAGGATGTCAGACTGTGGGAACCACAGAAGTAGCCAAGCAAAATCCCTTCACTGAAGGGAATCAGCCCATGATTCTAAATTGAGAGGTGGTTTTTAAGTTGCCTTGGGGAGTTTTCAAGATGTCTTGTTGCATAAAAAGAAGTGGTATGAAAACAGACTGCAGCCTGGAAAGCTTCTTCATCAGACTAAGCTTCAAACGGTCTGAATTTGTTTTAAAAGGGACGATGATAATAATAATACCTATCTCCGTTGTTGGGAGAATTAAATTAAATAATGTAAATAAAGTACTTAGCTCACAGGGTAAGTGCCCAGTTCACCTTAACTATTTATTTTTATTATCATCATGTTATTTTTAAGGAAACGATCTGTACCTTCAAACAGGCCAGCACCAGATTATCTCATGGGGACAAAAGAACATCCTATTCTGACCAGCTTGAGGGGAAAGAGCAATCTGAAATCAGTAAAAAATTTGAAAAAAGTTTGGGAGTAGGAAGATACAGAAACACTTCTATTACTCTCAGAGAAGAAAAGTAATCAGGGCAGAAATGCCTTAGAATTGATGGTTTATATAGACAACCAAATGTGAATTCTGCCTGGTCTATCTTCCTCTCTTGCAAAGTTATTCTTTTAAATTAATAAGTAATAGCTTTGTTTCCCTGCAAACCTCAAATTGATCATTGCTCAGCCTTAATCTACAAGAGAAGCCTGGACCTGAGGAACTAAAGAGGCAACTAGCTGTTTCTAATATCTTGCTGTGCAGTTCTCAAAATTCAGGGCTGTTCTCACCCCAAAGATACAGACACAAACCAGGGAACTGGCTCTCTACCATACTGGAGCCTTCTAGGAGACTAAAGTGTCAACTGAGGGTACTTCCTTTAGAGACAAAAAATGTGCACACCTCAACCAAAAGGAAGTTGTTCTCTGCTTATATTGTAATTATCCTTTTGGATATAACTGGTGTTCCAATGGGTATGTTAAAACAGTATGTCCTTAGATAAATTTCATCTCTGACTCATATACTTTCACACTATTGGCAAGAAGCCCTTTATATAAACAGCTCAGTGGCATATTGCAGGTCAACCTCCATCCAGATGAGGACAAATTCGCAATCACTTTAAGCCTGCTAATCTTCAACATTAGCCCAACTCCTGGCCACCTGGGAGAATGTGGAAGGCCAGCACTGCCAACGAAAGCAGATGAATGAGCCGTGAGCGGAGAGGGACCCAGAAAACACCAATTTACAGGGGCCAAGGATAGGAAAGCATGGAGAAACTCAGAGGGGCAGGTGGATTGTGAGTATAGGCCACCATTGCCCACAGGTGCCATGCCCAAGATGGAAAATTCCACCTTTTACTTTGACAATGGCTTTTCAATCCCTATCTGTAATCTCTGCATTACCTCATTTAGGCCTCAAAGTCAACCCATGTGCAAGTCCTTATGTCACAGTTAATAACATCCCAGGAAATTAGAATCACTGCTTATAACACTTCAGAACTGACAGGGCTAGAAACAGCCTTAGAGATCACCAGTGTAACCCAAACATTTTACAAGTGAGGAAACTGAGGCCCACAGAGAACAAAGTAGCGTGGTGCCTGGTCCCTAACCCTAACAGATGGAAATTTCTCAGCCCTAGAAGAGAGAAGGAGAAAAGAAATGGTGACAAGTGCTGGTGTCTGAGGGAACTGACTGAGTCTCTTTGGGCCTTGTAATTCTCTGGCAAATAGAACTCTTGGGGTGAGAGAGACATGAGGGAGACAAGGGTAAATAGCCTCCTCAGGTGGCAGCTGGAAGACAGGCATTTGCTCCAGCAAGTGAGAAGCCTTTCCTGGGGTGCTTTGCATAACAGCCTGGGGGCCTCCCTGCACCTGCTGGCTGGCCAGCTAGCTTTGCCCTGGCTGTTCCTAGGGACTTGCCTAACAGGGGTCAGAACCCACCTCCCGGAGCAGCTTCTTTGTTGTTTTTCTTTTTTGTTTCCCTTTCTACCAACCATCCACTTCCCTAAGAAACCTGTGATGAAAACTGTCTCCCGCACATGCCCATTTTCTTCTCTTTCCTCCAGAGACGGGACACCCATTGCTGTCACTCCTGCCCGGTTGATATACTGACGGGCACCATTGGTGTTCTCTGGGGGTGAATAGGAATTACAGGGGATGAAGGTGTTCTCTGACCAAGTAACTCTGGAAATATTGGGTTAAACCAAGTCAAAAGATGTCTTCACTGCAGAATTCTTCCTAGCTTTAACTCAATAGATGAGTTAGCTCTAAGAAGAAGGTCCCATTTGCAGCAATTCCTAAACATCTTAAACCAGAAGAGTCTACTTTAACCTTTGTGTGAGGAGCATTTCATGGTACTGGTGTTCTCAGCAACATGCTTTGGGGCAGGGGCAGGAAAACAAACCATGGACCTTGCTTTATTTCCTTCCTTTGCACAAGTCTTACTTTCTTACAGTCTAGATGACAGGTTCTCATCTAGTTCTGTATACTTAGAAAACTTTCCCTCCAGCAACAACCCCTCTTCCTCTCCTTTTATAAGCCTTTCTCAGGAGATATCTAGAAAGCATTCCATCTCCAACTGTTTCCAAGGACAACTTGGATTCCCTCCGATACCCAGAACCCTCACACCCTGTGGATTGATCCCTTCCCCTATCTATTTCTCTGTGCCACTTCTGCAAAACAGAAAACATGGACCACAGGTTTGTTTCATCATTCTCCAGCAACTACCAAACTTGTAATGAAATGACAACTCACATGCATGACCACTTCCTAGTGGGAAAAGGTTTAAATGAAAGCAGAAGGCATGTGGGTTGTTGGTTTTTTTTTTAACCTATCTTTTGATGGTAGGAATATGCGACTATTTTTTTCTTTGTAATCTGCCTATTGTTCTAAATCTAGTCATAGTTAACCTCTCGGAGCCTATGGACAAAATAGGACTAATGGTACCAATTTGATGATTGTTGAAAAGACAAAGTGAAGCCAGACAGGTAAAGCATCTAACACAGTGTCAGGTGTGAGGAATTTTCTTTTTAAAGTATATACCTCATCATCTAGAATTTAAGAGGAGACGCAGAGAAGGAGATGATCCTTCAATTTCAAATCCTCTTAAACATGGGAGTCTTTGTTGAGCACATCTTTGTGAGTTGATGGTGTGGTACAGATATCAACATGACATTATTTAGGTCAAGAGACAACCCCATTCATCCCCAAAGACATCCTTAGGCTTTTCCTAAGCACATCTGAAATCTCATGTCCTGTCTGAGGAAGGACACTTTATAAAGAAGGACCTTGGAAAATCAGATCCAGAAGAGAAAGACCAGCAGAAAAGAGATATAAAGCCCTACGATATGGGAATGACTGATGGATGAAAGGACTTTTGCCAGGCAAAAGAAATATTTGTTGGCTAAAAGAGAGGATTTCACAAGGACATAATGGTGTCCGTCTTCGAATCTTTCTGTGAAAGATGAGATTTCTATGGATTTTGTAAGTCCCGTGACTAGAAATGGAGTCATCTGTTAGAAATCACAGGAAGGCAGCTCTGAAAGCTCTCAAATAAATGTAACAAATGTAAAGAAGGACTTCCCAACAAAATGGTCCCAGAATATATTGTGAATTTTGTCATCCTGGGAATAAGCTTCCTGTCTGGTGACAATCAAGCAGAAGGTGCATGACTACTTGGTACAAGACTATAAATGGAACCAGAGCCCCGGATTGGAGCAGGTTGGGAGAGGATAAAGCAGATACCTCCGAGGCCCTTTAACTCAAAAAGTCCATAATTCTATAGCCCTTCTGGAAATTGGACTTTTACTGTGGAAGATACAGGTTAAAATGTATTAGCTGGTACCTGTTAGTGGTAAGACCCCTCTTCTTACTCTATGATCATCCTTTTTTTTTTGCATTTTCCAAAAAATCTGAATACCATTCACCCACCACACATATAAAGATATTTAAAAAAATAGGGACCCACAGAAATTTGTTTTCTGAGACCTGCCCCTCTGTTTGGTGCCTAGAATGATCCAAATTTGTAAATAGCAAATAATGGTAACTCTTATTGATTTCCTTTTCCTTCCATTTTGGTGGTGGGGGGGAGGAGGGTGGAATATCAGATATGTTTTTATGTTTACAAAATACCCAACAAGAAAGTCCATCATGTAGGAGTTCCGTTCAGATCAGAAGTATGAAACATCTGGCTGGTAGTGGGACAAAGGTGACATGTATTGGGAGCCCTTTCTAAGAAACCCATGTCTGACTTCACTTTTAATTAAATTTCCCTTTCTTCCACCCCATGCCTGTGTTTCTATGACCTTTCCTTATTTTGACATGGTGGGGCAAAAAAATCTGATCCCTTCCATTTTGCAAAAGAATTTATCAACCCACCTGTAGGGTCAGCTCCTGGCATGTTCTATGTACTTACCGTGGAAATAGTCCTAAATACATGTGTATTATTAGCTCTACTTGAACATTTCCTGAGTAAGTATTGCCCATGGACCTACTGGTTGTCTAGCTACCTGATTGAATGTTACCTTCTGTCTCACAAAATCAAAAAAAAAGTGTTTCTTTCTCAGAGGTCATCAATTTAACCCCCTCTCCAGCAATCATGGCAATGCTGCATCTCTGTTTGCCCACTTCCCTGGATGGAAAGTTAAGTCCTGCAGATGTTCCATCTGTAAGACTGCTCTGCTTATAAAAAGTTCTTCCCTATTTGGAGTCAGAATCCTCTTATCTTTATATATTTATTCAGTGATCCTGGGTTAGGTCAGAGGACTGTACAGACAAGGCTATCATCATTCATGTATCTCTTTGGTCATCTCACTTGCACTCATCCTTTTGCTCTTCTCATCTACGTACCAAACATCTCTGGCTCCCCCTGAATAGTTCTCCTATAACTCACCTGAGTCGCACCCATGGATATGTCCAAGTTTTGTAACATCACTTCAAAAGATGAGAGTGTCCTTGAGGGAGGCTATACAGAGCAGTGTTTGGGACCAAGAACTCAGGAGTGAGGCTGCTTGGGTTTGAACCCTGACTCTAACCAAGTCACAGGCTGTGTGACCCTGAGCAAGCTCCTCAGCTCCTCTCTGCTTTCATTTTCTATGAAACGAAACCATAAGCTGTGCCTACCTCACAGCTTGCAGTGAAGGTTAAATAAATATATGTCAGGTGTATATAAAACAGCCCAGAACATCATAAATGCTATATAAATGAGAAAGTGGTGCTGCAGCTGCTGCTGATTATTATTATCTGAAAAAAAGAGAAGAATCATGGAGAATGACTGAGGCCTCCTATCATGAGGCCTTTCTCTCCCACAGATGGCAGGGAGGCCAGAGAAGCACTTCCATCTTTCCCTCCCTCCCAAGTACAGCCCCTTGCAGAAGAGCAGCTACAGATACTGACCAGAGCTCACTCCTTGCATTTCCACAATAGACAAGTAATAGGAACAGAATCCCAAGAGCTACCAGGAGATCAGATGCCCAGCTAGGAGCACCCAAACTCTGTGTGCTTGCAAAATGAATGACGTCAGCCAATCTTCAAGAGGATGCACAGTGATCATTCAGCTGGAGGTCAGTCAGAGAAGAGCAGGGCACAGCAGAAGTTGGGGTCAGCAAGTTCTCACAGAACACAATGGACAGTGTTCTGAGTGCACAGCACAGCTCCATCCACCTCATCTTCCTGCACATCCCTGCTTCCACTGGGTACTGGTTCTCCCATTGAAAAAGCAAGAGTGGTGGCTCCCGCCATGTAGACAAGCTCCTCCTACACAGGAATGGATCAGGCTCTGTTCCTGCCATCATTTGCAAAGTTAAAATTTTATTTTTGTATCTGCAGTAACACATTGCTTACTCACCACAAATTACATGCCACCTAAAATTCTCACAAGAAGGCAAAAGGTAGAGCCCTCTCAGACAGCTGGCTGCTGCTGCTGCTCACTGAAGCACCGGCTTCTACATCTTCCCAGATCATGAAGTGCTGAGAACCTTAATGAGCACAGAGGATACATCGGGATAAAGAGAAGAAAAGCCCAGCGTTCGATGGGGACAGGCTGCAGCGCATCTCCTCTATGGTGACACAACTCACTGTAACCCACAGATTCAGAAAAGAAATCCCTTCCCCACTTGAAGATTCAAAGATAAGTCTATCAAAGATAGACAGCTCTTGAGGACATTCAAGACTCATCTTTGGTGATGCCAGAGAGTTTCCCACCACCGATTTGCATCCGTCTCTCCCTTCCCTTGCAAACATCAAACCAAGGACACAAAACCTATCACAAAACCTCAGACTACAACACAGGCCACAGATACCTGGACATTCCGCTCCCAGATGCACTGCCCTGGGAAGAGGAGCTGGTGTCAATCCTACACACAGGCGCAGAGCAACACAGTGAGATCACTGTTTGAGAACAGGAAGGAGAAGATTTCAAAACTTACTGCAAAGTTATAAGAATCAAGACAAGATGATACTGGCATAAGGCTAGACATGGAGATCAATGGAATGGAATTGAGAATCCCAGAAATAAGCACTTATATTGATGGTCACCTGATTTCAACAAGGGCACCAAAACAGTCCAAGGAGAAAGATAGCCTTCTCAACAAGTTGTGCTGAGATAACTGTTTACACACAGGCAATATAAGGTGAAATTGGACCCCTCACACAATGCACATAAATTAACTCAAAATAGAGGAAAGACCTAAATGTAGAATCTGAAATCATAAAACTCTTAGACGAAAACACAGTAGTAAATCTTTGTTATCTTGAGTTGAGAAATGGTTTCTAAGGTATGTTGACAAAAGCATAAGCAATAGAAGAAATGAAAATAGATAAAATGGACTTCAAAATTAAAAGTTTTGTGCCTCAAAGGCTATTATCAAGAAAGTAAAGAAGCAACCAAGAAGATGAGAGAAAATATTTGTAATTTGCATATAAGTCATATCTAGAATATATATAGAACTCTAACAACTCAATAATAAAAAGACAAATAACTGAATTAAGAAATGGGAAAAAGATCCAATAGGCATTTCTCCAGGGATATGCAAATGTCCAAAAAGCACATGAGAAGATGCTCAACATCATTAGTCAAACCAAAAATCACAAAGATACCAATTTACACTCACCAGGATGGCTATCATAGAGAAGACAGATAATAACAACTGTTGGCAAAAATATAAGGAAGTTGGAACCTTCACACATTGTTAATTGGACTACAAAATGGTGCAGCCACCTTGGAAAAATCTCTCAATTCCTTAAAAACTTAAATATGTAGTTACTGGGTAACCTAGCAATTCTATTTCAAGAGAATTGAAAATATATGTACATAATGAAACAAAAACATATACGAATATTCACAACAGTCTTATTTATGACAGCCAAAAAATGGAAACAATCCAAATGTCCACCTGCTGAAGAATGGATAGAAAACATAGGACACAGCCATATAATAGAATGTTGTGTGACAATAAAAAGGAATGAAATGCCGATCCATGGATGACATGGATGAACCTTGAAAACATTATGTCGAGCCAAAGAATCAGCCATGAAAGTCCACATATTATTATTCCATTTATATAGAATGTCACATTAACACTTTAACACATTTCCTAATTCAGTAATATGAAATGTCCAGAATAAGCCAATCATAGAAATGAAAGATGAGTGACTATGAAAAACTGAGGACTGCCAGTGGGGTACAGGATTTCTTCTTCAGTGGTAAACAAGGCTGGCATTAGACAGCGGTGATGATTGCACAATTCTGTGAATATACTAAAACCCACTCAATTGTACATTTTAAAAGGGCAAATTTTATGTTGTGCAAATTATATCTCCATAGAGCCAATGGTTTCAAAGAACAAAAATAGGTGGTAAGCTCAGTAGACCACAGTTTGCCAACTTTTGGATTGCCAACTTTCCCATATTACAGTTGAGCAAAGTAAGACCTAACAAAAAAGACAACCCAACATTTGCTGAGCAGCAAGTGTGGTGAATAGAGGGCCTTTCCGTACACATTATCCACACAGTGGGTTATTTGGAACAAAAGCAATTCGAAGGAAAAACGCACATAAAACAAGTCGTAAAATGCCCTGAAATTATAATAACTATGTTTATTGAGCACTGTTTAAAAAAGGAAAAAGAAAAACAACAGCTTTCCCAACAAGGGTCTATTTACCATTTATGCCATCTATACCTAAAGAATGGGCTTGCGTTTTTAATAGTATGACTGCTGAAAGAGAGACAGACAGAGAGAATGTGTTGGCATTTTACGTGCACCAGAGAGAGTTCTAAATTAGGGCACCATCCACTAAAACCTAAGAACTGGCTGGATACAGTGGCACATCCCAGAGGCTCAGGAGGCTGAGGCAGGAGGATAGAGAGTTCAAAGCCAGCCTTAGCAAAAGCAAGCCACTAAGCAACTTGGTGAGACTCTGTCTCTAAATATAAAACAAAATAGGGCTGGGGATGTGGCTCAGTAGTAGAGTGCCCCTGAGTTCAATCCCCACTACCCCCTAACCAAAAAAAAGAAAAAACCCCTAAGAACTGGTTCTGTTTAGAGTATCTGAAGGGGCCATCCATGCCTGGAGAAGAGCTTACGTATGCACCCTAGGTCTCAGTACTTTACCTAGAAAGCCCTCTACACTGTCTGAGGAGAGATCCATACTGTTGCTCCATGGAAGATATTTCCACATTAACACAAAAATGACCACTGCCTCTGGACTCAGAGGTCTAGTCTCCTCAAAGATTGAACAAATCTTTTCCACTCCACAAGGACACTCAGCACCTGTGCCGACCAACATTTAATCAGCCCAGGCCAACAAAGGCTCACAGTTCATGTAAAGCATTGATACCTTCAGTTCTTGCTGAGAGGCTGGAAGAGAAGACCAGATAATAAACTAAGGTGTTTCCAGGGCAAGCTGGTCACACAACTCAGGTCTTCAGCAGTGACATCAGGAAGAGTAATTCTGTACTCTGGGGGAAGTCAGGGTATGGGGAAGCTAAAAGGGAACAAGTCCTGCTTCACAGACCAATTCCAGGGACTTGGAAAATAAGTGTTGTACCTCCTTGGGTTTTAGGAAACACAACAGTAAGAACTTAAAGAAATGACAAGGGAACCTACTGCTTTTGTCAAAAAGACACACAACTTTTTCTTTGAACCTCCAATTTCAGAACAGAGCATAATCAAGAAGAAATTACAGAGCCAGGCACAGTGGCGCACACCTGTAATCCCAGCACTTTGGGAGGCTGAGACAGGAGGATCACGAGTTCAAAGCCAGCTTCAGCAACAGCCAGGCGCTAAGCAACTCAGTGAGACCCTGTCTCTACATAAAACACAAAATAGGGCTGGGGATGTGGCTCAGTGGTCGAGTACCCCTGAGTTCAATCCCTGGTACCGAAAAAGAAAAAAGAAAAAAAGAAGAAATGATGGCTCCCAGGACAACTATATGCAAGAAAATGACCTCAGGGAATAATGCATATGTTTATGCATTAACGGGAAGAACAGTGGTTCAAATGAATAAAAATGGGCAAAGTTGTTAATTTTTGGCAAAGCTGCATCAAGAAAGATTGCTTCTGGAACATAGGGCTCAAAGACAGGAAAAGTAACACTTTATTTTTACCTAGAAGTAACGATAAATGGTGTTTCATATTCTATAATAATACTATTAGAACTGTAATCAGTCAAAACAAAAAAATTAAAATGGCTTGGGAATGTGACTGATTAACAACCACTGGTCAACCACATAATTGCTCAACATCTGTGGAAAACAATTTGGTAGTGTGCATGAAATACCTTAAAAACGTTGGGCCTTTTCACCCCATATCTATCTTCTGGAAACTTAATTCCCAAATTTCCAAGATTCATGGAAAACAATGTGATAATTTTTTTAATGAGGTAGAGCTATAAGAAATTTAACTAGAAATAAGTCTACAATACAATCATTTCAAAATGTTATGAAAACATATGATATGGTACTATTTTTATCCTAAATAATGATAATAAGTACATACAAGGAAAAATCTAGAGAGTTACAGACTCAATTGTTGCTACTTCAGGAAAAGAAGTCACTGTATCTTTCCACCCTGTGCACGTCTAGTTTGTCAGAACTTCTTGTTACAGATTGGGATAGCTTTTCTATTAAGGAAAAAAAATAAAAATATTTCTCTTTTTAATTATTTGGCCAATTAAGTCCCTAAAATATACAACCTACACTTATGCCAAATAAGCCTCTACAACATGTCATTTCAGTGGTTGCATGATGTGGCTATGCCATAATTTGTTTAAACAATTTTTAAACCATTCTCTATTATATTGGATATTTAGGTTGTACCCAAATTTTCACAACTATAAACAGAACTTAGATGGAAATCCTTGTGCCCAATATTTTCACGTATTTTTAATTACTTCCTTAGAATAAATTTCTAGAAGTGGAACTGCAGGTCCAAAATGTGGACCCAATGAAGGACTTTTGACTCCTACTGCAAAATCATCCCATTAAAAAGTCAACCCCAATTTGCCTCAACTGCAATACAGGGGTAGCCTTTCCCCCAAATATTACCATCTTTTCCAATTTTTTTTTCTGATTTGATAAGCAAAACAATCCATCACTTTTATTTGTATTCCTTTAGTGACTAGGGAAGATAACATCATTCAGAGTCACTTATTGGCTATTTATTATTATTGAGTGACCTGCTTGTTGATATGTCCTGTGCACTTTTTCTACTAGACTCTTTTTCTTTCCAAATTTTAAGTTATTTACCTAAGATTAGCTCTTTGTGATTAAAGCTAATGTGTGCCACTTGTTTTTGGTTTTGTATAAGATGTTTATGGTCACAAAATTTAAATTTGTATATATGTTCTCAACAACAAAATTGCATTCTGAACTCCAAATCACTGACTTGTTAATAGGCTTTTAAAATCTGTATTATCCACTATGCATAAGTATTTTCTCATTTGTCTTAATATCTTTTCTGCATATAAACCCCTATAAGACAGAAATAGGACTTTTTTTTTTTTTAATCCCTCATAGCAACAAGTAGACAGCCCAGAACATAGTGGAGCTCAGAACTGTCAGTTCAGGATGAAAAGATATGATGTCTGGGGATTTGTTTAAAAGCAATACAGTTAGGGATGGGAGATGAAAATGATGTAAAGATGAAACAGAATTGGCCACCTGTCAATCATTGTTGAAGGTGGTTCATCATACTATTATGCCTACTTCTTCGGGTTTTTAAAAATTTCTATAATCAAAAAAATTTTTTAATGTGTATTTGATTGACTGGGCAACAAGAGAGGAAATGTCTTGGATAACAATGGTGATGAAAATGAAAGACATATGTATCAAAGCCACTCTTATAGCACAATATAGTTAAGAGTACAGGCCCTGAAACTAGGCAGGCTGACTCCAAATCCTTTCTGGCTCTGTGGCCTCAAATCACTATTCACTCCCTCTGAAACTCAGTTTCCTTTACACATAA
Source organism: Xerus rutilus (assembly GCA_028644305.1). NCBI lineage: Eukaryota > Metazoa > Chordata > Mammalia > Rodentia > Sciuridae > Xerus > Xerus rutilus. The sequence continues at coordinate 28,759,183 of CM053401.1, forward strand.
GGGTATTAATAACTACCTCAAAAAGGTTGTAGTTGGAGACTAGTAGATGTAAAACTCAGTGTCTAGCACTTAATAGCTCTCTGTAAAGAGTCCTGCCATTGGGCTGGGATTGTAGCTCAGCGGTAGGACGCTTGCCCCACATGCGTAGGGCCCTGGGTTCGATCCTCAGCACCACATACAAAGCAATAAAAAAAATAAAGACATTGTGTCCATCTACTTTAAAAAAAAAGAGTCCTGCCATTGTCATTCAGAGACACACATGCTTGACAAACTACAGCCAGCCCTTCCTGGTGGTGGCAAGCCAGCACCCTTCCACTACAGCTGGAATTTCAGTTAATCAGCTTGGGCACCAAACAATCACTTGGCAGAGGACTTGGTAGGCCAGATGTCAGGAATTATGCTCCTGATACCCAGAAGAGAAAACAGAGATCACAGTAAAGGACAGAGCCTGTAGCTCCTCACTTAATAAGTCACCAAAGAGCCATAACTCCCCATCCAACGATGACATCAAGAAAAGAGAGTGGAGCTGGGTATGGTGGTACACGCCTGAAAAACCCAACAGTTTGGGAGGCTGAAGCAAGAGAATCTTGAGTTCAAAGCCAGCCTCAGCAACTTAGTGAGGCCCTAAGCAATTCAGCGAGACCCTGTGTCTAAATTAAAAGAAAGGGCTGAGGATGTGGCTCAGTAGTTAAGTGCTTCTGGGTTCAATCCCTAGTACCCCCCACCCCCCAAAAAAAAGAAAGAAAGAAAGAAAGAAAAGAAACGAGAGTGAAGATGCACTTTCTAAGTAGCTTCAAACTTTGGCCAAACACTGGCATCACCCAAGGAACTCAAAAATATGAGATCTGGGTCACACTCCCAGAATTTGATTTAATGGTCTGGGACATGGACATGGACTAGTGCTTTGAGACTTTCAAGAATCTAACGTGATCTCAGGGATGGGGCTGTAGCTCAGTGGCAGAGCACTCGCCTATCCTGTGTGAGGCACTGGGTTTGATCCTCAGCATCACATAAAAATAAATAAATAAAATAAAGGTACTGTGTCCATCTACAACTAAAAAAATATTTTTAAATAAATAAAATAAAAGTATGCTGTCCAACTACAAAAAAAAATTTTTTTTAATTACAAAGAATCTAACATGATCTAATGTGCAGTTTTAGTGTCACTGCTATAGGAGGCAAATGAAGTGTGTGTGTGTGTGTGTGTGTGTGTGTGTGTGTCAGAGAGTTGGGATGGGGCATAAGGAAGAAAGAGGACCAGGGGAAACAAAGGAAGAGAACAGAAGCCATAGAGTCCCATCTGAACTCCATTAAAGTCAACTCAGTCATGTGGTCTCAAGCTGTGTCCCACACCAGACAAACCCAATCGCATTAGACCCCATCATCCCCTCCATAAACTTCAAGAGAGTGTGTAATAATTCCCAGGGCTAAAATATGTTGTTATTAACACCAGGATGTATACATGTCAATATTCTAAGGAACATGAAACAAATGCAACTTGTCTGTAGGTTTTGGTCTTGGGAAAAAAAAAAAATATCCAGCTATGTGATGCTGGGGGTGGGGGAAGGAGGGAAGCATTTTGTCGCCAGCATTCAGGCAGCCTGTCAGTGTGACTGGAGCACACTCAAAGAGGCAGCCTCATTTCATACAGTTATTGCAGCATCTTTGATCAAGAGGAAGGCACATCCATTTCAATCACTTGAGCTGGGATGGGCTGTTGTCTGGCTGTCTGTCTGCCCACAGGGGTAAGCCAGCTGGGCCTGAGGACACATGGCAGTCCAGTAAGTGAGGGGTACCCGACATCTATACAACCTCCGCTGGGCTCCCAGGGCACTCTCATTTAGCAGTTCATCCTGGACTCATCTGGAAGTTCTTTTCCTTCAGCAAACACCACCTGGTCTGGCCTGGCCTCACCAAAACAAAAGCTGGCCAGCAGGCTGTCACGAGGGCAGGGGTCAACTGTCCTCATGAGCAACACACCAGGATTACACAAGCCTAGAGAAGGCAGAAAACAACCTTTGTGGACTCTGCCCTCCTCTCAATCAACTCTACCCCATCTCAGCCCCACACTGATCTGAGAAGGTCTGAGTTCCTCCCCCAGACATGGAAGCTCAGCAATGCCATCCAAACTATATACAAAGGATTTCCTGTATTCTTTTTACTAAAATAAATAATTAAAAAGAATTGATTTCTATTGTGTGCATGTACAAATATGTAATGATGAATCCCACTGTTATATAAAATATCACTTGTAATCCCTAAAAAAAAAAAAAAAAAAAAAAATTGAGAAATTGAGAGAGTTCAGCAATTTCCAAACGTGGGGAGTTTCAATGAAAGCTCTTAGGTTTTTCTTTTGTTTTCTTTGTTCCTTTAAGTGGTATCATCCATAAAATTTCAGGAAGACCTGAATAGTAAAACCACAGTAGAGACGGGACTCACAATGATAATGATGACATTTACATGGCGCTCATTTGTTCCCCGTGTTTTACATGTGTTCACTCATTCGATCCTCATCAAAACCTCATGAGGGAAGCTAGAATAACAACTATTAACAACAGGAATGATAATAGTAATATATCATATATATCATAATAAGAATAATACATCATATATGACTTAATGGTAATGGTAATATATAACATATGTATAACACATACTGATAGCAGAGATAATCATCTCCACTTTTCAGATAAAGAAACCATGACCCAGAGCAGCTGGCTGACTTGCCAGGTAGTGGGGCTGGCCTGGCACCAAGGCAGGCTGGCTCCAGAGGCAGCACACCACCCGTAGCTCCAGGCTGCCTCCCTTCAAACTGCTAGCTCCGAGGCCCCTGGAGGGCTCCAAGCTTGAACCCCAGTTCTGCACTGCACGTCCCGCTGCTGTCCCATCACCCACAAATGGGTCTGTGGTGAGCGTAAAACAAGGAAATGAATGAGGAGCACCTCCACCAGATTGGTAGGCACGGTCAGTTTACCCCACTGCTCGAGCCTGCCATATGCTGCGGTCAACTGGAAAACCTTTACCTCTCCACATTTCTAACCAGCAACACTCAGTCTGAAACCAGTAATCCCCTAACCCAGCCCAGAAATGAAACCTGAAACCTCAGACCAGGGGCCAGCCTACATCCTTTGCCCATTGATCCAGAATTACAGGAAAGCTTTAAATTCCTGAAGTCCTCCCCACCCCAGCTCCAGGACATGGACTCTCCCAATGATGCTCTATTGGACAAGGAGAGTCACAGGAACGGGGACCATCCCCAACCATGCCAAGCTCACCTTGTCCATTGACCTTCCCCACAGCACCTTTATCCAGCTGGCACACGTCCTAACTCTCTGAGAAGCCTCCTGCCTCCCAGCCACAAGCCTCTGTGAAGCAGGGGCAACCTAGAAACTTCCCTAAGGAACATCTTATTATCCCCCTGCTGTTGAGTTTCAGAAGCAGTCTGTGCCAATATCAACATAGTCTGCATTACTTTCACACAAAGCACTAACCTGAAGATCAGGTGGAATGAGAGGTGGGACTACCCTAAAAGAGATTTTCAAATCTGAGAGTACATACCCTCATGCATGCACGTGCACACGTGAGCACGAATGCTCTAGAAGCCACGGTATACTTTTTGCTCTAAGAGGACTCTGCTTTGTTCAAGGGCAGGGGTAGGAAGTAGGGGAGGGCAGAGGAGTAGTAATAAACAGTGAGAGGAATACCAAGGTTGCCCCTGGAAACTGGCAGGGATAAGAAAAAGTAATCAATGCAGGTCTGATCCTCAGAAGAGACGGCCAGCAGGGAGGATGGGGACCAAGCCATGCCAGTTTCCTGGCTCAGAGTCCCATGCATCTTGTCAGGGCCAAATGCCAGTTGGCAAGAGGTGGCGTGGAGGCTCAGGCAGGGGTAGACAGCATGCAGGGGAGTCCAAGAGCCACTCACTCAGCCGTTTCTCAGAAAGTGAAGGTGCCCAGCGGCTCACACGCTCTCAAGACACCTCCCCTTCTGCCCCAGCCCAGCACACAGCCTGGGAGACTTGTTCAAGGCCTCACCTGTGTAAAGGAGCCATCCTCGCCACACTCTGGGACAAACACAGCCTCCTGAGGCTTCTTGGCCTGCTCCAGGGCTTGAGCCCGCTCCAAGCGACACTTGCTCTGGCCAGCATCTAAAAGGCAAGAGGAGCATATTTCATATTTCACTTGGATTCCACCCTGAAGCCATGGCACAAAATGGCTGCCCACTGGCAGGAACGCAGAGAAACCCCTTCTACTAGCAGGGGAGCCCACGCCACCAGCTTGTCTAACAGTGTAGCTGATCAGCCTCAGCTTCCTTCCAATGTTATTCTTAGAAATGTGTGGTGGCAGTGAGGGTGGGGACTCATGTTTATAGCAGGTCCCGCTATTTTTCTCCCAAGTACCCCTACCCTTACCCAGGAAAAAAGTGTTCAACTTCCATTACTTTTTCCAGAGGTTTATTCTAAAACTAGTAAGTCCAAGTGGTCTCCAAGATGTTTTATACTTTCTTTAGAAAGGGAAAGGCTCTAGGGCAGCCTAATTAGCTTTCCATAATTCCTGTAATGTCCTGTAATGTAATTGTAAGCAATCGAGGGCCACCAATTCAAATATGCATAGGACTCAGGGAAGTGATATAAATAAAGTACAAGAAGAAGGGCATTCAGCTGGACATAGTGGCACATGCCTGTAATCCCAGCAGCTTGGGAGGCTGAGGCAGGAGGATCGTAGGTTCAAAGCCAGCCTCAGCAACTTAGCAAAACCTTGTCTCAAAATAAAAAAATAAAAGGGCTGGAGATGCAGCTCATTAGTTCAATCCCTCAGCACTCCCCCACCCCAGAAGAAGGGCATTCAGTCCCAAGAGGCCACTGGGAGTGCTAAGAACTATGTCAAACTGGAGACCAGGCTCCCCTTTAAGGGCCATGGCTGCTCAGCTCCAGTCATGTGCTACTTTGTAAGAACTCACACCTAATATTACCAGAAATTTCAATTTTGAAAAAGAAGCACAAAAAGCCAAATTGTTATTGTTGTTGAATACCCCAGTTTTTAAATGGTTGTCCCAAATGTTTTTAATGTTTTAGAGCAAATCAAACAAAACACATCTATGGTCAATAATTTGAAATTCCTATTCAGGGGTCATTAATAAAGCTTTGTATATCTGTTTTAAAACCAAAATAAACACAACAAAGGACCAGCCAGAAAACAACACATCTCTCTAAGCCCCAGCCTGGTGGCAGTAACTGAAAGACAGGGAAGTGCTCATTCCTTCAGGCAGAGCTTCTTCCTTCCCTTCTCCACCCCTGATGTTAGGGATAGAGAGGACAGCAACCCAGAGGAACAGAGGCGTGCTGAGTCCCCACTCCACCCCCTGCCGCAGTGACTGCACAGGGCAGGGACCTGTGGTCCCAGCAGCCTCCCCTGGACTCACCTTTGCATCGGCCTCGGTGGACCACACCCAGGGTCGGGTCTCGGCACTTGGCTCGCTGGTACTCACACGTGGTCTCATAGGACCTGCCATCGGATGCGCATATGGGTTTGAGTTGAGTCCTGGAGCAGTGGAGGTTGCACTGAGGGTCACGGTCACTTATGAGAAACTAGATTGGAAAAAAAAGAAAAAAAGAGAAGTGAAAGGTTACTTTTGCAAGGAAAGTGGGGGAAATCCCATGACTTCCTGTACTGAGCTGCCCTTGGGAAGAAGGTCCCAAATAAACCCAGAGTCATAAAACCCTAGAGGTGAGGGGAACTGAGCAGACACAAAGTCTAACCAAAGAAGGCATCCTCTGTACATCCTAAGAACCATGACGTCTAACGGACTGACCATGAACAGTCATTGCAACGAGCAATCCACAGGCCGAATCCCATTAAACATCCCAACAACCCAGAAGGGGTAACTTGCCCAATGTCACATAATTATGAGGAGTGGATGCTGAACTTGGACCTAATTCTGCAGGAAATAAAATCAAAGCTTTAACCTCTAGGACATTTGGTTCTCCACCCACGTAGACAGCCATGAAGACTCAAATCCAGAACACTTTCACTCTCCAAATTCCATCTTTGCCAGTTTTATTTATTAGATGATGGTATTGAGCCCCCAATCTAGAACTCTTCCATTTCTGCCCATAGTTCTCTGGCAGAATTACAAGTTAGGTGACTTTCTGTGATGAAGGTATTTCCTGATTTTAACAACAGTAATAATAAGCTTGGGAGATGCTTGGGAGGAATTCTCAAACACCTTCAATATATTCTTTTGCATTATGGAGACATCGTGAATTAAAGATAGAGCAAATTGGGGCTGGGGTTGTGGCTCAGGGGTAAAGCGCTTGCCTCACATGTGTGAGGCACTGGGTTCGATCCTCAGCACCACATGAAAATAAATAAAATAAAGACATTGTGTCCATTACAACTAAAAAACATTTTTTTTTTTAAAAAGAGCAAATTATTTGCTAATCCTCCTATTGAGTTATGTAGTCACACATAAATCTAGACTGGCCTCACTGGCCTCAGTAACATGCTTCACCAATAAAAGGGTATTGGGTAATATTTGGGGACTTCTGCACCAGGTCATGTGAAGGCTTGAAGTTTTCTCCTATCATATACTCACTCTGGGGGAAACCAGCCAACATGTAAGAAGCCTAACAACTCTAAGATCACCATACTATGAGGAAGCCCAAGTCAGCAGGTGTCACAACCACATGAGGAGAGAGATGCCCAAAAAACCCAGGCACACAGCCTTCAGATGAGTCCAACTCAGCTGTCAACTGACTACAATCAATAGAGATGAAAATAAGTAATTGCATGAGAGATTCCAAGCAAGAACCACCCAGCTGAGCCCAGTCAGCAAGAGAACTGACAGAGATAACAATAATCCATTGTTTTAAGCCATTAACTTTTGTAGTAGTTTGTTGCATGGCAATCATAAATAACCAGATCAAGGAACATATATATGATGCCTCTACCAAATCTCTTCATGACCATGAAATTCTTCATTAGTGAACCCTCTATTACCAACTGCTGAATGCAGCTGAAGAACAGTAATTAGACCAGTATAATCCACAATACCAGGAGACTGTTGGGGCCTGGAAGGGGTCCACTCTCATCCACCCACACAGCAGGGCCCTGGGCACAATGAAGACTCTCTCCATGGGGCTGGAGGGAGTGAGGCCTAGCAGTGTCAGGAGCACAGCTGTGGCCACCAGCAATGCTGAAGCTGGCTGTGTGTTGACACCAAGCTCACAGAGATTTCAGAGGTGTGAATACAGCTCTGCTTCAGACATCTTTGCAGGCCCACTGTGTGAAGCAAACAGTTGAGAACTTGTTGTCCAAAAGGGCAGAGAAAGGTCCAGAGGCAGTACCACACCCTTTAAGGGAAAACTGGAAACACACAGCCCTCTCCCAGGCGCTCAGCCAAATCGCGAGAGTCTGAGCCAGTCCATGACTACACAGAACACATCTCAGTAGTAAAGCCAGACCTGCCCCCACTACCGTGACTTCACACCCCAGTGCTGGGCTCAACCTGTGACACAGGCCTCATTAGTACAGATGGGGCAACTCAGCCCCTCTTCAGAGGCCCTGTGCTCCCACACATCACAGGTTAAACCTGAGTCCTGCCCAAAGGTCAAAGGGAAATGTCCCAATGTCTCTCATGAGCACACCATTGGATAGAGCTTACTGTTCTTGAGTAAAAAGAGAGAAGCTACAAAGTCCTATCAAAGTCCACTCAGTCGCCAGCGGGTGCACCAAGAGATGAGCTAACGAGGACAGTATGGGAGGCAGGGGTCTACACATCAACCCCTGTGCAGGATCTGTGGTCTCGACTCCCCTAGGGTTGCCCAGCTTAAAACACTTGAGTGGCATCCTGCTGCCCTTGGGACCTCCACACGGCATCCAGGCCTGGCACAATCTGACCTAGCTCCCCTCCCTGGCCTTCCTCTGACTATGTCCCCTGTTCACCACTTGTGCACACCACAGCCAGCTCCTTTCTCCAGTGAGCTCCAGGGCTCTGTCTTCTGCCCCCCTCCCACCCTGCGTCGGGTCTGGACGTACAGTGACTCTTCTGGGAGGCTTTCCCTGACTCCCAGGTAAGGCTAGGTCCCCCCAAATAATCTTTCATATCTCTCTTCCTTCATGGCTCCTAACAGTGTGTGGTGATGAATTTATTTGTGTAATTTGATTAACGATGGAACCCCCAACTCTGAATTTCCAGATGACAAGGATAATGTCTATTTGACCTAGAAACACATCACCAGCCTCCAGCCCTTGGTTATTTGTGGGATGAACGCTTTCCTTTAGTGGCACTTCCTGTGCAACATTACCTGAAAACCTGCTGGTATGAGGTGACAGGTCTGGTGTCCCAGGATCCTGCTCGCTGGGGTCCCCTGGAACCACTCCTCCTCGCAGTACTTTGAGGCTTGCCCTTCTCAAGCCATGTCATTTCCTCTGCCCACCCTACAGCATTATATGGTGGGCAGAGGTAGCCCAGAGGCCCCTGTCCTTGCCCCACTTCAGAACCAGAACCTCATCAAAAGCATCTCACAGGGCTGGGGCTGTAACTCAGTGGTAGAGCGCTTGCCTAGCAAGCATGAGGCACTTGACTCAATCCTCAGCACCACATATAAATAATAAATGAATAAAATAAAGATCCATCAACAACTAAAAAAAATAAAAAGCATCTCACAGTTGGGCATGGTGGTGCATGCCTATAATTCCAGCAACTCGGGAGGCTGAGGCAGGGGGATCACAAGTTCAAAGCCAGCCTCAGCAACTTAGAAAGGCCCTAAGCAACTCAGCAAGACCCTGTCTCAAAAAGTAAAGGGCTGGGGATGTGGTTCAGTGGTTAAGTGCCTCTGGGTTCAATCCCTGGTTCCCACTCCACCCCCCCCCCCAAAAAAGCATCTCACAGTGGGCTTGAAGCACTGGGAGGGTGGGACTGTCTCCTCCAGAGATTTAGCATTTAGTGTTGGGCCCACATAGGCTTTTGGTAAACAGCGTTTGATTCTGTGAATTCACTTTTGTTTCTGTTTGTGGTCTTACTCTGTAACAATGAAAGGCAGTGTTGCCTAGTGGTTGGAAGCATGGCTTTGGAGCCAGGCTATGGATATCACTCCCAGTAGGGCACACACAGGCTGTTTCTCCTTGGGGAAGTTAACCTAATTTCTCTAGGCTTCAGTGTTCTCATCTGCAAAGTGAGAATACTTACCTACTTAGCCTCCTAGGGTTATTATGAAAATTAAATTACCTATCATGCCATAAGTCATAAATAAGTTCTTATCCATTTTCTTTCTTTGGAATTTAAGTAGGGTTGGGGGTTTTTTTGTTTGTTTGTTTTTATTTTTGTTTGTTTGTTTATAGGAGAACATACCCAAAAAAGGAGGGAGAGAAAAAGACAAAGTTTCTTTTCAAAATGTAGAGGTTACCCTGTTGTCTGTTCTGTAGCTCACAGAAGAGAGCCTCAGGCGTCACCGTGGCATTGAACTACGGGCCATAAATCTGGTTTGGAAATGGTTCTCTCTGCACCAACAGAGACTCCACAGCAGCTGTGCCAGAGACCCGCTCAACAACAAGAGGAGACTCTGTGCACAAACAGACAGGTCAAAGAGCCCCAGAAGACCCACCTACCTAACACATGGAGATGGTTCTTGGCTTTGGAAGGACTCCTAAGAGTCCCATCTAGAGACTGCTGGCCCTTGGGGCCCTTTAAAAAACCCAGACACAGCACAGGGCCATTGCTAAAGACCATCTTCAGTGGACTCTGGTGTCTCGTTTTTAATCTGTTTTGGGAACTGAGTGTATTTGTGATTGCTTTCAGAAACAGGCAATGAGCTCTATAAAACACAGCCTCATAGAAGAGATTAATTACTCTGGGTCCACAAATACTGAGGACAAAGCAATCCTCCAGTCCGTCCATCCCTCTGTTCCTCTCTCTATCCAGTGAGTGGACCCCAACAGTAAGCCCAGCACCTCACAGACCCAAGAAACACACAAGCAGTATGGCCCCGCCCTCCATGAGCTTACACCCTAAGATGGAGACCCCAAGCAAGCAGCTACCACATAGTATATTAGCAGAAATCACAGCCATACTAAGAGAGGACATAATCCTAAGCACTCCACAACAAGACAAACCATACAATTCCCTAGAACTTTCCACCATGATGGAAATGTCTATGTCCCTGCTGTCCAGACTACAGGTAGCTATGAAGCACCGAAACACAGCAAATGCGACTGAGGAAGCAAACATTTAGATGTCTTTAATTGTAGTTAATTTTAACATAAATGACCATGTACAGCTAGAGGCTACCATATGCAAAAGCCCAAGAGTGGAAGAAGGGTAGGCCTCAACTGAGTTTTTCCTGGTTGAGTCAGGTGAAGACTGATTGGACCAAAGGAAAAAAGAGCAGATCCTGGGAATAGTTCCTGCATTTTGAAACTAGACAGCAAATCAGTCCATTAATTATAGGTCAACAGCCAAGTGACCCCAGGAGATTGTCACAGTTCACATGAAGTCACGAGAGTCTTGCAGGGGACGGAGGTACAGGATAGAAGTCCTCGGCATCAGGCCGAGACTGTGGTCACTTCTCTTACAACACAAGCAAAACTCAAAGAATTGGAGTCACCCTGCTGGGACATGACCCCTGGATCACAGAAGTCTGTTGTTGTGGACTCAAGAGCAATCGTGATTGGTGAGAATTTCTGTTGTTGGACAGGGCCAAGCAGTCTCTCTGACAAGCCAAACACTGAGCCATTTTCCTCTAGGAGGGAAATTGTGTTTTCATAAAAATCCCTACATAGATTCCTTTCCTTCTTCCTAACCAATAGACAATAAAAGCAAAATAATAATATTAAATATGATTGCCTCATATGGAAGCCAAACAAAGAGCGCCTGGACAATTGTGCATCTGCAATTGTCTCTCCCACCCTTTTTCCTTAGGGAGTAGATGACTCCAAATATTTTGTGTTATGCTCACATTTGTAAAGTAGGACAGGCACTTGGTCTACATATAAACAAGTCATCCTTTCTATTGGAAAAGTAAGCTGTTCGCTGGGGGTACCTCTGCCATAAGGGAGATCAGAGTAGGAAAAAAAAAATCAATATTCAACCAATAATCCCTTCCATCTGAAAGGCACACATGCTGATCCCTAGAGTAGAATGCAAACCCTGCCAGGGCTCTTGCCCAGGAAGACCACCCCAAGACCACAAGCCGTGTTGGGTTTGACTGACTGCCAAGTTTCCATGACAATGTAGGGAACAACAGAGCCAGCCCACAGCTCCATCTGAAAGGATATGTTCAATTCTTCCTAATAAAGAGCGATTCTCACAGTTTCCCCTTCCACCTACTAGTACCATGTTGATTTAACCTATGGCTAAAACTATAAACAAGTATTTTCCTGGTAACGTGCATATCTCTCCACTTTCCCCAGGTATAGAGGAGTGGGGCAGAGTCCTACTAAAACACTCTTGGTAGTAGGTTTGGGACAGTGAAGTCTACAATTAGGAGTAGCACTTGCATTTCTTTAAACAATAAAATATTCAAAAATCACAGGCCATTCTACTGTCATGCTTATCTAAAAAGAACAAAATTTAAAAAAAAATCACAGGCCAAACTCAAAACAAATTTGAGGGTTTTATTTAATCAGTTCATACAAAACACAGCTTTAAGTGCTCTCTTTTAACATTTCTGCTTCACTTATCTATTGCTGCAAAGCAAACTACCCCTCATTTAGTAGCCTGGAACAATGATTTATCATTTCTCATAATGCCATGGGTTGGTGGGGCTCAGCTGGGAGGTTCTTCTGCTCACCACGGTGGCAGCTGAGGTTATGTGTTAAACTGTATCTGGTTGGAAGCTTGGTTGGTGCTGGAACGTTCACTGTGGCTTCACCCTGAGCTTCAACTGGGATAGCTGGAATGGATGAGGGCCAGTGGGGCCTCTATAGCTAGCAGCTCTCATCCATGATGGCTTCATTTAGTCCCTTATTACTCACCTAAATGTTTGACTCTTTGCCACCAGCCTTTGCTCTCCTTTCAAATTCAAATTCTAAGCTGAACGTGATGGTACACGCCTGTAATCCCAGCACTTTGGGAGTCTGAGACAGGAGAATCCCAAGTTCAAAGCCAGCTTGAGCAACAGCGAGGGGCTAAGCAACTCAGTGAGACCCTGTCTCTAAAATAAACACAAAATAGGGCTGGGGATGTGGCTCAGTGGTCAAGTTCAATCAACCTGGTACCAAAAAAAAAAAAAAGAAAAGGAAAAAAATGTTCAAATTCTACTCTGAGTGCCCCTGAGCTTATCATCCTCAAAAGCAAACACTTTCATGTTTGAAACATCACCATTAGCTTCCTAGAGCTTCAGATACATTGTGTTCATACTTTTATCAAAAAAACCTCAATAGACCAATAAGGTAAGGAAGGGGAACAAGAAGGAGGATGGAGGAAAGGGTATGGGAAGTACTGGGGAACAAAATCTACCAAATTATGTTATGTCCATGTATGAATATACCACAACAAATCCTGCTTATATATATAATTACAATGCACTGATTATAATAATAATAAAAGGGAATCAGTAGAGCAAGCAGATGGGAAGAAAGTACTGGAGAACTACACTTATCAAATTATGGTACAAATATGGCATAATAAATCCCTCTATCATGTATAATTATAATGCACCAATTTTTAAAAAAAACCCTTCAACATATATTATCATTTATCTGCTTATATGTCTACAAAAACTGTATTTACCCCTGTTTATATACATAGGGCTTAACACGGTGCCTGATGCAAAATAGTTGTTCAGTTCATGTTTGGAGAATGAATGGATAAATACCAAGCCACACCTAACACATTATGCATAAGTGCCCCTGTCTCTATGGCTTACTGTTAAAGAGACAGATTCTCGTTCGAACACCACCAGAAGCTTAAAAATCCCAAGCATAGAGTATTGGAAGCTGTTTGTTTTTTCTTTTCTGTTAAAGAACATCAATTAAATAAGGAAAGTCATACATTAAAAAACAGTGTTTTTCCCTTGAATTAAAGAAAAGGAAAATAAATTCCTAAATCATTAAAAGAAGGTAGCAGTGTGGCTAAGAGAATACCCCCAAACTCAGAGCTGCTATCCTCAGGTAATCATGGAATTTGCTTGCAGTGAACCTGGTCCGGCCTCCTCACCCAGGCCTGCAGGAACCCCTTCCGCCATCCTGGGGGTACCATGTCACCCAGAAGTCAGGCAGAAATCTGAGACATCTAGATTGCTGAGCCTGAAATGAGTATACATGTCAAGTTGAAAAACTGACAAACTGCCTGAGTGCATGGCACTCTGGCTTCTCCGGCAGCTACCATATGCATTCACTTGAGTAAGAAAACAGCTACATGACAGAATGGATTCACCTCTAAGGCACTTCCATTCATTTCCCACAGATTCAGTGTTGTAAGCATCTATGAGTTTTCTCCACCAGCAAATGCCCTATCTGCAAATGCGGACTTGAAAGAGAAGGGGGAACATCCCTACCTGTGTGCCTCTGGTGAGAAGGAGGCAGATGGAATCACAACCCCATCCAACTGCTCCTTCTTGCCTCCGGACTTGAACATGCTGACCCTCTCCCTGGAACATGTTCCACCTCACAGACTCCTGTTCATCCGTCCAATCGCAGTGCAAGTGCTGCTTCCTGGAGGAATCTGACTCTCCAAGTAGGTTGGGACCCTCTTACTTTCCACTGTGGCTCATGCCACAATCGTGATTTTTAAAACCCATTTGGTTAGTTAGACATTTCTTGCCCGCCCTTCCCCAGTAGGCTGAAAGCTCTCGATGGGTGGCACCTAAGATCTAGGTGCCATACCCCTGGATGCCTGGCACCCAGCAGATGCCTTGCACAAAGTGGGTCTTCCACAAATACGTGTGGCTAAGATGAATGAGGAGGAAACCAAAACTCGGCAAGGTTAAGCTAGCAAGTGGTAGAACATCCTTTAGGTCCAATGAATGGCTTGATTCTTTCTACCACACTAGTGTCTCCCTCAGGGTAAGAATATCAAGTTCTGTGCCGTGAGGTCTGCTAAGGCGGAGTGGGGGGTGCACTGTTGCCAGCATTAGCAACCATGGTTGGGGTCTCTGGCAGCAGCCCCTTGAGTAGACAAGAAAAGAAAAGGACTCCAGAAGCAAAGAGAGCTTCCCTAAGAGCATATTTTTTCAAAGTCCAGCTCAGGTTTTTAGAACTCAAGCACTTGCAAGCATCTCCGGGAGGCCCACCTGCTACTGAATGGGGGAAATGCCTCTCCCAGAGTCGATGCTTGGAACTGAGAGGCGCATGGCATTCCACCCATCTAGCTACGGCTCAGCTTCCTACTCCCGCACTAGGGACCATCACCTTTTGCCACCTGCCTCACCATCTGCAACACCAGACCTTGGCCTTTCTCTCCCGGGGCCACATCTTTGGGACGGAAGAGGAGTTTCACATTAAACCATCACTCGCCCACCCACTGTCAAATCCGTCATCCCCACTGAAAATCCACATCCCCACTTGGGCCATCTGGAGCTCACCCTTCCCTGACCCCACGACCACTGCATTTACACAGGTGCGAAGGAGGGCCTCCCGGCAGCTTCAGAGTGGGACTCGCAGAGATGGAGGACAGGAGATAAGGGAGGTCAAAGGGAAGGGGAGGCCGGGCAGCAACTCCGTGCCTGCTCTTCCTCTGCACACCTCTGCCTTGGGCCTGACAACAGCACAACCCCATTAAAGGGCTTTTCACGCTGCTGAGGGAAAGCAGACACCCCTGCCAGCTGTGGGGCAGCTGGAACCACTTCTGTTGTTTTAGCCAGAAGAGGCCTGACCTTAGTCACCCCTCCACCACCCCCTCCCCAAGGGAGGAATTTAGTGGTCACTTCACCCACCCACCCAGCTTCCCTCCTATGCTGTGGCCCCCCACAACCATGGGGATGAGCAGTCAAGACCCATGAGGGAAGGCTGTCTTTCATCAGGTGCCCCTGGTGGGAGGATGACGGGGTCAGTGAGTTTGAGAGAGCAACTGGGACTCAGGTCTAAAGAGAACTTACTCGGACCCTATCTGCACCCCCAAACCCATGCCCTGTGCCAGCCTTCTGGAAAGGTGGGTACACAGAAAGTGTGGATCAGGTCATCAAATTTCCAAAAAAATGAAGCATTATTCTAAGTGAAGGAAACCAGACTCAGAACACAACATGGTACATGATTCCATCTCTATGACATTCTGGAAAAGGCCAAACTAAACAGAAATCAGATCAGTGATTACCAGAGACTGGAAATAGGAAGAGAAGCATGAGAGAATGTTTGGGGGAGATGGAAATATTCCTAGTTATGGTAATAGTTATACAACTATATAAATTTATTGAAATACATAAACGTGTATACCTAAAAAGGGGAGCTATACCGCATGTAAATTATATCTCAATAAACAAAAAAGAGAAAAACATAAAACACAAAACTAAAATAATAATAATTCCAAAGAATGTTTGCTTTGAAGGGCCCATCAGACCCACACTCCTCCCCACAGGTACTCAGAGAGGTTTCTGGACCTTTCCTCCCCCTCCCCCTTCAGTTACAAGGCACTATGCTAGGTGCATTTCGGGTTATGAAAATAAACAAGAACATAGGCCCTGCCCCCAAGAGCTGATCTAATTGCAAAGACTGACGCGAGGACAGCTAACTCCATAGGGGCTGCATATTTTAAACTAGCAACCAGGAAGCAAAGCCTAAGTTTCCAAAGGACAAGAAGATAAAATATGTGAAAATGGGATGCTGGGAAGCCCAAGAGGGGAGATGGTAGAAGCTAACTCCTGAAGCTGAAAAGAGAGGAGGGGCAGAGTGGGGAGGGAGATTTAAAAAAAAAAAAAAAAAAGAGGCATCCTTACAGCCAAGAACTGCTGAGCACCTAAGATGCCCCAGAGCTGGGCTGCATACTGGGGTCAGAGCAGCGGACCCATCTTCTGTGGGTCAGAGGTTAATTCAGACTGGAAGGATCCAGGAGGATTTCTCAGGGATGGGGCTGGAAACTGGGCCATGAGGATTTCTAAAAGTAGAAAGGGATGTGTAAAGGTCATTCTAAGCTACAATCACAGTTACACATGAGTGGACAAGTGAACTAGTTTCAAAATACAGTTTTGAAACTACCATTTATAGAAGTAAGGTTTAGGGCTGGGTTGGGGGTGAGATCATGGAGGGTCTTGAAACCCTACAGCTGTCTTTTCTTTTTTAAAGAAGTGGTAGCCAGTGAAGGAAGGAAAGGGCAAGATCAAACCTAAACAAAATCTCCAACAGGAGAATGAAAGACAGCAGAGGGAATGAGGAGGAGGATCTTTTCCTGAATATGGACAGGGGAGATGAAAAAGAGGGGCCTATTCGGGTCAAGGAAGTCACTGGGTGTCCCAGGTAATGCGTCTGGCCACACTGCAGACAACAAGTTGAGCAAACCCAAGCCGATCAGCAGCCCCCAAGACCTGCAGTTCCCCACAGACAAGTGATGACAGAATCTCAGGCACATTGAGTCTCAGAGCCTGACATGCCACCTTCTCCCCTGGAGCTGAAAAGCAGATGCACCAGGTGGAATCTGAAGTCACTGGATGAGCTGAGACCACTAAGGACCAAATAGCTATCTGTGGAGAATAGAATTGCTGCAACACAGCCCTGTGGGACTTCTGCGAGGCCAGGAAGGGAAAGCTGGCATGCTGCAAGCATGCATCTCATTGAACAAGCAGGGTTCTACAGATAACCACCCTTGAGCTCCACCAGGACCTCCAATCTATTTATCACAGACAAAAGCATCTATTTTTGTTACCTGCTTGTACTCCCCCCCCCCCAGTCACTAAATACTGGCCAACAGAACTCAGGAAACAAGAGCTGGGAGAAAGTCACCCCCTTCTCATCCTTCAAACTCTGCCACCAATGTAAATAAAAACTCTCCTCACTCCAAATGAAATAAACAGAAGGCACTCCAGAACCCAGGACCCAGATTTTTTCTAATCTTCTCAGCTCACTAGCACTGGGAAAAAATAAAGACTTATGTAACGGTAGGACCCAAGAAGCAACAGTCTTGTACTTGGGGTGCATCCAAGAGACTATGGATTATATGATGAGGCCCCAACTTTCAGGAGTGCAGAGGCAAAGAGGACAATGGAGTTTCTACGTGCCTGTTTGGTTCTAAGGGCCCCACTCTTCATCCCCATGACACACTCGTCAGGTAATAAGGGATTGTTAAATTAGCACTCTCTCTCCAGCTGGCAGGAGCAAGGGATTCAGTCGAGGTTAGTGACTCTTTACAAGGTTATCCTGACACTCCTACAGGTCAGCAACAAGATCCAAGTCTGCTCTGAGCACTACTAAAAACAGAAATATCTAACATGTCACTGAGCATCCTGGCTGGTGGCCACAGGTCCAGACACTCCTTCTGTGCCACCTGTCCCTGCCCCACCACACTCTGTCCCACCATCACTAGTATTATTTTGCACCCAGTGATATGTGACATATGTTTGACAACTCAGAAATAGAGAGAGGAATTTAGGTAGGGGTAATGACTGGAGGGCATGACTAGGGTTGGCCCCAATTCAGCTGGGTCCTGAGTAGTGATTGAGCCCCTCTGGTTGGAAGAACATCATCCTGAAATAGACAGTGTTGTTTCCATTGGAGACTTAATGAGATCCTGGGCAGAGCAGGAGGTACAGAGCCAAAAAGGGCATTTGAGAGATTCAAGATCCTTTAAGAGGTTTTGGGTACTCACAGAGAGCTATTTCAGGGCCTTGGTGACAAAGAGGCACAGAAATGAGACAGCGCCTTCTCCCCATCTCTGTATGAAGCCCAGCCCTGCTCTGGCACCTGAACAGCTTTGGCAGCAGCTGGAGACAATTCCACGGCCCAGACCTGTGTGCCTTCACGATGGGCACTGCCAGCAATGAGTTTCCTTTAGGCAAAGGGGAAATGTATGAATAGTTTGTGGAAGTAGTTAAGGCACCGCAATATAGGGACATAGGGGGGTTACTATTTGAGCAGATGAGGGTGTTGGAGTCCTTGTAACTTGACAGTAAATGTAAATGTAGTGACATCTTGTAATCACAGATAAGAGAGGCCTGGATGGACCAGTTATGAACAGAACAGCTGCTCAGGTGAGCACAGGTCCACTCAGCAGGCTGT
The DNA here is from genome assembly GCA_028644305.1 of Xerus rutilus. Classification (NCBI taxonomy): domain Eukaryota; kingdom Metazoa; phylum Chordata; class Mammalia; order Rodentia; family Sciuridae; genus Xerus; species Xerus rutilus. The sequence goes on from CM053401.1 coordinate 28,777,323, forward strand.
GGAACTCAAAACAGGCGTCCCTGGACTTAAAGGAAAGACTTACAGAGCCCCGTTGTAGATCCAGAGATCTACTTTCCACAAAGACTGCACTGGAAACAGCCATTAGGCTTCCAGGTTGGTCAGCTGAATGCCTCAGTCCCTCATAATGGGGCTGAAATAAAGCTAATAACACTCGGCCCAGAATCAGGGGGAGATTGAAGGGGTTGGACTTGGATCATGACCCAGACAAAAGGGCTGACCAGCTTGAGCCTATTCCTGAGCCAAGACATGTAAGTGTCCATTATATGGACACATGAATACACATGTGCCCACACATGCTCAGAATAGTCCTTAGGAAGTAATATTTGCAAAAAAAAAAAAAATTGCATGAAAGTCTCAGTTTTCCTCTGCTCACAGCTCTGTACTGTGAGGTACATACACCCTTTGATATCAAATATAGCTTTGATATCACATATAGCTTCCAATGGAGGTGAATGGGACTCTGAACCCTCAGGCCACCCACAAAAGTCACAGACACTTCTAGTCCCTTCCACAATGGGTCAGTTGTGCTAGCTGGGCCCTCATCTAGCCACTCATAACAGCACCAGCCCAACAGGATCCTGACTGGTAGAGACCCCAAACCCGCTTCAGGAACAAGCAGCTTACCCTGAAAGACAAACTCTGCTCTTGGTCAGGTCTCTTTTCTCATCCTGCTACAGGACTGACTTTAGCCCTCACAAGCCCACTACTTCAGATTCTTGGTGGTGTTGCTGCTCGTTTTCTGGCCTTGGAAAATATCTGTCTGCTCACACACTGTGCTGTAGGCCCTCCAGCGTTTACCACCTACTGTTCTGATCCACACAAAGAGCCCCAAAGCAACCTCACATAGCCCACCCATGATAAAAGACCTCCACGCAAATTCCCAACAAAGCAAAAGGAAGAGGCAGAAGTCTTACATCCTCCTACCCCTGGGAATTATCTCCTGGCTCTATAATAACTAAATAGAGCAGCTAGTACACTTTTAATGTCATGGGATTATCCCAAAGGAAAAGGGCATTTTAGTGCCCGTTCCACTCAGGCAAGATCCTATAGCATGCACATCTTCGTATGGACTTGTGCAGTGCAGCAATGTACTCTGACAAGGGAGATAACAGAGAGGGAAATGTTTGATCCATAGCACTTGAGGAAATCCACTCCCCTACAGCCCTAAGCCCTGGGGATGAAGTTGAGCAAGTACAGATGAAAACTATCAGAAGAGGAAATCCCAGCCTTGCTGTATCTCCTCACTTTGTTGGGGCCGTGTATGTTTAAGCCGTGTGTTTCCTTTTATTGCAATCTCCACGGTCATCTTAAGACCCTGCTGTACTGGTGCCCAGCTTCAGATCACCAAACACACGAACACAAACATGCACACACAAGAGAGTGCACATGTGCGCACGCACACACCAAAAGCCCTTCAAAGTCATTTACAGCAGCAGCAGTTTGGCCCACGTGGAAAGGCCCTGTGCCGTGTAAAACCTGTTGCCATCAGACCATCTCCAGCCGAAAATCCCCACTGCGTTGCTCCGACAAGGATTGATTACGGCTGTCCAGGGCCCAGCTCGGCTTACTTCACACAAGTGTGAGGCTGTTCTGAGCAGGAGAGAAACCCTGTTGACCGAAACTGGACCAAGGCAAAGTAAACAAAACCATGTCAAATTCTACAGGCAGGAATAGAGGATCAGTGGAAAACCAAAGCAAAGCCCTTCCTGGGGGAAAGAAAGAATGAGTCTTCCATGTTCTAACCTTTCTAGTTCCTGAGCAGAGAAATCAATTTTCTGTGAAGTCTCAAAACCTGTACTTGATTTTTGAGGATCTTTGTTCTGTGAATACGGACACAACCACCCGAAGGTTCAGATTGCCCTCCAACATGGGGTTAGGCAGCAGGATGCAAAGGGCATTTGCCTTTGCACTTAGCAGATCCTGTCTCTCAAGAAATCCTGGGGAAGCGAGATAGAAAGGGCAAGCTAAAGCTGCTCAGCAGAGCCTGTGGGCACGCCAACGATCCAGGCTTTGCAGCTTTCTGATGCTGGATAGTGTCCACAGAGGCTCAGTACTAAAGACTTCAGCCCCGTCTCCAAAGAGGTTCTCAAGACTGTTTTTGAGCAGGAAAATGCTTACAATATAAAGTTAAATAAAACTAAAGCAGAATATCAAACATATATGTAAATACATACATATATATAATATATGCATATATGTATACGTGTGTTTGTATGTGTGTGTGTGTGTCTTCCTTGTACCCAGAGAAAAAGACAAAAGACAGGAAATACACAAAAATGTTCACAGTGGATTTCTCTAACTGGTAAGAATACAGGTGGAGGTTAGATGCTGCTATGGTCTGAATATAAGGTGTCTCCCAAAAGCTCCAGGAATGTTCATAGTGAAATGATTGCACTGTGAGACCTGTAACCTAATCAGTCCATGTAAGTTTGAATGGTCTGACTGGATGGTAAATGTAGGCAGGTGGAGCATGTTGGAGGAGCTGGGTCACTGAGAGTGTGCCCTGGAAAGGTGCATCTGCCCAGCAGCTCCTTCTCTCTCTGCTTCCTGGCTGCCAGGAATGGAGCAGCACTCTTCCACCATCCCCTTCCACCATGATGCTCTGCTTCAGCTTGGGCCCCGAGCAATGGAGTCAGCCCACCATGGACTGAGCCTCTGAACCATCAGCCAAAGTAAACTTTTCCTCCGCTAAGTTGTTCTCGTCAGGAGTTTTGGTCACAGCAATGAAAGGCTGACTAACAGATGGGACTGGTATTTTTCTTTACACCTGTCTTTAGTTTCCAAGTTTCCTACAATAAGCCCATTGTACAAGGGTAATGATGAGAAGCCCACCCAAAACTCCACGCCGATTGACCCAGACCTGTCTCTAAAGCAAGGTTGCATGCAAATTTCTACCCTAAACTCTGATGTCACCACAGGATCATCCAAGGCTGACAGCTAATGGCCCACACAAGGCCAGGGACTGGAAGGATGCTGGCCTAAATGTGAAGTGTGAGGGGAAGATGCCTCCTCAGTTTTTCACTCAGGACTCTGGGTTTCCTGTTCTGGTGCATCACACACAGCTCTAGAAGGTCGGTATCCTTTCCAAGTGATGTCATTAGCTTTGCAGGGCCCAAGTGACCTCTTGGGCAGCATCCATCCAGGCAGCAGCCTCCTCCCCGCATGGTCTCCCTCTTCAATGCAGATGGCATGGCCAGGCAGTCTCCAACCTTCCTCATGAAAGTGACTCTGAGTCTCCCGGTGGGGATGACCTCTAATCTCCCAGTCCAGAGCAGAGTTGTGATAAGGTCTGCCTATAGCATTCAGCAGCCTTTCAAAGGCACATTTGTGCCCTGTATCTGCCATTGAACTAGAGGGTGGTGATGGGTGGTAAATATGTCATCAGCTGGGGGATGGGAAGGGATAAAAATTGCACAACATTAAAAATAAGACCTCACAGACCTCAGAGCTCCAACTCCAGGTATGAGAGGGAAGCAGAGTACTATCTGCTCCCCATTACTTCTGAAAGATGCCCTTGGAACAAAAATTTTTTTGCATTTATTTCTTCACAAAATTATTCAAAACCTGCAAGGAAGTTTCACATCCTAGCTCTTCAATTTGCTTCATCCATTGATTCAATAAATACCTCTTAACTTCCCTCCGTAGGCCAGGCACTGTACAGAGCACTGGGTACACAGGAGCCCTCATGACCTCATAAGTTATACTGAGTCTCTACAAGCTTCACATTTATACTTCATGTGACTAGGTCCTCGGTACCAGTAGGTGACAGGGTCAGATAAAAGGCGCAGACTTCAGAGCAGGGCTAAGCCAAAGCACCCACTGTAGCAGAATTCTTGAGGAGTTACCACACAGATTCCCCCAACAAAAGACATCTCCATTTCAAACCTGATCCAGAAAAACAGATCAACTCTAAACATAACTCAGAATGTTAGTTGACAGTAGGAATTGTGGGGGGCCCCAGTCAAGTCCAGAGGTTGCTCAAGTTTACCAGAGTACTCAGACTGTCAGGAAATGAGGCTGACTTGTCTCCCAGCCCAGTCTCCAAGAAGACAGGGCTGAACGTAACGTGTGCAGGCGTACTTGGCACCGTATAAGAAACCATTCCTTCTACAGAAGAGGACAATTTTTAAATTTCCCTTTCTACCTCAACATCCTCCGAAGTCCCAAAAGCATCTCTGAAGATGATGCTTTGGATTCTCCATGCCAGAAGGAATCTGATGGGGGTCTCAGTTTCCACCAGAAAACTGTCCACCACCATATCATCCTTCAGTGCAGGAGTTCCAAGGAAGGAAATGGCACTTATCCAACCTAGACTATCAAACAACTAACTGCACAGCTGGAATTTCAAAGCATTCTAAGAAAGAGCTGAGAGGAAGAGGTCATTACTAGAAATAAAAATTTCAGGAGGCTCCCTCTTAGTGCATTCCCTCTTTGTGACAGGCACGTGGTTAAGTATTTTAAATTATATTAATTGCTCCTGACAACAACCTGAGACATAATGCATTTATCCCACTTTGCAGATGGAAAAACTGAGGCTCACAGAAATCAAGCAGTGCTCATGGCCACAAAGTTGGAATTTAAACCCAGACCTATGACTCCATGGTATCAAGCCATCAAGGACCAAAGAAATGTATGAAGAAGACCCCAAAGGAGCTAACTTCCCCTCCAACCCAGCTTTGAACTACACAGGACTCAACAATTTCAAAAATTCAGTCTAGCCAGGGACAGTGGTGCACATCTATAATCCCAACAGCTCAGGAGGCTGAGACAGGAGGATTGCAAATTCAAAGCCAGCCTCAGCAACTTAGAGAGGCTCTAAGCCACTCAGTGACACCCTGTCTCTAAATAAAATATAAAAAAGGGCTGGGGATGTGTCTTAATGGTTAAGTGTCCCTGGGTTCAATCCCTGGTACCAAAAAAAAAAATCAATCTGATATAGTTATATTCTTGCATAATTAAGTAAAGAAAAGGAAGATGTCTAATAACCCTACCAAACACATTCTCACTTCCTCCCATCCATTCTCTCAAAAAAAGGTGGGGGGTGAGGTGGGGCAGGAGGGGGGTGGGAAAGAATAGGACCAAAGATTCTGAACTCTCTCAGCCAGAGCACAAGGTCCCAGCAGTGACAGTCCAAGGGACCCCAGACTTCTGGCCCTGGATCCAGCTCCACTCTCTCCCTCCTGCTTCTCCTGAGTGGACTGAGTGTTGCTGTCTCTCCTGGATGATCTGCCCTCTAACATAGTAAAGTGAGAAGATGAAGGACAAAATTCAGAACCAATTCTGCCATTCCATTTCCCATGTTGGGGAGAGGAGCTGTCCTCATCCTGGGATCAGAGCAAGGGAGGGGTGGGAGATTAACTCAATACCACAACTGTCAATCAACTATGACACTTGTAACAGAAACCAGCTCTGAGCCTTCAACAGACAGCGAGGAAGGCCATGCTGCTTGGGAAGGTCCTCTGTGCCAGGGCAGGTGTTGAAAGCTGGAAGTGTGGCCTTTTAGTGAGACAGAACTGAGGCCCAGTCCCTGGGCTGAGGACCTTGGCCAGTACTTCCCTCTCTGAGCCTTGATTATTTCATCTGTAAGGCAAGGACATGTGGGAGTCCTGATGTGTATAGAAGAGTGGGTCAGCACATACGAGTGTGTATAAATTGTAGATGTTACTGTATTATTATTTCCATCACCAACTAAATCAGAGTTCTTCAAACTGTGCACTGTAATTCAGCATCATCTCACTGAAGCTAGCAAAGGTTCGAGGGATTGGTTTACCAACAAAGCTAATCTTTAGATATTCTGAGAAATAGTGAGTTTTCTTTTGATTTTCATTTTCTTTTCATCTTCTGATTTCATATTACGGTCGTTTTCAACCGACAGCAGCATAAAAGACCATGACAAAAAGAAGTGGCAACTATTTTAAGTTCCAAAAAGTTTTAAATTAAAAAACAGTATAGGGCTGAGGTTGTGGCTCAGTGGCAGAGAGCTCACCTAGCACACGTGAGGCACTGGGTTCAATCCTCAGCATCACATAAAAATAAATAAAATAAAGGTGTTGTGTCCATCTTTAACAAAAAAAATACATTTGGATAAAAAACAATACAACTATTACTAACCATAGTGAAAGAATGTCTTGTTTTGCAATGCTATTTGAAATGAAAGAATAATGTTATCAGTCCCACAATTACTATCCTGAATCCTTTTCTTTTTAATTTTTTTACTTGGAGATGGACAAAATGCTTTTAATTTTTTTAATTTATTTTTATGTGGTGATGAGGATCAGACCCAGTGCCTCCCATATGGTAGGCAAGCGCTCTACCACTGAGCTACAACACCAGCCCCCATCCTGAATCTTACCGGAAGTGAATACCACGACCCTAAACATTCACTTTTTATTTTAGACCTTTCCAATGAGGATCACTGGCTTGAAGTAAAAGAGTAAGATGAAAACTTTACTTTGGGCTGGGGGTTTAGCTCAGGGGTACAGTGCCCATCAGGCCTGAAGACATGAGTTTGATCCCAAATAATACTTTTTAAAAAATTTAAAGATGTATTTTACAACAAAATTTTATTTATTTATTTATGTAGTCTGTGCTGTTGGATAAAATTCAAAGAACCTTGTCAATGTTAAGTTTGCTCCTCACACCATGATGTCATCCTGCACCTACTCATCACTACACCTCTCCTGTTTCTCACCTCTGAGAACACAATTGATTTGATGTAAGAAGGATTGTGTCTTCACAGAGTTGGAACAAGGTTGCCTTAGGCTGGCCAAGTCTTCTACATCTTATCTCTGGATTACTTAGACTCCTTCGTGGGGTGACAGGAGGTGATAGAAGCGGAACAGGTGCTATCATCCCCCAAGCACTTTCCGCCCTGACCCGGTGGCCTTTGCCCTGCACCCTCGCCCCAGTCCATCACGCTCCTGGGACTGGTCACCAGGAGAGGCTGCCGCTGCCCTGTCAGTGTCTGTCTGTCTTCCGGCACAGGGTTGGTCCTCAGGCCCACAAAGTCACCTCTGAATGAACAGAGCAAGGGCCCTGCTGCTGCTGCTGCTGCTGTGGGAACAAAGACTGAATGTGCCTAATCCGGCCATTGAGCCAGTGGAGGGGCTGCACCTGTAGGAACAATGCTGCATCTGAAGCCCCAAAGGCACCAAAAGGTCCCGGGGCTCCCCCCACCCCCTTTCCTCCTGGCTCCTTTGTGGCTCTTTGTTCCTCACCTTCACCCTCCCTCACTCCCCCATCCTCAGGCAGACAGAGGGAAGCATGCCCTGCAGGGACAGGGTCTGGGAGGTCCCGCGACAGCAGAGCAGCCGGTCACCTGTGTCACAGCCCACACTCCTGTGTGGCCCTCACACATTCTGCAGCAAATCACATTCAGCTTTATGAAAGAACCAAAGTCCCACCTCCTCCCTCCTCCCCCAGTGGGCCCTTCTGGCCACCCCTGGGGGGCCCCCACATTTCCAGGTGCACCAAGCACCCTGGCCAGAACACCTGTGTCTTCAGAAGCAAGGACACGGGGGGGGGGGGGGGGGGGGGGCACGGACGGACAAGGACGCTGCCGTTTCTCTGGGCTGATACTACACATCCCACGGTGTGCCCCGCTGTGAACTGGGGAACAGCCCGGGTTTTGGGCATCAGAATGGCGAAGCCACTCTGGTTGGGAACTTCCAGAACAGGTGAATGGCTCCATGGCCTTGGCACCATTGAGGATGGTGTCCCCTCCCCGTGTGTCTCCTGCTTCCCTTCTCCTCCCACCCTTCACGTCAGTCTGACTCAAGCTGCATAACTGAAAGGAAAAGGGGAAAGAGCCCTGAGCCAGCTACAAGAATCAGGAGGAGGAAGGCAGATTCCAGCAGAAAATCTGGAGTCCTTTAGCTGGGCAATAAAGCTTGGCATTTCTCTCTCTCCTCCCCCAACTTTCTCCACGCGAGCCTCTACCTCACCACCACCACGTCCCCCTGGTGCTCTTAAGAGCTGTCTCTCGTTTTCATTAACAGTAGAAGACCTAGTCCTGCCACAACCTCCCTCAGTGGTCCTTTCTGAACAGCTGGCTGCTTGCTGCAAATCCTTCCTTAAATCTAATCCAAATCCCTCATGCTGCAGTTTAAGCTTATTTCCTGTTGATCAATTCAACAATTATTTCTTGAGTACCCTTTAGAGGCCTGACCCAGGTCCTGCCCTGAGCTGCCAAAAATACACGACCTGGTCCCTTCCTTCCAGAAGCCAATGCTGTGGTTGAAGAGGAAAGACCAACAACTGTGAGTCACACACTGCCTGCCTAAAGGATGGGAGGCTGGGGGGTCCCGGAGGAGGAGCTGAAGCAGTGAGGAGTCTGCAGGAGGGAAGGGACTGGGCTGCTCTGGAGCCCATCTGGGCTCACAGCTGAGAGGAGGGAGGGCACGTTGGCTGGGGGTCCTTATGTAACGCAGGGTACTGGGGAGGTGGACGTTGGATGTCTGTGTGAAGACGGACAGATGCCTTGGGACAGCAGCCTCAGTCCTGTGAGCTGGAGGGATGCCATGGAGGCTCAGGTAGGAAAATCACTTCCTCAAAACTGGTGTTTTGAGGGTCCTTAATCAGGACACAGAGAGTAGAACAGACCGAATGGGAAAGAGAATACATGCAAGATGGAGAGTTCAGAGGCACCAACACAGATCCAAACCTGAGGTGTCGACAGGGGCCTGTGCAACCCAGTGGCAGCGGAGATGGAAAGAAAGCATCAATATAGAAGATGGTTGAGTGGAAGAGTCTGGAAACATCTCCAGGTTCCAGCCCGCTTCAGTAAATGCAATGGAATTGGGTCACCTCCTGCATTCCCTGCTCCAGGCCAACAGTGGCTTCAGGCCCTTTGGCCAGGGGAGAGGGTGGGGGGGTTGTGAATGTCTCTGCCTGAGGGTAAGTTTCAGAGGCCAGCAAACTCCTCTCTGGACAATCTCTCCAGAAGCCCAAACCCAAAGGCTCGCTGATCCTTTCTCTAGTGTCCCCAGGGGCTCTTCTTCAGACCTCCTACTCCTGAAAGTCCAGCCCAGGGACCCAGCTGCTATTGCCTACCCAGAAATCACGGCTGGAGCTGGCCGTTGTTACTCTGCACTCAGTCGGCTGCCAAGAAGAAAAAGAAGACCTTTCCCAAAGCCACAGTTTGGTTCAGGCAATTGAAACATAATGTCCCACAAGGGAGGACGTGGTACCCCTCACCCTAGAGCACCTCCCTCTAGCCTCAGAAATGGTTAAGGCACAAGGCAAGTGGCCCACAGAGCTCTCAAGCAAGGGACCCAGCACTGACTGGTGGCACCACAGTGCAGTCACTCTGTAACCAGTCAGAGATGTGCAGTGTGGGGACGGGCACCATCAGGGGTACAGTTACCAGGGACAAAGCGACAGAACAAAATCAGGAATGACCCAGAAGCAGGGTAGCAGGAGCACGTGTGGACTTCGCAGCCTGCCCCGCTGGTAGATCTGAGGGTGGGGGCTGCTCCCCTGGCCCCAGCTCTGACTCCTTAGGCAGGATGTCCATTGCCATGAGCCAAATCCATCAAGTTCTATACCAGACTGACCTGAATTTCCAGAAAAGAGGCTGGTCCTCACCTGGCCCTGAAAGAGGCCTTCTTAGGAAGTCTCCCCCATCAGTCTCGGGCCCCTTGGGCTGCCTCTCTCTACCTCTGCACCAAGAAATGAGCCCCAGAGAGTCTGTCCAAGCCCCCAGGGGTAGCTAAGAGGCCATCCCACCTGTGTTTACTCCAGACCCAAGATGCTTTTCACTGACTTCTACTTTCCGCACAGGAGATCATGTCCCACTCTCCCTCTCCCTCCTTGGGGTTCAGATTCCCAAAGAAGCCTCCAAGACTCAACCCTCTGGCATCTCTGAACCCCAGGCTTAACTTTTAACTGACTTCTAGAACATCTGTCTAAAACAAACATCTCAATACCCCAGAAAGCACTCTGTTTCTCAGGCTTCTCTGTGACCAACATAGCACAATATTTAAGAGCCTGGCCTTTAGAATTAGATGAGCTCCACCACTTACTTGCTGTGTGACCTTAGGCAAGCCACTCAACCTTTCTAAGCCTAAATCTTCATCTATAAAATAAGAATAATGCTGACTTCATGGACTAGTAAGATGATACTTATAGCACACTTAGCATAATATCCGGCACACTGTAAATACTCCATAAATATCCCGTAGGCCCAAATAGGATGGAGGAAGCCAAAAGAGTAAGGAATGGAAGAGAAAGAAATAGAAAGCTCCAGTTGGCTTCTTCTTTTGCCTCCTCTAACAGATCAGAGCTTCCAGGAATAGTGCTATGATGTGGCAGATACTGACCAGTCTCAACAGAGCCCGCAGATGCCACCTCAAGGTCTCTTTCCATGCAGTTTGTGAGCTGGCTGCTCCTGGGGAGGCCTCCAGTTCCAGGCAGAAGTTCTCCTGAGGGATCTAGGCCCTCCAGAGAGTAGTCCCTCCAGGGTAGAGGGACTCCAGATGTCAGTTCCCTCTCTGTCCAATATCCCCAGAGTCCACTCTGCCTAGCACATGGGGGTTAGAGAGATAGGTGTCCCCGACCCGCCCTTGAGGAATTTATGATCAAGGTAGAAAATAAGAATAAACATAAGCAGAAGAAGCAAATGTCTGCATGATTCAACTATCCAGGCTCGGATGGACACATTCTCTGGGCAAAATGGAGTTGGAAGAAATCTGGATGAATCTACATTTTCTCACAAAGTGATATGAGAGATGGGCTGTTTCTTCACTTGCACTCTAAAGATCCCAGGAAGTAGAAAAAGGCTTCATCAAAGAGCACCTCCAAGATAGACACATAGGAACCCAAGGCACACAGCCACCCTATACCACAGATCAGAAAGATCCAGAGCTGGAGCCTCTCTGGAGTTTGCAAATCCAGCTATAAAGCTGTCTGGGCCCTGCTGGACCCTCAGCCCTGGCTGGCTCCGGCTCTGGCTCAGACACACTGAGCCTGCACAAACAAACAAGGGATTACGCTCACCCAGACTATGAGGAGACTGCATTTTTGCTTTCTGAAAAAGTTGCGATTTGCCAAGAAAAACCATCTCTGATTCAGACAAGGAAAAATCTCGAAATAAATCAGAGCCACGCACAGGCACGGAACAGCCAAAGAAGCCCGCCTGCTTCCTGGAGGAGGAGGGCTGACTACAGGTCAGCCTGGCAAGCCAGTGGCCAGCACCAGCCATCTGAAGCCCTGACAAAGATATCCTCCAGGCAAGTCCCTCTGCCTGGGCCTCGGGTCTGCAGGTCCCTGGACTTCGCTCAAGGCACCCCTTCTCCCAGGCAGAGATCCCACTGCTCACAGCCCAGTGTCCCTCCTTTCCCTTCTTGCCCAGTTCTCCAGCCACCTTCTCTTCCCTGCACTGACCCTCACACACACACACACACACCCCCGCCCCCGTTTATTTCTCTTCTAGTTTCCTCCAGGGCTCCCTCTTAGCTTCACATTACAGGACAGAGGGAACTCTGCTCCATCACCCCTGGCCGAAGTGGCTTGGAAGTCCCTGCTGGCTGCTCAGTCCTGCCAAGCACTCCATTCAGATGTAAGCAGGCAAGAAGGACCAGGCCCTCCCTGCCTCTCCACAAAAACCCAGAGCAATAGCCAGAGAAGTGTCCTGACCCCCAACATCCAGCACTTCCTGAGGTTTTCCGGCACGGATAAGAGGTTTTCCATGTATCATTTTGCTAAACCCAAGTCCCTAACTTGCCAGCCCCCTGACTTCTTGAGAGATGGCCAAACCTTTCCCACCCAGTATTTGTAGGCCCCAGCATGACACACAGCCAAGGCTCAGAGGCTGATGGCCTCCAAAACCAAAGCCAAGCTCCTTGTGTAACGCTATGACAAGTGGAAGCCAGTGGGCACTTCACAAAGCACGCTAGTCTTGTGAAGTAAGTTCAGGGATTGGATCCCAAGCTCTAGTCTGTGGCATGGGACCTGCGTGGCCTACCTGGGTCTCAGCTCCACATCAGCAGAATGAACATGCTCATGGAACCACTGCAGAAGGAAGATCTGAGCCCAGTGAAGTCCAAGTGAAAACACATAAAGAATTTAGAGCCAGGTACAATGGCACACGCCTATAATCCCAGTGGCTCAGGAGGCTGAGGCCGGAAGATTGCAAGTTCAAAGCCAGCCTCAGCAACTTAGCGAAGCCCTAAGCAACTCAGTGAAACCCTGTCTCAAAATAAAATATAAAAAAAGGCTGGGGATATGGTTCAGGGGTTAAAGACCTCTGGGTTCAATTCCAGTACCAAAAAAATAACTTAGAACAGCACCTGGCCCAGATCAGGTGTTCTGTCAGTGTTAGCCACTGTCACTGTCGTCAATGTCATCATCATCATCACCATGGCCACATTCAGGTTCTTACAGCAACCCAGAAGTAATCCTAGGTGAATTAACTGAGGATGAGAGTGGTCAAGTGACTTCTTTAAGGTCACCATGTAAAGAGGTTATCCAGATCATGACTTTCAGTGAGGTCATCAAACTACAACACACTTCCTACCTTCCACATCCAATTATTTCCACATTCCATTAAAATTATTTGTTGCCTATGTGGCATCCTGTGCCAGGGGCTACACCAATGATCAAGGCAAGCATGGTCCCCAACTGGGCCCCCAGAAGGAGCAGAAAGTGAAAAGAACATGGATTCTGAACAATCTGACAGGAATGGCCGTGCACAGGACGGAAGTGGGGTAAAAAGCCAAGTGATCCTTCCCCTGCAGAGCCCCTAGGACCCGCGGCCCCAGGAGAGAGGGAATGAAATTCAGCAGGCACCTTCTGACCCTTGAGCCCTGTTCTCCCTTCCTGGGCTCTGATAGCCAATAGAGCCAGCAGTCTGTCCTGTCCCAAGTCCTGGCCAGAAGCTTGAGGCCGACAGGATGGCTCAATCCTCCCTGGCCCCCACCACAAAATCAAAAGCAGAGCTCAAACCTAGCTGACCAACCTCCAGGGGCGTGGTGGGTCCTGGGCTGAGCCTCCCACTGGCAGGACTTCTGCTCAGAACACACTCCAGAGCTCTGCCCTCAGAACGTACCATCACCACCATCCTGCTGCTTCTTCTCCAGAGCGGTGACCCAGAACATGGCTCATCTTTGTTTGTTCCCTGGACAAACCTCTTAGGTTCTGGAAATCCAAGTCAGGAGCCAATTGAGGAGAACGGGAAAAAAAATGGCCTGTGATATTCACCAGCTCCTTGGCCGTCAGTCCAGAGGGGTCCAGACAGGAGCCAAGCAAGGCTCTAGGGAGATGGGGAAGAGCCAGGAGACTCTTCAGTGTGTGCTCAGCTTTTTCCAGAGTTCTTGTCTTTCCTGGTGGTCTGAGGTACAAGCAGGAAACTGGGCTTCATTTCCTGCTCTGCTCATTGAGATAAGAAGAAAGTTGGAAAAAGAACAAACTGCCACCTACAATGAACCTTCTGGATGTGGATTGCCTGACCTCAAACAGGCCCCTCCAGATTCCAGAGAGCAGCGGCCCTCATAGTTCTGCTTCTCCCAGGGTTTAGTCACTCAGCCAGCAAATACTTGAGCCTACTGGGTGCTCAGCACAGTGTTGAGAAATAGTGAGTGAGAAACACATGTCCTGCCCTCCTTTCACATTGCAGAGGGTCAGGACAGACAGGAAAGTACACAGAGAGAGGGACGAAACAACCTGGGACAGTAATCTGTGCTCTAAAGGAAATCAAAAAAGGGTGAGGGGCCAGCAAGTGACAGAAAGACTCCCTGGGGGCCAAGGGTGACATTTGAGCATAGGACTCACATGTCCATTTTATGTGCTGCCCACACAAAACCTAGACAAGATCATAGCTCCTCCCTCCAGAGCCCCCCAGTCTAATAGAGGAGAAAAGACCATGAACCTGAAGAGTCACACCTTCCCTTACCTCTTATCATATCCTGCCTGCAGGAGGAGAGGAGAGGATGGGGAGGGCGAGGGCATTATTTGGGAACCAACACTGGCCCACATTGAGGAGTTTGAATTTTCTTCCCAAGTGCCATGAGAAGGCTTTGCAGGGTTTGACCAGGAAGGTGATATCTTTTGATATATATACATTTTTTAAAAAACATGCACCCCTGTTGCTGTGATGAGAAAAAAGTCAACAGTAGAAGGAAGGTTACCAGGGCTAGGGGTGTGGGCAGTAGGGGAGACGCTGGTCAAAGGATGCCAATTTTCTGTCAGGAGGAAGTGCAAGGGTTTTTTTTTCACACAGTGAGGTAATAACACAGGACTGTATTCCTGAAAATTGCTCAGAGTTGATTTGAAGCATCTTCCTCAGTGATGTTAGTGAGTTAATGGCTATGTTCATTAGCTCGAGTTAGCAATTCCACCACACATACATTTTTCAAACATGATGTACATGGTACATAGATAAAATTTGTAATTGTCCATTTTAAAATACTTTTCTGGAAAAAAAAAAAGCGGGGGGTGGGGCGCACGGGTGAGGTGGCTCAGTGGTAGAACGTTTGCCTGGCAAACATTTGTGAGGCCCTGAGTTCAATCCCCAGCGCTACCAAAAAAAAAAAAATTAAATTGTAAAAAAGAAAAGCAGAGTTAACCGAGCTCAATAAATGGGGGTGGCGGTTTCCAGCAAGACAGCAGTGCATACGCAGATGGGATATCTTTTGAAGGTAGACTCAAAAAGATTTGCTGATGGCCCGGATGCAGGGAGCTGAGGGAAAAAGAGGACCAAGAGTAATCTCTAGAGTTGGGGCTGGAGCAAACTGGTAAATCACCATTTGCTGAGATAGAAAAGTCTGCAGAGGGGTGGTAGGGGAAAAGCCCAGGAGGGAAGATCACCCTGAGGCATATTAGGTCATGAGTGCTTACTGGACACCAATAGTAGATCCCACTGGTCCCCACCCAAAACCTCTCTTTTTTTTTTTTTTTTTTTTGGTATCAAGGATTGAACTCAGGGGCACTTGACCACTGAGCCACATCCCCAGCTCTATTTTGTGTTTTATTTAGAGATAGGGTCTCAATGAGTTGCTTAGTGCCTCCCCGTTGCTGAGACTGGCTTTGAACTTGCAATTCTCTTGTCTCAGCCTCCCAAAGTGCTGGGATTACAGGCGTGCACCACCATGCCCAGCCCAAACTCTCTCTTTTGGTGGGTGCCTCCATCCCCAATGAAGGTATTGCAGATCTTTCTGCAGAACAGGCTTGGTGAACACAGCCACCCTGCCAGGGGACACAGGGAAGTTACTGTCCACTTTGTCCACCCTGTCTGGTAGTGCCCAGATGCCACCCAGCACTACATTCTTGCATAGCCTCTCCTCCCACCCCATCCTTATTCCCTTCTGCTTGTCCCTAGGGGAAGCATAACCTCAACAAACCCCTGTCTCAGGGCGCTATCTGCAACTAAGAAACCCAACCAAGACCACACCTAAGCAATGATGTCAAAGAAGTGGCTAGTCATAGGGCTCTAGAGGCCAAGGCTAGAGGTGCATATAAATGTTAGAGTCACCAGAATCTCATCAAAATAGAAGGAATATAGTAGAGGGACGGGGGAAAGGAGGGAAAAGGAGGCAATGGGGAATGAAATTGACCAGGTTATGTTGTATGCATATACAAACATGTCACAGTGAATCCCACCATTACATATAATGATAAGGCACCAATTTAAAAATAAAATGAAAGCTGGGCACAGTGGCACACACCTATAATCCTAGCCACTCCAGAGCCTGAGGCAAAAGGATTGCAAGTTCAAGACCTGCCTCAGCAACCTAGTGAGACTCTGTTTCAAAATAAAAAAATAAAAAGGACTGGGGATGTAGCTCAGGGGTAAAGCACCGTGGGTTCAACCCCCAACACCAAGTAAATAAGTAAATGAATGAAATAAAGAGAAAGAGAGACTCATCGAGGCATACATTTAAAGCCATGAGACTTGATAAAATCATCAAGCTAGAAACAGAGGGTCCAGGACAAAGGAGCAATCCCACGGGGAAAGGATGAGGAGCAGAGGAGGCAGCAAAGGAGACCTGGAAGGAAAACCCAGTGAGATCCAGGAGGAGTGGAGCAGTCTCTCTCCTTCTAGCCCACCCACACTGTCCCCTGTGCTTCCACCTCCACCCCAACCCCTGACCCGCCAGGGTTTCAGAACCAATGAGCAGGAACTCCTGACCACATAGAAACAGTTTTGCGGCTTTTACTCAAATATTTAATGAGTCCCATTGGGAGCCAGGCAGGAGGCCGGATCAGAAGATGTGCAGTAAAGGTGGCTCAGAGCTCGGCCCAGGCTCACCCCGGAGAGAAGTCAACAGATGATGAGATCCAGTGTGACTGTGGGGACGCACAAAGTCACAGGTCAAGTTCTACAGGTTTTCAGTTTCACATCTGTGCACTCCCCTCCCTCCTCTGCCCTACACACACACACACACACACACACACACACACACAGAGCAAAAAGCGCTATCCCCATAAGCTGATCCAATCAAGCAGCCCTTCTCAAACTCTAAGTATGAATCACTGGGAGATCTTGTAAACACGCAGGATTCTTTCAGTAGGTCTGGAGAGGGCCCAGGATGCTGTATTTCTTATAGCATCTAGAGAGTGCCAGAGTTGCTGGTCAGCAGACCACACTATGAGCACCCAGGCACCACATTCCACCTGACAGCCATAGTCCAGGGAGGAAGTCAACCAGAGCCCTGACTTTCCCCAAGAAAGCCTGTTCCTGCAGCAGGAAGGGCATGGTTAATCCTGGCCACACTCCCAACACTTCAAGCAGGAGCACGTACTGTGCCTAAGCATGTAATGATGCACAGGGCCTTCACGCCTGAAGCATGATGGGAAGAGGCAAAAAAGTAGATAAAACATCACCACTGTTGGCTGAGCTTGCTGACTTCATGGTGGGTGCTGTGCTAAGAACACTGGGCGCATTTTTCAATCTATCCTCACAACTTGCTGAATTTTCACTTATATTTTACCAGTAAGAATACTCCAGAGGTTACACCACCAACCCAGGACAACACAGAGAATGTCCAGGCTGTCCTACTTTAAAGTCAGAGCTCTATATCACAACAACCAAGCTGCCTCTTCAATGAGCTAAAGGAGTATGAAGCTCAATCTGAGCTGCCTGATTTTACCAGACCACTGAGTCAGGAGAGAGGGAAGGCTGGGACAGGCAGGAGCAGTGTACCAGCTGATGCACTCCATGGTCACAGCCTGCCAGTTTCATCCAGAGCACTTCAGGGGTCCTGGGGTAGAGAAAGGGTCTCCTTCCCTCAGGTGCTCACCTTTCCCCACCTTGATTTCAAATCTGCTGTTTCTGGTTCCCACCGCAAGGTGCTAGTTACTAGTTACCCTCTGAGCCATTTGATAAAAGGAAAGAAACAAGCAAGAAGCATCAGTTTATTCTCCAGCTAGAGAAAGCGGTGAGACCATCCAAGTTAAGACCACAACCCAGTCTCTGGAAATGCTATTGTGTTGGCAACTGCTGGTTTGAATGCATGCATGCTCCAAAGTTCCGGTATTAGAAATTTAATTCCCAAAGCAACAGAGTTGAGAGGTGAGACCTTTAAGAAGCAATTAGATGTCATGGATGCACTAATGCCATTATTATGAAAGCAGGATCTTAATAAGAAGATAAGTTTAGCCCCCTTCCTCTTGCTTTTGACCTCTTTTGCCCTTCTGCCTCCCACCATGGGATGAAGCAGCATGCAGGCCTTCCTCTAATGCCAGCACCATATTCTTGGATTTCCTAGTCTCCAGAACCATAAGTCAGATAGATTTCTAAATTATAAATTATCCAATCTCAGGCATTCTGTTATAGCAGCAGAAAGCAGACTAATACAGAAACAGAAGACTGATAAGATTCTCCTCGGGTATGTGCCAGTTCTCTCCCTCCCCAGAATAGAAAGCCCTGCAGAGATATGGGATGTCATTCATCCTCATTGCAGACTAGTCCAGAGATCGGAAGAAGCCTGGCATTGTCACCAGACTGGAAGCTTCCTGAGGACAGGCAATAGAGTCTGCTCACCTATGAGGTCCCAGTACTCAGAGGCCAGAGACTAGGTATGTGACACACCAGGGGTCTACAATAACTGTTGAATTAATTGATGTTCCCTTCTGCTCTACAGGGAAACTAGGCCCAGAACAGAGAAGAATTGAACACTAAATTTGTAGTAAGTAAGTGGAAATGAAAAAGTACAGCTGGGAAGGTCCAGGCATACTGAGGCCTGAGGGGCTGGTCAAGCCAGCTCCCTTTTCTCTCCACAAGCCTGCAGGATCTTGCCCAGGACATAAGGAGCCAGCTAGAAGTCTGCAGTCTTGGTGGTTGCAGTGACAAGCTCACTCTCCTCCCTATACCTGACCTCCCCTGTGATCAGCACAGGAGGCAAGGCCCCTGAAGCCTCTGGCCAGCCCTGTGGCAGGAAATTAGTGTGAGAGAGGGTAGTTCACCATCCGAGTACCTGAAGAGCCACTGAGCCATCTAGGAGAATGGTGGGTCCCAGGGAACCAAATGTAGGGATTCAGTGCCTGAGGATTCAGTGCCTCACAGGAGCTGGGGTGTTATCAATACCCCAAGAAATCCAGTGCTGGGAGCCCAGAGTAGGATTCCCCCTCTGAACGGTGACTATAAACTGACTTAAAGCACGGGTAGGATTTCCAGAGCCCACCTGCAGCCAGCCACGGGGCCTTTCCCTGTGCGGTGCCCTCTGCCCAGAGCTCTGGTCCCCTTCACTCCAGACCTGGCCTCAAGCATGTATCTGGAAGGACATGCTTCCACAAACATGAAATCTGCTCTCAGCCCAGGGCATTAAACGTCTCCTTCATAGCTTTCACCATGGGGGCAGCTTTATTTGCCGTGTGTGATGATTTTATTACCTCCCTCCGCCTCCGCACCACCCTGTAAACTCCATGATGGCAGCAACTGCGTCAGTTCTTGCTACCATCATTGTGACCTCACCTGGTGCCGGATCTGGTACAGAGCAGAAGCTGGGTACATGTGTGTGGGAAGGATATTTGGACTGGCTCCAAAGGATAGGGTGATGGCAAACGGGTAGGGCAAATCATTGGAATATGGCAGGAAGCTGTTGAGATGTATGAGCAGGTGAATTGTGACTCCAAGTCCTTCTAGCAACAGCCTTTACTGATAGCAGCATGGAGGCTGCCCACTCCCAGTGAGGACCCCTATGGTTCATCTGCACCACCTAATTCACCTAATTCACATGTCCATAAGACCTACAGCAGGTGAGTGAGAGTACCGGAGCCACCACTCATCATATTGTGATCGACACATTTGGGTTCACCCATTGGCACAGGGCCAATCTCAGCAAAGCCCTGGAGATCACAGAAACAGTCTCCCTTACAGAAGAGAAGGCATCCTGGGCTTGCAGGGTTCACTAGCACCTGTCCCCTCTGCAGGGGCACATGCTTCTGCCTGCAGGTCAAGATCCTGTGGAAGCCATGGGCCTTGCTCTGATGGGGTCCCTTAAACTGAATCCAATCCTCAGCAATGGCCCAGGCCACTACCAAAGAGTCACATCTCCAGGAGACTATGGATGATGGCAGGCACCCACTTCCACCTTGAGATGTGGTATATACCTTTCATTCCAACTCAGGTGTGTGTGTGTGTATGTGTTGTCTGTGTTAACAGGATGATTTACTCCAGGTGGTTACCTTTATTTAACACTGGACAATCCTTATCCAGTATAAGTTATCCAACTTACACTGAATAATTGTATAACTAAAATACAGTTTTTGACAGATACGTAGAACCATGGTACAGCATAGAAGACACAGAGACAAACCCACATAAATGCAGTTATCTGATACTATAGTTATCTCATACTAGACAAAGGCACCAAAAACAAACATTAGAGAAAAGATGGCCTCTTCAACAAATGGTGTTGGGAAAACTGGAAATCCATATGCAGCAAAATGAAATTAAACCCCTATCTCTCACCCTGCACAAAACTCAACTAAAAGTGGATCAAGGACCTAGGCATTAGAAAAGAGACCCTGGACCTATTAGAAGAAAAAGTAGACCCCACTCTCCACCATGTTGGCTTAGGAACTGACTTCCTTAACAGATTCCTGAAGTGCAAGAAGTAAATCAAGAATCAATAAATGGGATGGATTCAAACTAAAAAGCTTCTTCACAGCAAAGAAAACAATCAATAACATGAAGAGAGAGCTTACAGAATGGGAGAAAATCTTCACCACATGTACCTCAGATACAGCATTAATCTCCAGGATTTAGAAAGAACTAAAAAAACCTTAACACCAAAAAAACAAATAACCCAATCAATAAACAGGCAAAGGAACTGGACACTTCACATAAGGAATACAATCGATCAACAAACATATGAAAAAATGTTCAACATCGCTAGCAATTAGAGAAATGCAAATCAAAACTACACTGAGATTCCATTTCACTCCAGTCAGAATGGCAATCATCAAGGATACAAGCAACAATAAATGTTGGTGAGGATGTGGGGGAAAATGTACACTCATACATTGCGGATGGGACTGCAAATTGGTGCAACCATTTTGGAAAGCAGTATGGAGATTCCTCAGAAAACTGGGAATGAAACCACCCTTTGACCCAGTTATCCCACTCCTCGGTTTATGCGCAAAGGACTTAAAATCAGTATACTACAGCAACGCAGCCACATCAATATTTATAGCAGCTCAATTCACAATAGCTAAATGATGGAACCAACCTAGGTGCCCTTCAACAGATAAATATAAAGAAGTTGGGGTATATATACACATGGAATATTACTCAGCCTTAAAGAAGAATGAAATTATGGCATTTACAGGTAAATGGATGGAGCTGGAGAATATCATGTTAAGCAAAATAAGCCAATCCCAAAGAACCGAAGACTAAATGTTTTCCCTGATATGAGGAGGCTAATTCACAATAAGGTGGAGGGCCAGGGAAGAATAGGGGTACTTTGGATTAGACAGAGGGGAGTGAAGGGACAGAGGCAGTATGGGGGTAAGAATGACAGTAGAATAAATGGGACATTATTACCTATCTGCATATATGATCACACAACCTGTGTAACTGTACATCACATACAACCAGAAGAATGAGAAGTTATACTCCATTTATCTTTGATGTGTCAATATGCATCATACTGTCATGTATAACTAATTAGAACAAATCAAACATTTTTCAAAAAAATAGTTTTTAGAAAATCCACTCCTGGCAGATTTCTGCTGACTTCAGAGTCAAGCGGGTTAATGAAGCAGATTCCCTGCAGGTCTTAAGCCCACCTTCTCCCACTGTAGTTTTGTCAACTGTGAGTTAAGAACATGGTATTCAGAATCTCACTGGTCGAAGCAGAGGCCCAGCTTTCCACTCACAAGCCATGTGACTTTGGGCTCAAGTTGAGTTTAATAACCCAGTTTCTTTTGCATGTCTGTAAAGTGTAAATCGTTATAGGTATGTTATGATATTACATGTGCCTGGCACCTTCTAGATCTTGGCAACTGTTAGTATAGAAGAAATCATTGCTGTGGTTAAAATAATAAGCATTATCATTTTTTAAAGTACAGAAGGGAAAAGGTTCAGAGCAGATGTGGAAAATAGAGTAAATTGGCCCTTGGCTGGAACATAGGCTGGACAAGACTCAGAGTTGGAGGTGGAGTCCAAACTAGCAGAGGAAAGGGCTGTCAGAGCTGCCCAGGAGCTTGTGCTTTGGTCTTTACCCCTGCGGGGAGCACCTGGGCCTCTGAGCACCCTCTCTGTCCAAAATATGAGCAAGATAGTCTAGCACTTCCATAGGTCTAAACTGGCTGGACGACACATCAACAGGATTTCCCAAATGGGAAATGCCAGCCCCAGGGAAAAGAAGATTCTAATCCCTTCTGTAAAAGTCACTCTAAGCCCGCACTTCTCCACCTCCATCAGGTGTGTGAGCCCTGATTAACAGCAGCAACAAAAACACACGGCTTAAACCCTGAGAGGCGGGAATCAGACAAACGCAGGACCACCATGCCCTCAGTTATGCAGGTGAGCCGAGAGAGGACATTTCTAAGGCCTGAGTGGCCCACACTGAGCTGCACATTCCCAAGAATTACCTGAAGCCCCTCAAGATGTGAGGGTTCAGAGGGAACAGAGAAGCTTTGTTCTCAGACACTAATCAGTGGCCAGCTGAGCAGCTAGAAAGTGTCACCTCTCCAATCATAAACAATAATAATATTGAATTTTTTTTTATTGCCAGGCACTGTTCTATGGCTTCGTGTGTCAATTCATTTAACCCTCAAAACCATCTTGTAAAATAGGGACTGCCTACAGACTTCAAAGAAGAAGAAACTGAAGCACAACAAAGTTTTGTTCCTTGGCTATGGTCACCAGCTAGTAAGGGATGAAGCCAGGAATGGAAGGCAGCTAGTCTGACCCTGTCATTCATGGTTAAAATAGACAGGAGGGAAATGTTCTGGAGACCTATGGTAACAGAATTAGTAAGAATGCATTGCATTACTGAGAGAGTACACCTTAGTGTTTTGCCTACAAAAAACAAATACATAAAAGTATATGAAGTGAAGGGTTTGTTGATTAGCTTAATTTAAACATTCACAACATAGACATACATCAAAACATCACATATACTTAACATCACATAAGCATAGACTTTTCTGTGTCAATCAATTAAACCTTAATAAAGCCAGCAGGCAGGGTGGGGGAACATGTCGCCAAGGCAGAAAGAGAGGTTTTGTTTTTTAGAAAAGACGCTGTGGGTTGTCTCCCCTTCTGTTTCTTGCTGAGTTCACTCAACATCCAACACTCATTAGCTGAGTGTCTACTGCGTGCCTACAGGCTGTCTTTGGAAGCGTCCCTGACAGGCAAAAGACACCAGAGATCACTGGCCTACTGCACACAGCTCTGCAGATGGTGTTTATATAGAAACCTGAAAAACAATGCTTGCCATTTTCAGAAAGAGGGCTGAGGAAGAGAATAAGTCAGAAGAGTTAAGATATTTTTAAAAAAGCATTTTTATACAAACAACTGATGTGTTATAGTACAAATCGTAACATACCAGAGACTGGCGACACGCTGTCTTACATTTCCAAGGTTTTTACAACACATTCTATAACAAAACCTCTTCAGGGTCATCTCTCTGAGTGTTGATTTAAATGTTTTCTAAATGTGTCATTCATTGATTAAGGAGCTGTAGCTCTGTGTTTTGTATTGTTTTGTTTTGAACTAAGGCTGCACATGGCTGTTCATGTGAAATTCTAGAAGTAAAGCTCACCAGGACAGCATATGTGCCCTGAAGTCAAATGGTGGGCACATATGCTCAGCAAGGATTGTCAGCAAGATGTCTGGGACCATGGTTTAAGAATCCATGAGCTAACCAGGCGCAGTGGCACACACCTGTAATCCCAGTAGCTCGGGAAGCTGAGTAAGGAGGATCGCAAGTTCAAAGCCAGCCTTAGCAACTTAGCGAGGCCCTAAGCAAATTAAAAATAAAATAAAAAAATAAAAAAAGGGCTGAGGATGTGGCTCAGCAGTTAGGCGCCCTGGGTTCAGTTCCTGGTACAAAAAAAAAAAAAAAAATCCATGAATGTTCTACTCTGTAATAAAAATATCTTACAATCCTTCCTTGAAACTTCTGGGTCAGTTTAACCTCAGAGTTTTCTGCTCTTGCTCAGCAAGCTGATACTCTTTGCAACACAAATCAGGATTTTTTTCACAGAAAGACGACAAAAACAAGATAAGAATTAGGTAAATTGAAGCAGTTTAAATATCATGGGTATCTATCCTACAAATTGAAGCTCCTTTTGACTTTGTACAGGAAAAAGAATTATCCTTTGATTTAAAAACAAATGAAAACTATTACCCTGTTACAATGCAGCTAAGGTAAGTCCGAGAAGTGAGAATTCATTCATTCAATATGTGGGCATAGGCCGAGCATGGTGGTGCATGCCTATAATCCCAGCGACTAGGGAGGATTCCAAGTTCAAAGCCAGCCTCAGCAACTCAGCAAGACCTTCCCTCCAAAATAAAAACTAAAAAGGGCTGTGGATGTGCCTCAGCAGTTAAGCAACTCTGGATTCAATGCGTGGTACAAAAAAACCAAAACCCCAAATAAAAAAAATAAAAACATGCTGGCGCATCCTGAACCTCAAGCATTATTCCCGATGCTGGGATTCCTGCTCTCATGGAGGGCTCATTCTAGAGGAGAGACACCGTCAGTAAGCAAGTAACCTTGCAAACGGTGAGAAATCAAGCAAAACAAAGGGTAAAGGGTGTGAGGAGTTGGGGTGGCAGTTTTTATCCATAGTTTGATCAGAGAAGGTCTCTGAGAAGGTGAAATGTGAGCAAAGGCCTGGAGGAAGTGAGCCATGCAGTCTTCTAGGGAAAGAACATTCCACACAGGGGAACAGAGAGGGCAAAGTGTCTAAGGAGAGAACATGCCCAGAGTGTTCAGGGAACAGCAAGGAGGCCAGAGTGGCCGGAGCAGGAGGAGGTCAGATCAAAGAAGCAGCAGAGGAGTGAATCAGAGCAGCTAATCCAGTGGGCCTGTAAGCCCTTATAAATGTGACCCGGAGAGCACTGCACTGATCATCAAAGGCATCCTCAGCTACTCTGCTGATGACAGAATGCAGGGGACGAAGGCAATAAAAAGGAAACCAATATGGTGACAATTCCAGTGATCCTGTTAAGAGATTGGTCCAGGGTACCGCAACAGAGAGGGTGAGCAGTGGAGAGGTTCTGGACACATCTTGAAGGTAGAGCCACTTGGATGTACCGATAGGTCCGGGATTTGAGAGAGACAGAAGGGTCAAGGATGACTCCAAAGAAATTCAGGAGTGACCACCCTGAAATATGCCACTTTAGACCCCAACCTGAGGATACCTGGGGAACAGCAAATGTGGGGAGGGGGCTTTCTCTGAACTTTCTATCTGTATAGTGACAGAGCCTCCAAAAGGAGCTCAGTTGTTCGGAACCCTGCCCCTAGGGCTCTCATCAACCAGGGAAGAATGAATTGGTACCACAGGAGACTGGAAGCCAAACGTCACACCTGGACTCTTGCAGGTTGTTGCCTATTTCTCTGAGGGCCCATCCATCTTTCCCAGGAATGCCTTACTCTTCGCTAAGTGGCCCTCTCACCTGGGAAGAGGATACATGAACTTCTCGGTCTCAGTGCGGGGGGACTGGGATTCTTACTTTTCTTCCATGTGATGCCCCTGTGCACATAATAAATTTGCATACCTGTTCTGTTGGCCTGTCTGCTGTCCGTTTATTTTGTAGACTCAGAGCACAGAGGGAAACTCATCACACCCTGAGAGCCCACAGGGAACATCTTCCTGCCCCTGCAGTTCTGGGGATGTAGGTGGGGTCCTATCATTCTGTTCCCTCCCTCCACAGGCTACTGCTGAGAGACCATGGAGCTGATAAGCCTTCTTACCAGGTCAGCCCGCAGGTCTCTGCCTGTAGATCCAATCAGTGAGGGTGGGAAGAGTCCCTCCTTACTCATTCTGAGCTCAGATTAGCAGGAGGAGACGTGTGTGAGGCCTTGGGTAAAGCGACTTTGCTGTGTGTGGTCACTGTTCTCCTTTGTCTGTTGTTCATGTCATGTGTCATCCTAGAGCAAGAACACAAGCCTAGGCCCTGGGAAGCCTATTATTGCAGCCAGCCTCGCAGACTGGGGACTTCACAGACTGGTCTCTTACGCAAACTTTGCCATAGGTCCTCTAGCCAAAAAAATCAAATGAGGTTCTCCTTTTGTCTCCTTTTGGGTCCTGAAAGCTTGGCTTTTGAGCTAGCGAGAACACTGGTTCTGGCCTTTGCCAGCTGAAGACACCAGTCAGGCAGCTAGGACCCACGACAGGAGGTGACAGGCAGCTCTCTCTGACTGTGACCATGCCAGTTGTTGGAGCTGGTCCTAAGAAGAAGACTCGGTCCATAAGGGGCTTTTGTTACATTTTACCTTCGTTGTTTCATTTGTGCTGGCAATCTCCCATCCCAGAATGACTCACCCCGTGTCCCAGATGAGTGGGTCTGTGATGGCAGCCATCCCACATTCTGGGGGAGAACAGGGACAGTAGTGGTGAAGGTCTTTGCCTTCTTTCTTAGTCTGACTCAGGGAGTGAACATGGACTAAGGGACTACATCTTCGGCACCCATTCTGATGATGGAAAGGTACCTCCAGGTCCTTCCAGGAAAAGACTTACTGGTTTGTGTCACTTCTAGAATAACGAGATGGGCTCTATTTTCAAGCAATTTTTTAGAGAGCTCTTATTCTCCACTTATTAGTACCTAGGGGAAGATCAACTTGAAAAGATGCTGTAAAGGAGTATAATAGCCAGTCTCAGAAACTCCCTTCAGAATACTAAAAAGCAGAAATCAGATTTAGACCAAAGTTAAAAATTAAAAATCCTTTAAGCCTCTTATAATCCAGCTCCATTTCTTCAGCAAATCCTTTCAAATCAGAATTAGCTAAATGTAAGAATTCACTTGAATAATGACTCTTGGTTTTGGGGTGCCTATCCATCAGTGACCCTTTCTCTCCCATAGATAGCTATTGCTTTGCTATTTGTCTTGGGTTTTGTTTTTCCTGAGGACTTGGGTTTGACTTTTGTTTGTCAGGGATACACAGATTATTGAGACTGCGTGTACAGGTGGACAACCAAAAGACTGTGAGTCACCAAAAATACAGCCAGACAGAAATGAGGATTGCACTCCATTTGTAGCTAGTGTACTAACAGTAACCAACCCTGTAGTCATTGCCTACGTCTTTTTTTGTGGTACTATGGACTAAACACAGGGCCTGGAGCATGCTAGGTAAGAGCTCTACCACTGAGTTATATGCCCAGTTCTTTTTCTTTCTTTCTTTCTTTTTTTTTTTTTTGAGACAGTATTTCACTAAGTTGTCAAAGCTAGCCTCAAACTTGTGATCCTCCTGTTTCAGCCTCCCAAATCACTGGGATTACAGGCATGCATCTCTGGCCAGGCCTACATCTTGATTGCTACTGGCTCTCTTTGGGAATGACTCTGGAAAGTGGAAGTGCTGCATCTTTGTGTCCCTCTTGGTAGGCATCTCATACATCTATGGTTAAAGTCATAAAAAGCTAATTAGTTTGGTCTTCAGCTACTTGCTAGGTATACTTTTGGTTAGGAACCTTGGTTTCCTTCAGAGCATGATAGGAACTTTTTAAAAGGCCTTCTCTCCTAAGCAAAAATGGAACTGCATAGGCAAAAAAGAAAGAAAACGATTCATTTAAAACATTCCAAAGTTGAATGCTATTACTAGACTAGAGAAATATTTTTATTTCCATCTTAGTTGGAAATCTGCTCTCTGATATAAAGAGCAAATTGAAGATAATACAATTGGATGATGGCAATTATCCAGCCCTTTGACATCATTCAGGCTGCAACCAAATTCTTTGGGGAAGTAAAAATAACTGTCATTGTCTTACAAATCGAGTGTTTACAAAACCAGGAATGTGCTCTAGAAGCAATTCGAGGCCCATCTATCCATACCCATCTTCAAACCTCATCTATTCATCAAGATGTTTGCAGAAACTGTAAAAAAAAAAAAAAAAAAAAAAAAAAGGAGGAAGAGAAGGAGAAAAAGAGAAAAGAAAAAGAAAGAACATTTGAAACACTGAATAGAGAGATGTTCTCTATTTAAGAAAAAAGAAAATTTAAATAGTAAATACCCTAGACATTTCATAGGCAAAGATCCCTCCCACCCCAACTCGTTCTTGGTGAAAATGTGCACTCTGTTTTCTGTGCCTCTGGAATGTAAATCTTAGACCCTGTCTTGCCTGAGACTTGTCCATTTGCAAACTTCAAGGGCTAATTCCCAAAGAAAGTTGGGGGAAGAAGGAAAAAAGAGGATTGGTTTTTGAAAACTGACAAGTAAAAAATCTTAAAAATGTCTTTTCTACTAATATTAGTAAAAACCTTTACCCAAGTGAGTAAGCAATCTTAACTTGTCCCATTTGCCAAAATACGATTTGGATCACCTTCTTATAAACAAGTAAATTTTATATTTTTGTACCAATCTATAGCTAAAATGAGATTTGTTTATCTGTTACTATATGTTTATGTATACACACATGTATGTATAACTGTATGTTTTGTCTGTAAAGTATAAAATCTCTTAAAGGTGTTCGATTCGTATTGGCTTAGAGATAAATAAGTGCTCGTGTAAATTAAATATACCCCAAATTGCTAGAAATATAGGACCTAATCCAAATACTTTTCAAGATCATATGACTTGGGTAAATCTTAGTTGATTAGACTAGTTCAACATGGCACCTTCTGGATTATGAGAAGAAGACTCATGTATTTAGGGTTCTTGCTCAGGTGCTGACTGACATGCACATGCTATGAAGATTGTTAATAGGAAAATAAAAATTTAATGGCTAGCTTTGTCTAATATCTATAAAATTCTCATGAGCAATCAAAGCATAATTGTTAAGAACATGTAAATTAAATGAGATATTGTAAGTAGGATAAAAGTTAATAAATGAACATTTTAAAAATAATTATGTTTCATAATATGTTTATTAAAATTTTTTTTCCAAACCTCTTTGGTGACTTAGAGTCATTAAAATACCCTTAGAGGGCTGGGATTATGGCGCAGTGGTAGCGTGCTCGCCTAGCACGCGGGAGGCACTGGGTTCAATCCTCAGCACCACATAAAAATAAAAAAATAAAGATATTGTGTCCACCTACAACTAAAAAATAAATATTAAAAAAAAAAAAAAAAAATACCCTTAGAGCTTTGATAAATTAAATTAAATTATTTAGATATTTATTCATCTCTTGATCATTTCCAAATAAGATAAAAGACCAAAACACTAATTGCTGAACCTAAGGTTTATATTAACTTTTGGCTTCCTATTACAAAGGAACCAAAAATATTTGGGTTGTTAATAAACATGAAAATTTTTTCTATAAGGAAGCATATATTTCTAGAAATTATCAACTGTATATTCATAAAATGCTGGTTCAGGACACTTCAAAATTTCTTCCTTGCTTCTCACTGTAAATTAACCCTACTAAGACTTAAAATTCTAATATGCAATTAAAATTACTAGAACTTAGTCTTTTCTCTAAATGACAAGATTACCTTATTGAAAATTAATGTTTTTTCACCATTCGAGTGATTTGCCTTAAAAAATTCTGTCTGATCAAAATAAATTTTTGTGTTTCATGTTGCCTTTAATCAGGTCTTTTATTTAAAAAGAAAATTGATTCCTCTCCATTAAGAGAAATAAAGTTTGCTGGGCCTGGTGGTGCACATCTGTAATCCCAGCAGCTCAGGAGGCTGAGGCAGGGGGAACTCAAGTTCAAAGCCAGCCTCAGCAATTTAGCAAGGCCCTAAGCAACTTAGGGAGATGATCCTTCTCTAAATAAAAAAATAAAAAGGGCTGGGGATGTGGCTCAGTGGTTAAGCACCCCTGGATGTAATCCATCCCAGGTACCAAAAATAAAAAAGAGCCATTTTTCCTACAACTATGTCATTTTATGTATTTGAATCTTAAAGTCTTTATTCTCTCTGATAAGTGGATGCTGATCCATAACGGGGGAAAGGACACAGGAAAAATGGAGGAACTTTGGTCAAAGGGGAGGGGACATGGGGGCAGTAGATGGTGGGATAAGATGGACATCATAGCCCTAGCTTTATGTACGACTACATATATGATATGATTTTACATCACGTACAACCAGAGAAATGAAAAGTTGTGCTCTGTCTGTGTACAATGAATCAAAATGCATTCTGCTATCATGTATACCTAAGTAGAATAAATAAATTTAAAAAATTATCACTATGGTTAAATGAATGATACAGAGATTACGATCATATTTAATCAAGTGTTTTAAATCTTTTTGACACTTTGAACAAACTTCCCAAAATCAAGTTCTAAAGTAAATCTTTCAGACCCTGAAATAACTTCAGAATTTTCCTGAAAAAGCTCAAATGATGTATCTCTCACTTTGTTTAAAAAAAAAAAAGCAAGCTTAATGAGGATTATTTAACATATTAAATTATATGGGAAGCTTTGTCAAAACTAAGTGATGCCGGGACTGGGGTTGTGGCTCAGTGGTAGAGCACTTGCCTGGAATGTGTTAGGCTCGGGGTTCGATTCTCAGCACCACATAGAAATAAATAAATAAAAATAAAAGGTCATCCACAACTAAAAAAAACAGACATTAAGAAAAAAAACAACTAAGTGATGATGTAACTTCTTTAAACTATATTTATAAGTATGCTATTGATATGAGTAACAAAAAAATCCAAAAAATTTGAGATTCCTAGAAATCTAATCAGTCAAAATTTGGGTTATGTTAAAATGTTGTATACCACAGAAATAACCAAATCACCCTGTCAACTACTAGTTATAATGAACTCTCATCAGATTTTCTCCTATGACAATTCTAAGTATTTGTTATTCCCCAGTTATTGTTTTGATTCTTCTCCAAAATAACCTGCAATCAGCTACAGCCCAAAATTACTTGGGCAGGAAGGAAATTCATGGTAAATACTCTGGCACGTAGTCTGGAATAATAGCTTCTGATAACTTGAAGATCATACCAATGGACTGGGTAAGAATTTCCAGAACCTGAATAGAAGAACTGAACTCATAAAATTGCTAAAGCAGCATCAAACTCACCAAGAATTAATTACACTGAACTGATGAAGGATTATGATTTTTATAACATTTTTTTGTTTGAAACACGGCTGGTTCTTTTTTGTTGTTGTTTGCCAGATTTAAAGAAACTTTTTTTTTCTGTTTTCTATAACATAAAACAATGTAGTAAAGTAGACCTTTGTACACAGATTGAAATACTTTTTATCTCTACTTGATCTCTCCAGGATTATAAAACCAACAGTGAGTATTCTTATTTTATGGCAACATATTTATTTGCATAAGTTCAGTCGGAATCTATTTGCTCTTTTCAGAGCAACACAATTGAAAATGCTAGTTATAGTACCAAGGTTGTGACTACAATGTTGTATTTTCTGATATGACCACACAAATTTAAAAAACTAAGGCTGACTTTCTGGAGCCTCAATAGGCTTTTTTTTTTTTTTTTTTTTTTAACCAGGCATTGAACCCAGGGGCACTTAACCACTGAGCCACATCCCCAGCCCTGCTTTCTTTTTCATTTTTGAGATAGGGTCTCACTAAGTTGATTTGGGCCTCATTAAATTGCTGAGGCTGGCCCTGAACTTGTGATCCTCCTACCTCAGCCTCCAGAGCCACTGGGATTACAGGTGTGTGCCACTGTGCCCATCAAATGTGGGAGAGGCTCTCTGAACTTCCTTTATCTGTCTAGAGACAGAGCCTCCAAAAGGAGCTCAGTTGTCTTCAACTCAAAGTTCTGTTTTCAGTTTCAGACACTTATCAGACATCCACAGAGAGATGTGAGTAAGTATATGGACATTTGAAATGTACATACACAGACTAGAGGCATAGACTGAGCTCTGTATGTAAATGGTATTTAAACTATAAATGAGATCAGTAAAGGGCTGAGTACAGAGGGTTCCCAGGGCTGATCCCTAAGGAACTCCAACATTTAGAGGTGGAAGAGTTGAGAAGCAACCAGGAAGAAAAAGGAAAGTAGCTCCAACATTTAGAGATGAGGGAGATGAGAAGCAACCGGGAGAAGGAATCAGGATGAGAAGGAATCAGGAAATGAGACTAACTGGGAGCACCCAGGAAAGTTAAAGAGAACTGAGAGTAATGTCCCAGAAAGTGAGGAAAGTGTCTCACAAAGAAGGCAGTGACCAACTGTGTCAAGTGCCACTGAACGTCCAGTACAGTGAGGACCACTGACCATGGACGTAACCAACATGGAGGTTACTGAGGATATTGACAAGTTGTTGGAGAAATGGTGGAAACAAAAGTCCGGCAGGTGTGTTCAAGAGAAGCTCTACAGAGGCAGGGGGTAAGGGAAAGCATGTATAGACAACTTTTCCAGACGGTTTCACTGTCAAGGGAAGTTGGGGACAGGGACAGCCATACAGAAGTGAGGGATGTGACTGTTACAGTGATGTCCTTGAATAGCACAAAGGGATGGGATCTAAAGCAGAAGGTGGGGGGTATGTCTTAGAGAGAGGCGATGGCGATCTACCCTGTGACAAGAGTTCTTGGGTACAGAAATGAGTAGGTTCAGCCGGGCGCAGTGGATCACGCCTGTAATCCCAGCACTTAGGGAGGCTGAGACAGGAGAATCGCGAGTTCAAAGCCAGCCTCAGCAACAGCGAGGCACTAAGCAACTCAGTGAGACCCTGTCTCTACATAAAACACAAAATAGGGCTGGGGATGTGGCTCAGTGGTCAAGGACCACTGAGTTCAATCCTCAGTACCAAAAAAAAAGGAAAGAAATGGGTAGGTTCAGAGATGTAATGGGAGTTGGCAGAAATTCTCTTTCCTCTTTCCTTACTTATATTTTCTGTGAAAAGAGAAGCAAGGCCATTAGCTGAGAGCAAGGAGGGTTAGAAAGGAAAAAGTAAAAACCTGAAACAACTGATGTCTTGGAGGTCTGAGGAGAGAATGGACAAACTAGACTTCTAGAACAATGGCAGTGTGCAGACTGAAGAGAGAAAATAACATTGTCCTTGGGATACACATAGGAACAAATTTCCAGTGAGAACAGTCAGAATGGTTTCATGAACACGTCTGACAGATGGAATCAGGATGACACTTACAGATGGACAGATACTTCTGGTCACTGGGAACATTCTCAGAGGGCAGAAGCTACTTCACCAGATCTAGGCAGCTGTTTAGGGTTTATTATTTTTGTTGGGGGCTTTTTTCTTCCTTCTGGTATCTCCACTTCTGATTGCGTGGCTGTTTACGAGCATTTCACATGCATCAGTGAACAGAGGCACACAACAAGCAAATCTGACAACTCTAAAAGTACCTTCAAGTTTTTGGTGAATCTGGCCCAGCTCCCTGTTTTAGAAATACATAGCTTGATTTACTCTATAATATAGCTACATCCATTCTTTTTTTTTTTTTTTTTTGGTACTGGAGATTGAACCCAGGGGCACTCGACCACTGAGCCACACCCCCAGCCCTATTTTGTGTTTTATGTAGAGACAGGGTCTCACTGAGTTGCTTAGTGCCTCGCCCTTGCTGAGGCTGGCTTTGAACTCATGTTTCTCCTGTCTCCCTAAGTGCTGGGATTATACAGGCTTGCGCCACCAAGCCCGGCTGCTACACCCATTCTTTTACATATTGTCTGTGACTACTTTTGCACTAAGATGGCAGAGGTTAGTAGCTACAACAGAGACGCTGTAGCCCACAAAGCCTAAAATATTTATTATCTGATCCTTTACAGAAAAGGTACACAGACCCTGGTTCTCCAACTTTCGGATGCATCAGAAACACCCTGAAGACTCATTAAAACAGACTGGTGGGCCCTGTTCCCAGATTTTTTGATTGCATAGGTCTGAGGTCGGGCCCAAATCTACATTCCTTATTAAGTTCCAAGGTGGTACTGATGTTGCTGGTCCAGGGACCACACTTTGAGAACCACTGGTTTAGGAAAGCCCTGAGTATGTCGACACTGGCCTGCTGAGCTCACATCATCAGGATCCTATTCATGACTCTGTGGGGAACTTGAGCTTCTCTGTTCTAAGTCTAGGTTCAAATGTATAAACACACCCTTGAAAAAAGGGTTCTCTAAATAAGCAAGGGATGAGCCAAGAAGATAAGGCAACATAAACCTCATGTCGTCCCTGAGTCTCTTGAAACCCTAGCCAGCCAGCATTTCTCCAAGGGCTGGTGTATTGAGTTAGCTTATTAGCAGCTATGAGAAGGAAAACTTACTTGTCTGTGCTTCAAAAGAGCATCAGGGGTCCCATGCTCAGAGTAAAACCAGATCAACAAATTCTTCCACCATTGTGCCAAACTGAGTGTTTCATTAAAATCAATTCTACCCACCAGCTCCACCAGCACCTTCTTCTCAAGGGTTTGCCAGGTTTAGCAAGTAAAAATATAGAATGTCTAGTTCATCTGAATTTCAAATAAGCAATGAATGTTTTTTATTACAAGTTATGTCCCACACACAAATCTGGAATACACTTACTCTAAAATTAAAAATCATTGTTTATCTGAAATCCAATTTAACTAGGTTTCCCATATTTGATCTGGCAGCCTTAACTCTAAGGATCCCCCTAGCATCCAATTATATATATATATATATATATATATATATATATATATATATATATATATATATATATATATATATTTTTTTTTTTTTTTTTTTTGTCTTCCCAGGAAGCTGGCAAGGGTATATGATTCATATGTGTAAGTATCTAGAACACTGAGTATAGGTGGAAAATCCACAATGTTCTTCCTGCCCTCCAGAGGTACCTACAGTCTAGTAGAAGTAGATACAGAAGTTATTTTGTTATCCAGCAAGCCAACCCTACAGGTAGAATTATGCAGTCAAGATGCCAGAGGCTTTGAGGCTACACAGAGCTACATGGCTCTCCACTACATGACCTGAGGCTCTGATCTGAGGTTTTTTTATTTTTCCTGTCTCTTCTTTCATATCAAACTCTCAAAGATCAGTGCCTCCACATGCCAGCCCCTCACCATCCTTTCTCCAACTTTCTAATTTGATGCTTCCAATTTTCAGATGAACTTAAAGTTATAGGCTTGTTCAAACTGGGCTTAAACGGAACATAAACTGGCCTGTAAATTCCCTAGTGTGATAAGTAAAATCTCGTATATTTTTCCTAACCAGAAAGCAGTCCGACATACTAAAGGATAAAGGCAAACTGTAGATGGGGCAGAGACATAACCAGAAGGTGAAAGAACTCGGGACTCTTCCACCATGAGGAAAAATAAGGAGAGTCTCTTCCTTGTCCCCCTCTCCTGCCTGGAAAGCAAATGTTATGGCTAGAGCTCAGAAACCATCTTGTGACCTTGAGAAACAAGCCACAATTTATGGATGATGGCACAGAACGATAGAAGAAACTTGGTCCCTGAGGATTCTGTGGAGCCACCTTACCAGCCCTGAGCTGTCCACATCTGGAATTCCTTTATGTGAATTATGTATAATTATGCCTCAACTATGGTTGAGTATCTGTTAATGGCAGCCAGACACCATTCCTAAATACCACAGGCTCGGGTATATTGAAATATAAAGAAACACCACAACAAGGATACCAAAACTGTGGTAAATTTTAAATATACACACTTGACAAATGAATGGGTTTTTTTTCCATATACAAAAATACAATTCAATATAATTGTGCTATTTACTTCTTTCAATCCTGAAAATGGTGACTGTACACGTGGACCTCATTGGGAAACAACATCGAAAAACATTTAAATAGAAATGCAAATCAAAATCACCAGTGAGGGGCTGGGGTTGTGGCTCAGTGGTAGAGCTCTTGCCTAGTATGTGTGAAGCACTGGGTTCGATCCTCAGCACCACATAAAAATAAATAAATAAAATAAAGGTATTGTGTCCATCTACAACTAAAAAAAAAAATTTTAAATCACCAGTGAAAAAGTAAATAATAATAAGTAAAAGAAATAAAAAATAAAAAATAAATAGAATGAGATGCCAACAAACCTATCAGAATACTAAAAATCAATAAAAAAGTTACGATAAAACCAAATGCCAACAACATTGCAGAGTAGCTGGAATCCTCCTATATTGGCAGCAGGAACCCAAATGGTATGGCTGCTTCTAAGAAAGCTAGACACACATTCAGCATATGGCCCAGCAATCCCACTCGCGATATTGACTCCAAAGAAATACAAACTTTTATGTTCATACAAAAACCTGCATGTGAAAGTTCCTGACAACTTTATTCATAGTCATAGAAAACTGGAAATGACCCAAATGTCCTTTGACTGATGAACAGATAAACAAACCATGATCCAGCCACTCCATGGACTACTACTCAGCAACAAAAAGGGACAAACTATTTATATATGCAATACAATGGATGGATGAATCTCAACAGCATTAGAATACATGAAAAAAGCCAGACTTGAAAGATAGCATAATTCCATTACATGACATTCTTCTGGAAAAGGCAAAACTACAGAGACAGAAAACAGACCGCTTGTTGTCAGGGGTTAAGTAGGATGGGTGCATTAAAGGAAACAGCACAACAGAATTGGGGTGGCAGTGGAGGCAGCTCTGTATCTGGATTGTGGTAATCATACACCATGTATGTGCATTTACCAAAACTCAGCTGACAAAGGGGAGGGGAGGGAGAGGAGAGGACATGGGGGCAGGAAAGATGGCAGAATGCGATGGACAACAATGTCCTAGGTTCATGTATGACTGCACATATGGTGTAACTCTATATTGTGTACAATCAGAGAAGTGAAAAGTTGTGTTCCATTTGTGTACAATGAATCAAAATGCACTCTGCTGTCATGTATACCTAATTAGAATAAATAAAGAACATTTAAAAAAATAACTCAGCTGAGGGTATAGCTTAGTACTAGAGCACTTATATAGCATGTCCAGCGCCCTGAGTTTGATCCTCAGCAATACACACACATACACACACACACACACAACTCTCATGGACCTATACACCAAAAAAAAGTGTGTTGCGTTTACTATATATAACTAAAAAATAAATTTTAGAAGTTTAAGCAGACAGCCCTTTGGGAAACTAGGTCTGGGCCACATGGCTGTCCTGGACTATCCACTGCGAGCCTGGTCTCAGTATCTGCCTGATCTATTTCCATTCCCACTCTCTACCTCCAGGTACTGTATGACTCTCTCTCCAAAATCTAATATAGCACTAGGCAGGGAGGATTCTTCATCTAAATCCTGGACACATTTTAACATCAGCCACTCACTGGCACTCCTGAGATGCAGAACAATAGCTATATTGTACACAGCTCCATACCGGCCCCTGCATAAACATTAGCAACTAGTTCCATGGTGACTCCCTGCTACTGGCCTTTGCAGCTGCCCAACTCCCAGGACTTGAGGATCTGCCCAGGGTAACATGGAGTCTGGATACAGTTCAATATGTCAGTCTTAAATCTATAGCTCGTAAGTCTCAGTCCTTGGAAACTCCCTGGTAATAATACAATCAACAGACCCATTCCAACCAAAGTCGTCCAGTTTCAGGTTCCTATTAGCTATCCTTGTGACCTCCCAGGGAACAGGGTACCCTAAAGTTTTGAATGTCCAAGGTTAATCCCTAAGAGTCAGGCCATGGAAAATCCATCTGCTCAAGAGGGATTGTGACCAGGGGCGCATTTGACTTGACACCTCCTCAGCATAAACATAGTCTGTCTCTCTTGACCTTATGCAGCTGCTAAGCCTGGTTTATTAAAAATTGAGTATCCCAGACTTATTGCAATAGGAGCATTTTTGTCAAGCAAAAAAAAAATCTTTCAAACATAAATCATTTAAGCCACCCTCCACATTCGTTGGCTTGAAATAAACAGAGCCTGTCTTGTAGGCAGAAGGTGCCACAGTGGTTTTGCCAGC
Organism: Xerus rutilus; assembly: GCA_028644305.1. NCBI lineage: Eukaryota > Metazoa > Chordata > Mammalia > Rodentia > Sciuridae > Xerus > Xerus rutilus. The sequence goes on from CM053401.1 coordinate 28,814,758, forward strand.
TTCATGCCTCCCGCCTGGCCATCAAATACTCCACCCTCGATGCTCAAAATATAACAAAAACCTGCACAGAAATATTTCTTCCCAACTGTTGTTTATTTCCACTCACCTGTGTTAGTAAGTTGAATCCTGCTGGAACTGTGGTGCATTGGAAAGTACAGAACTATGTGGCTAGACAACCTTGGATTCAAATCTAGTCTCTTCCCAAGGACCTCGGTCATTTTTTTAAACTCTCTGTACCTCCATTTACTCATTTAGAAGCAAGAATAATAATCAGTCCCCTTTCACGGGGCAGTTGACAGAAATAAATGAGTTTATGTAAAACACCTAACATGCAGTTGACTCATAAAACATGCTCATTACGTGATATCTTTCTTTTCCCTTAGTTAAGTCCCTCTGTCTGAAGTTGTTCCACATAAACCTGAAACTATAAGCTAACACAGAAGGCTGGGAGATATGATCAGACCTCAGGAGGAAACCCACCTCTCCTGAGAGGACATGGTTCAAAGGAGTGAATGATAGGTAGGCAAACATGATGAAATTTGGTCTCCAATTTTGTCCCCTTGACTAATAATTAAGGGAATCCCAATCTATGGAATGTGGGGCTCCCTCACTCTCCATCTTCATTCACACCCAGGTGAAATTCTTTTGGACCCAAAAATCAGTGAAAAACAAATTAAATGGCCAACATCCATAAGAATACAGATTTTTTAAAAGCATTTTAACTGCTCCTCGTTCCTAGGGTGCCCTTGGCATAACTTAAATTGCAAGATCGTTTTCCAATGGGAGATAGCTCTTGACCAAAACAAGAGACTGAACATTCATCAAAGATACAGTCACAATTCTAAACAGCTTTTACATAAATCCTCCCCGGAAGTCATGCTGCCTCAGTGCTACACTCTGAGGTAAGAACTGCCTTCCTCCCTGGCCACACTTCCCACCACCTAAACACCACAGGGGAACTGTGCAGGTCCACTTTGGGTGTGTCGACTGATCAGAGTGAAGTCCAACAGAGGAAATACAGTGGCTTAAAGAAGGTTACTACAAATATGGAAGGGCTTGGCTAGTTCCTGCTATCAGATCCAGTGCATTACATATTCAGATCATGAGGCAATATTTCATACACCAAAGCAGAATATTGTAGCATTTAGAGTAAATACACAGTGGTCCAGAGTCAAAGGAAACACATATTTATGATCAAAGACTGGTTGGTGCCATTACCAACAGACAATTATTCAGCACTTGATATAATACGGAGCCCTGGAAGGAGAGAGGTCACTGTCTTCTGATTTCTTCTGATGTTGTTGGAAATACAGTATCTCTGCCCTTAAGGAATTTAACCCTAACCTAGTAGATAAATACAGAGAGAAGAAGCCCATCTGTCACCAAGGAGGACTCTAGCAGGTGCGTATCAAGTGCTGGAGGAGGGGGCAAAGAGGGGGACATTTCAAAGAAACAATTGGGAGAGTAGAGTTCTCCCAGATAAGTTTCCCAAAGACACACACGTGCACACACCACACACACACTGATATGTAAGGTTAAAAGAAAAGGGGAAAGAAAAAGAAGAAACACAACAGGAAAACAATTCCCCTGCACTCCCCAGCTTGCCCCAAGTCCTAATCATACCTGGGGAGGTTCCACAATAAGCCAGAATGGCCTCCTCTTCATGCAGCTTCCAACACTAACAGGAAGAACTGTCCGAGGGCACCGGAAGGCCAGCCCAGCACCCATAGAACCCAAGGCACCATCAGAATGAAAGACACGTCCAAGATATACATATTTTTCAAAGAAACAGGACAGAGGCCCAATGAAAAGGGCAAAGAGGATGCTGAGGCCCAGCCCCTCCTAGTCTTGGCTGGCAGACCCTCAGGAGACCAGCCATGTTCTTCTCTCGTTCTTCCTGTTCTTTGTCTAAACACAGACTGTCCTGTGGCCGCTGCCCCCGACAGCAGAGGCCACAGGACAACACGATGTGACCCTATCCAAGGCTGCAAAACATCCAACAAGGGGACAGCCACAGGCTTCCTTGACGGCACACAGACACCTGAGGAACAAATACGCGGATTCAGCGGTTGCTTCCTTTGTACTGATTTTATTTATTCACACAAGAAATACCTGTTCCTTTTAAACAGGAAAAATGAAAATCTCCATCATAACACCACCCACAGAAAACCATTGATATTTCGGTGTATACTATTATTTCTATTCACATTTGTCATTTACAAAGTAGGATTCTATAATATAATGTTTTATGATTTTTTTTTTTTTGGTACTAGGGATGGAACCCAAGGGCACTCAACCACTGAGCCACATCTCCAGCCCTTTTGATGTGTTATTTAGAGACAGGGTCTCGCTAAGTTGCTAAGGCTGGCTTTGAACTAGTGATCCTCCTGCCTCAGACTCCCGAGCAGCTGGGATTACAGGTGTGCACCATCACACCCAGCTATAATTTACTTTTTTCCCCCATGTTGTATCCATTATGAATTTATCCCATGTCAAAAACACAACCCAGCTGAGCACAGGCACTCACCTATATTCAATACCTGAGACTCGAGAGACTGAAGCAGGAAAATCGCAAGTTCAAAGCCAGCCTCAGCAACTTAGCAAGACCCTGTCTCAAAAGAAAACAGAAAAGGGGCTGGGAATGTGGGCTCAGTGGTTAAGCACCCCTGGGTTTAATTCCCAGTACCAAAAAAAAAAAAGAGAGAAGGAACACACACACCCACACTATTTTTAAAGAATTTGTGCCATAGATCTGTGCCATAACTTACTCACCTACTGCTATGGTCCGAATCTTCACATCCCTCCAAAATTCACTCATGGTGATCGTAGTGGGAGGAAGAGGCTTTGAAGGTGAGTAGGTCATGGGGGCAGCACTCTCATAAATAGAATTAATGCCCTTACAAACAAGACCCCTCATCTTTTCCACCATGTGAGGTTTGAGTGAGAAGAGGGACATCTATGAGACATGGGGCCTCATCAAAAGACACCATAACTGTCAGCATCTTGAGCTGATATATTTCTATTGTTTGTAAGCCAAACAGTCTATGGTAGCTTGTTACAGCAGCCTGGTCAGACCAACACCTACTCGGCTTCTTTCTTACTTCTCTTTTGTTTTCCATCTTATCCACCCACCCATCCCCATTTTTACTGAATGCCACCAAATGAGAGGCACACTGCAGAAAAATAGCAGAGTCAGTAGTAGAACACCCCTGGCTTAATTCCCAGTACCACCCCACCACCACCTAAAAAAAAAGCCACTTATACTCCGTTTCATATTTTTTCCTTCATGGCAATCTAACTTCAGCCTTCATGATGCCACTGAAAGTGCCTCTATTGAGGTCACTAATAGTTTCCTAGTGGCCAAATCCAGTGGACATCTCATAGGTGTTAGCTCTCTTGATCTGCTTAAGGCTTCCCTCTCTCTACTAGTTTCCAACTTCTCTTGACTCTTCCTTTTTCTCTGTTCTAGTTACTTGTTTATATAACAAATTGCCCCAACACTTAGCAACTTAAAGCAATGACACAATGCTCACAGATTCTGTGGCATGGAAGACACTGGTACAGCCATCTTTGGGGAATGTGATATGCAATGGCCTTCTGTGATTTTTCTGCTCATGCTCCACTTAAGAGGAGTATTCTTTAAAGTTTAATTACTGGATGGTCCTCTTACTTTACACATTTTTCCTGGCCAATCTCAACCACTCCTATGGCTTCAACTTTCCTTTACAGATTGGTGGTTCCTCAGTGTAGATCTGACCTAGAATATGTACTAGTCTTTCCCTGAATTTCTTAAGGTGCCTCCAGTTCAACATATCCACAACAGTACTTCCTTGCCCCACATCAGATCTGCTTCTCTTCCTGCATTCTCCAATGTGATTCGTGACACCATCTAATTTCTGCAGCAGGCAATAAAAAAAAATTGAGAGCTGGGCACGGTGGCGCACTCTTGTAATCCCAGCACTTAGGGAGGCTGAGACAGGAGAATCACAAGTTCAAAGCCAGCCTCAGCAACGGCGAGGCACTAAGCAACTCAGTGAGACCCTGTCTCTACATAAAACACAAAATAGGGCTGGGGATGTGGCTCAGTGGTTGAGTGCCCCTGAGTTCAATCCCTGGTACCAAAAAAAAAAAAAAAAATTGAGGAGGCCTACTTATTAAAATAAGTAGGAAGCCTCAATTTGTCCCTGCCTTTCACCATCACCCTTCCACATAGACTTGGCCACCAACTTTTAGCAATGCTGCCTGCAGGATATTTTTAGTCCTTCTTTTCTCCAGCCTTGCTAGCACCTCAACCACCTGAAACTCAGACCTCTATCAGCTTTATTTTACATAGACTTTTATAATTAAATCATAACTGATCCTCCAGCCTTCACGCTCACACCCCTCCAAATTGCACCCACTGCTTAAAATCCCTCAGTGACGCGCACTATCTACACCGTCAAGTCCACATTCCTTAGCATGCAGATGCAGTGTCCCTCACAAATGTCGCCACCTATCATTCCAGCTTCCCTCCTCTATTCCCTCACAGTCACCCTACATCCCAACACACCGAACTACTTGCACTCTCCAGAACATGCTGCTCTTTCTCATGCTTCCAAGCTTTAGCACATGCTGTTTCCTGTGGCTGGAAATTCCTCTCCAACCCCTGCCTTAGAAACTCCTCTTCAGTATCAGATCAAGCGCTTTGATTCTGCTTTCCAAAGAGCGTTAGCCATTCTGTCCCAACATCATAATTCTACTATACACAATATGATCACATGATGTTGTAATGCTCACCATTCTGACCACCATACGAGTCTATGTTTGAAAGGAAATAAATGGATACATAATCAGCAAAGACCCTCTCCACCATACACAACCCATTATAAACCTGATAACAAACCAACCAAGGCACAATTCCATCTAGTGTTAAAAATAAGTGTTGGGCTGGGATTGTAGCTCAGCGGTAGAGCGCTTGCCTCACATGCGTGAGGCCCTGGGTTCGATCCTCAGCACCACATACAAAGCAATAAAATAAAGACACTGTGTCCATCTATAACTAAAAAAATATTTAAAAAAAAAAAAAAAATAAGTGTTCAGCCATATCCTGCCTCCTTCAAAAGGAACAATATTAAATCTGAGTGACCGCCATTATATACCAGGTCTTATATGCCTTACCGCGGGGAGTGGTCACTACAAACCCATGAAGATCCCATTTCATGTAGGAGGAAACAACTCTCAGACAAGTGATGTGCACAAGGTCCTCAGCTGGCAGGTGGTAGGGCCAGACTCTGAGCCCACACATGTCTAATGCCAAGGCTCACATTATTGCACTGCCTCTATGACCTTCTCAAGTAACCGACTTTCCATCTCATTTAGGTATTTTCAGGTTAGATCAGGAACTCCACGAGTCAACTGTGTGAGATGAGCACCTATAAAAAAGATCTCCTAGCTGGGCATGGTGGTACACCTCCATAATACTAGCAACTGGGGAGGCTGAGGCAAGAAGATCTCAAGTTCAAAACCAGCCTCAGCAACTTAGTGAGGTCCTAAGCAACTGTCTCAAGATCCTGTCCTAAGATCCTGTCTCAAAATAAAAAAAATAAAAAGGGGTGGGATTAAGAGCACTTGGGTTCAATTCTCAGTACCAAAAAAAACTACTAAAACGACAAAGGAATGGCAAGTGTTAAAGCCTTCAGTGGTAAGTAAAGAAAGTTGTAGAAAGGTATCCTTTGCTAGAGAAACATACTTTGGAAGATAGTAACATTATCATTTAGATGATTTGCATAACCATGAACGAGAAAGGGCATCCACCAACAACAGAATTTTCATACATACTTAACATGCAAAGACCTAGATCAATGCAGCCGGTTTCACTTAGAAGTGGAAAGAAGTTCTGCAAAAGTACTTTTCTGGTAAAGCTTATTGTATATCAGAATTCTCTCTGATGCAAATGGCAGAAAATAAAATCAAACTTACTTAAGCCAAAAAAAGAAACTTAACAGCTTTTTATTGATGAATAATAGATAATCCCAAAACTTAGTAGCTTAAAATAGCAACTCTGATTCTGTGACTTGACTAGGTAGTTTATCTGCTGGTTCCACTTGTGCTCACCAGTGCAGCTGCATTCAGCAGAGGGTCGATAAGGCAGGAAGTCCAAGATTGCCTCAATGACACGGTGGGCAGCAGGTGCAAGCAGTTGGCTTAGGAACCACAGTTCTCACAGCCCCTCCTCTTCCAACAAAGGTCCAAGAGGGTGAAGGCAGAAGCTGCAAAGTGCCTGAGGCCTGGTCTCCAAAATTCACTCCCACTGTCCATGAGTCAAAGCAGTCACAAGGCCGCCTCAGATGCAGAGGTGGGGGAAATAGATGTCACCTCTTTTTTTTTTTTTTTTTTTTTTTTAATTTTTTTAGTTGTAGATGGACACAATATCTTTATTTTATTGCTTTTTGTATGTGGTGCTGAGGATCGAACCCAGGGCCCCACGCATGCGAGGCAAGCGTTCTACCGCTGAGCCACAATCCCAGCCCTAGATGTCACCTCTTAATGAAAGGAGCCACAAAGGAATTGTGGCCACCTTTAATCTACCACCAAAGTTACTGGCTCATATAAATGGGAGATTCAAGGAGGGCTTAAGTAAAGCTGAATCCAGATGTTCATAATATATTATCAGAAACTTACCTCTTTCCTCTCTCAGCTTTCTGTTGCCCTGTTGGCTTCACTCTGAGGAAGGACATTCTTTCATCATGATCACATGACCAACAACCACTCTGAGCTCTCTCTTCAGAGTATACCAACCCCGGGGCTTCTCTTTCCCATTAGACCCAATAAAAAGCCCCAGAATTAAATCTAATTTGAGTCACATGACCAACCCTGAACCAGGGGAGAGAACATACACTGATTGACCCAGCCTGGGTCATCCATTCACCCTGGAACTGGGAGGTAGGATCAGTCCACTTAAGTCATGGGGACTAAGAATGGCAAAGGGAGGGGTGTCCCCTAAGGTAAAACACAGATTGTATCTCCAGAAAGACAGAATAGATGCTAAGCAGACTCAAACAACAGATGTTTCCTACAATAGGCTTCTCAAGATGGTGACAGGGTAAAAAGCCACCACAGAATGCACTGCATTTCTCCCTCCCAACGCATCACGCAACTCTGCCAGCTGACATGTCCCAGTGACCCAGCCGGGTGGTGTGTGCACCACTGAATAGCTTGTTATGTGTCTGAAAAACAAAGACGTAGAACAAAGCCTTTTGCAACATGCACTTGCACAATTCCTCAGTCTGGCAAAAGATGTCCTTTCTCAGACATTTGTCAAGTTACTCCCTAAGAGGCCCCCACCCAAATAGGAATCAGAACGCTTTGTCTTTTGATTCTGCAGTTTTCCTGGATCAGATGCAAATTACAACATCCCCCGGGTCTCCCACAGCACCATTATAGGACAACACAAAAAATTTTTAGCAGTAACTTGGGCCAGCCCTACATGAACACTGAGGGACCACAGTAAAGAAATGGACTGTTGGTAAATTAGTAATTCCCAAGACCACCTCAGGTGTTTGCACCCCCAAGAATATTTGCAGCATAACCTGCAGAAATGAGGCTTTCCTCCAACAAATGAGTAAGTTGAAGAACGAATCAATGAGTGAGGGAATGAGATAAAATGCCCCTCCTCATCAGAGCTGTACATCAGATCCAAAGCCCTTAAGTCCTGAAGCAAAGATTAGCAGTAGATCAAACATAGCCTGGCAATAAAACCAATCCTTCCCTTTAAAACCTCTTGGGCTATTTCTAATTTCTACTGTAGTACCTCTCTTTGGGTTTGGGCCTGCAGTAATCTGGATATTGAATGTCCCCAAAAGTCCACATGCTAAAGGCTTGGCTCCTAGGGTTGCACCATTTGGAGGTGGTGTAACCATTCAGAAGTGGGGCCTAGTGGAAGGTCATTATGTCACTGAGGGTATGCCCTTAAAGGGGACTGTGGGACCCCAGCCCCTTCCTTTTTGGTTTCTGCTTCTTGACTATGAGATCGGCAGTGGCCACATGGCCTTCACCACTGCCATTTGGCACCCCAATCAGAAACCAGAAAGCACAAGGTCTGCCAGATCATGGACTGGAAGCTCTAAAACCATGAGCTATGATAAATTCTTTCTCTCTGTAAGTTCATTATGTCAGGTATTTTGTTATAGTAATGGAAAACAGGACCATAATCCCAAAAGACACAATCCCAATACCATAATCCTGGATATTAAAATCCTGATCAAATTAATCCAAAAATCACTAAAATCTAAAATTCCTAGAGTCTCAAATCCCAAAAGATCAAAATCTCTAAGATATAATTTTGACAAAATAATTTTAAAATTCTTTAAAATGCCAGGCACAAGGGTGCATACCTGTAATCCCAGCAATTTGGGAGGCTGAGACAAGAGGACAGGAAGTTTGAGGCCAAGCCTGCACAATGTAGTGAGAACATCAGCAATTTAGCAAGACCTTGTCTCAAAATAAAAATGTTTTTAAAAAGGGCTGGGGATGAAGTGCAGTGGTTAAAGTGCCCCTGGGTTTATTTCCCAGTACAAAAAAAAAGACCTCTATTTACATTTTTAGAAGTTTTTTTTTTTTGAGAAATATAAAGACATTATAGAACTCATTTATAAGCCATTTAACACAATAAAATAGTCAATAATAACATATACTTTTGCAAGCATAAACAGGTGTACCAACAAAAGTGAGACACGGCATAACAGCTATGAGCAAACAAAGCAAATTCATAAAAAAATAGTCAAGGTCTGAGGATGTAGCTCAGCAGTAGAGCATTTGCGTAGTATGCATGAGGCCCTGAGTTCAATCCCTAGCACCACAAAAAAAGAAAAAAAAATAGGTCAAAAGTCAAATGTATAAATGGATAGCACCATGTTTAGTTGGGCACACCCGACTTCATAGCTGCAACCATTTAAAATACCATGACAAAATTTAAAAAATAAAATAAAATACCATGATAGACAATCTGAGCCTTTTGATGAAGTTGATCAAAAACAATGGATCACCACCACATCTGCAGTCGGCCAAAGAGCCAAGACCTTGGGAAATGTTATCCTTCACAAATGCACATGTACAGAAAGGATTCTCTCTTCATTTATTGAGGAAGGCCTCAGAAGCAGGGCAATAGATGGTATGATCTCAGTCCCAAGCCAAAAATCCAAGGCTGGAGCAGGAGCCACTGGTACAAGTCCCGCTGTGCAAAGGCTGACCAGCCTGGAGTTCTGATGTCCCAGGCAGCAGAGGAAAACTGTCCCAGCTCCGAGAGATACCAGCTCTCTATCTGTGCTTGTTGTCTCCAGCCCCAGCCAACTGGATGGTCCCCAGATCTTCACCTAGTCCACTCAGACTCACTTACCTCCTCTGGAACAGACACACCCAAAACAATGCGTCTCCAGACTTCTAGGAATTCATTCTGTCTAATGGAATGGAACTTGCCCAATGCACTAATCCCTTCCCCAGAATCCAGCTTTCCACTCCTCTTATGTCCCCCCAATGGAATTATGGTTTATTAGAATGTGGACTTTCAAGATTCCCATATTCAGGATTTTAATCTTTCAGGATTATGATTTTCTGGATTTTAGACTTCAGCAGTTTTGATCTTTGGAGATTTCAACATTTGGAATTATGGCATTTGGGACTGTGTTTTTCGGGATTATGACCAGGACTGCTTCTCTTCATCCTCCTCGACATCTCCTGAGTGTGGGACAGGGAATGAGAACAGAAATTCTCATGTTAAATTTCATTCTACAGCACAAGAGTTGCATAGGGCCCTTAACACTTGGCCTCCCACAGAACTGGACACATCCTTTAGAACTACAGCTCTCCAGCCAAGATTCCCAATGTTATGTCAATGAAGAGGCAGATCCAGCCCCAGTCTACAGAGGCTCCTTAAAAGTGCACCACCTGGGAGGGCAGAAGCCAGTATTTCCAGAGGTTCTGCTCCTCCCCAGGAACTTGTCTTGGTATATGGAAGTAGCTACCAGCAAGAGTAAGTAAAAGTTGGAGTCACTCATCTTCTGTTATTATTTATTTCATTTTATTTTTTATTTTTGCAGTACAGGGGATTGACCCCAGAGGTGTTTTACGACTGAGCTACATCCCAAGCCCTTTATTTTCTTTCTTTCTTTCTTTTTTCACTTTGAGTTAAAAGTTGCTAAGGCTAGCCTCAAACTTGAGATCCTCCTGCCTCAGTCTTCTGAGTCACTGGGATTACAAGTGTAGCCACCACACTTGCCTGCTTATGTTCTTTAAAATCACAATTGCACAAGCCATGGATTCCAGTATTTGCCAGAGAGATTTTATTTCCTTCTCCAATTTTATTCTTAAACCTTTGTGTGTTTAAGAATTTTGTGTGGGACTCATTAGAAATGAGGTTTCTAGGATCCTATAAAATCTCAGGTGAGCTAGCCTATACTTCAAGAAATACACTCTTTGACAAGTAAGTGTCTACAGGAAATAAGACTCTTAGCTGCTGTGTTTCAGCTCCTTGGAGAAGAGGCCAAGATTTTGTTAATGATGTCCAGTTACAGGCAGGCGTGACAGCATTTGGTGCTGGACCAGGCTATTAGGGTACGTGGTGATGATCCTAATCAGTAATGCTGAGCACAAGGCTGGGGAAGTGCTCTTCACTGTGATGCACAGGCAGTCTCCTTGGGCTCTGGGGTGGGTTTTTGGGTTTTTCATAATTAACACAGTGCAGAAGAGCCCTTAAAGGTTGGGGATAGACAAGAGTTTGTTTGATTTTTTTGACATTTTCATCACATTATCAAGTCATGAATAAACATTTTACTGCCCAAGGTAAGCATCTCAGGTCAATAAAACTCTCTGTACCTCTGTTTCCTCATCTGTAAAATGGGGATAATAACAATGGCTTCCTCAGAAGATTATCATAAGAATGAAATGAATTAGTATGTGTAAACAACTAAGAAAAGTATCTAAGACCCTAAACTGTATCTAAGAGTTAGATAAGTGTCATAAGAGTTGTGTATTATTAGCCAGGTGCGGCAGCGCATGCCTGTAATCCCAGCACTTGGGGAGGCTGAGACAGGAGAATCACAAGTTCAAAGCCAGCCTCAGCAACAGCGAGGCGCTAAGCAACTCAGTGAGACCCTGTCTCTACAAAAAACACAAAAATAGGGGTGGGGATGTGGCTCAGTGGTCGAGTGCCCCTGAGTTCAATCTCCAGTACAAAAAAAAAAAAAAGAGAGTTGTGTTTTATTATACTGCTCCATAAAGTCAGGGACTGTCTCATTCCCTGTTTTGTTCTGTTGTTCCCCAGTCCCTAGAACACTGACTGGCACATAGTAGTCACTCAATAAGTGTTGGTTGAATTTGTTGATTTTAATAGCAGAAAACACCAGTTCTGTGCCAGACTCTTTGCTAGGTCCTTTGATGTGGAAAAATAGTGGCACGTAGTACCTTCCCTCGGTCATATCCCCTAAAGGCCAGGTAGTTAGGCAGCTGCTTCTGCTGGCACTGGAAAGCATAGCTGGTCTTCCCTCCTCTCTTTCTAGATGACTCCTACACTGACAACCTTTGCAAAAGACAGCTGCTTCCCTGTCAGAGTGTGGCAGAGGGAAGCAGCTACCTGCCAGGTGTAGTGGCCCATCGTAATCCCAGCAGCTCGGGAGGCTGAGACAGGAGGATTGCAGGTTCAAAGCCAGCCTCAGCAACAGCATGGTGCTAAGCAACTCAGTGAGACCCTGTCTCTAAATAAAATATAAAATAGGGCTGGGGATGTGGCTCAGTAGTTGAGTGCCCCTGAGTTCAATCCCCAGTACCGCCCACCCCCCCAAAAAAAAATACACAGCCACCTGAGCCAAGAAGAAATTTCTGTGATGTTCTACTGAGCACACTCTATCTATGTGTGTTTAGAGTGAATAAGTGTGTGTGTGTAAGGAGTTTGGAAGTCTCCACTCCAGCCTAACAACAAGGAAAATGTTGAACAAGCTGAAAATCAGCTACTTAGAGCCTCCAGGAAGTAAGGTCCCATATCAAATCACTTGTTTTAGTCAGCTTTTCACTGCTGTGACTAAAAGATCTGACCAGAACAACTGTAGAGGAAGAAAGTTTATTTGCGGGCTCACGGTTCAGATGTCTTAGTCCATAGAAGGCCAGCTCCATTCCTCAGAGCTCGAGGTGAAGGAGAACATCATGGTGGAAGAGTGTGGCAGAGGGAAGCAGCTCACATCATGGTGATCAGGAAGCAGAGAGAGACTCCACTGGCCACATCACATACATACCCACAGCCACACCCCCAACTCCCACCTCCTCCAGCCCCACCCCACCGCTTCAGTTACCACTCAGTTAATCCCTATCAGGGAATTAATTCACTGATTGGGTTAAGACTCTTACAACCTAATCATTTCTCCTCTGAACCTTCTTGCATTATCTTACATGTGAGCTCTTGGGGGACACCATATCTAAACCATAACACCACTGCCCCCAACCTGGAGAGATAGGCAGGCAGCTACAGAGAATCACAGCTTACAAGAGCAGAGACCTCTGCTGGAACCGGTGTGGTAGGAAAACCTAATTCAGCACCTAAACATAAACAGTTTGGGCTGGAACACCTAAACCACAACTGAGGACTGCTAGAGGCTTAGCTGAAAACTCCAGGGGGTCCAGTCTTGAGAGGACCTGCACACTTTGATGAGTTTTACTTCTAGCAGCCCTACCAGCTTCTCACAGTGAGTATCAGAGAAAAAACCCCTGTGTGTCCAGCTGGGTGGGGGGTAATCATTTTGAAATATGCCAGAGCATTCTGTTCTTCTTAATAGAGCCTGCCCTCAAGAGAAACTATTTCACCAGAGCTTAACCTGCTAGAGTTTTATCAGAGCTTCACCTAAGTGGGAGAAGGAAAATATCCAACCTCTGTCTGCTATAGTCATCCTGTCCCACTTAAGGGGAGAAAAACACTGAGAAGCACTGTCTAACCAAAAGACTGAGGCCAATCACAGGATTGACTGCTTTCGCTCTTTCTATACCTTACCCACCAGGTTACAAAAGTCCTAATTACTACAAGACCTTTGTTTTTACACTGGGTGTGGTGCTGAGGATTGAACCCATGGCCTCAGTGCTTGCATGGCAAGCACTCCAGCAACTGGGCTATATCCCCAGCTCTTACTGCAAGACCTATTCCCCATTACATTGTGGCTGGTTTTCAACCAAAAAAAAAAAGAAACCACAAAGTATATTTAAAAGCAAAACCAAAGTTTGAAGAGACAGTACAAGCATCAGAACCAGACATAGATATGGCAGAGATGTTGGAAGTATCCAACCAGGAATTTTTTAAAACTCTGATTAATATGCTAAGCACTCCAATGGAAAAAGGAGGCAACATTTAAGAACAGATTAATGATGTACTCATGGAAATGAAAAATCTAAGAAATAATCAAAAAGAAATGCGAGGGGAGCTGGGCATGGTGACGCATGCCTGTAATCCCAGCACTTTGGGAGGCTGAGACAGGAGAATCACAGGTTCAAAGCCAGCCTCAGCAACGGCGAGGCGCTAAGCAACTCAGTGAGACCCTGTCTCTACATAAAACACAAAATAGGGCTGGGGATGTGGCTCAGTGGTTGGGCGCCCCTGAGTTCAATCCCCAGTACCAAAAAGAAAAAAAAAAAAGAATAAAAGAGAAATGCAAGAGATCCAAAGGATCCAAAACACTAACAGAAATGAAGAAAGCCTTTGATAGGCTCATTAGTACACTAAGAAGAGCTTGAGGATATGTCAATAGAAACTTCCAAAACCGAAAAACAGGGAACAAAATATATTGGGAGGGAAAAATAAAAGAGAATATACAAGAATTTTGGAACAACTACAAAAGGTTATAACATATCTACAATGGAATACCAGCAAGAGAAGAAAGGAAGGAATAGAAGAAACAATATGGAGCAATAGTGACCTAGGAATTTCCCAAAATTCACATCAGACACCAGACAACAAATTCAGGAAGATCAGAAAACACCAAACTGGATAAAAGAAAAACACACATACACAAACCCTAGGTATATCATATTCAAACTACAAAAAAAAACAAAGATAAACTCAAAATCTTGAAAGAAGCCAGAGTGGGGAGGAAATCTTACCTATACAGAAACAAAGAATTATATCTTACTTCTCCAAAAAAACATGCTAGAATACAGTGGAATATTTAATAAAAAAGCTGGGGTAGTGGCTCAGTGGTAGAGCACTTGCCTAGCACACATGAGGCACTGGGTTTGATCCCCAACACTACATTAAAAGGAAAAAAAAAGGTATTAAAAAAAAAGATTCACACACAAAAAAACTGTCAACCTGGAATTCTATGCCCTGCAAACTTATCCTCTAGAAGTGAAGGAGAAATGGATTTTGTCAGACAAACAAAAACTGAGGGAATCTGTTGCCAATATACTTGCCTTGCAAGAAATGTTCAAAGAAGTTCTTCAGAGAGAAGGAAAATGATATGGGTCAGAAACCTCAGCTCTACATAAAGAAAAGGTCATTCAAGAAAGACTAAGTGAATATTAAATAAAAACTTTCATTTTTCTTATTCTTAATTGATTTAAAACATAGTATATTTAGTTCAAAACAATAGCAACAGCTGTGTGAGGTGGCACGTGCCTGTAATCCCAGTGGCTCGGGAGACTGAGGCAGGATTGCAAGTTCAAAGCCAACCTCAGCAACTCAGCAGCCCTACGCAACTTAGCAAGACCCTGTCTTAAAATGAAAAATAAAAAGGGCTGGAGATGTAACTTAGTGGTTAACTGCCCCAGGTTCTATCTCCTATAACAAAATACAGTAATAATAATAGCAACAACGTATTCAATGATTATAGCTTATGTATAAGAAAAATGCTAGCAATGATACAAGGAACAGAAGGAAGAATTAGGATATCTTGTTATTATAATGTACTTTTACTGCCAATGAAGTGGTACTGTATTATTTGAAAATGGATTTGAATTAGTTGTAAATGTATAATGCAAACTCTATGGCAACTATTTTTATAAGTTAAAAAAGCATAATGGTGGCACATCTATAATCCCAGCACTTTGGGAAGCTGTGACAGAAGGATCACAAGTTCAAAACCGGCCTCAGCAATTTAATGAGGCCCTAAACAACTTATTGAGATCCTGTCTCAAAAAATATAAAGGCTTGGGGATGTAGCTCAGCGGTTAAGCACCCCTGGGTTCAATCCTTGATACAAAAAAAAAAAAAAAAGCCTAATTGATATACTAAGAAAACAGAAAGTTGAATCATATAAATGCTCAATTGAAAGCATAACATGCAGAAAAAGAATAGAAAACAATTAATAAGAGCAATAAATAGAAAACCGTAGCAAATACAGTAGACATTAATTGAACTACAATAATCACTTTAAATGTCAATGGTCTGAAAATATAGGGTCAACACTCCAAAATATAGGCACAGTAACTTTCTAAAGGACTGTTAAAACTCAGGATATAATACCAAGAAATAATAAATGGGATGGCATCAAATTTAAAAACTTCTATACACCAAAGAAAAGAATGAGAAAAAAGAACTTACAGAATGGGAGAAAAATCTCTGCTAGCTTCCCTTCTAACAGAGGGTTAATATCCAGAATATATGAAGAACTAAAAAACACTCCACATAAAAAATTAATAACCCAAGCAATAAATTGGCACATGAAAGAAATAGATATATCTCAAGAGAAATACGAATGGCCAAGAAATATATGAAAAAATATTCAACATGATTAGCAATTAGGGAAATGTAAATCACAACTACACTGAGACTTCATCTCACTCCAGTCAGAACGACAGCCATCAAGAATACAAACAATAATAAATGTTGAAGAGGATGTGGAGGAAAAAAGAACATTTCTACAGTGTCAGTGGGAATGTAAATTAGTACAACCACTAAGTATGAAAATCAGTAGTGAGGTTCCTCTAAAGACGAGGAATGGAACTATAGTGGCACCCCCTCCTCCACAGAGAATTTTAGTTAAGCTTCTCCAGAAACTCTCACCATAACTGTTCTTAGACTATCAGCAAGAATTTCTGCAACAGAGTTTCCAGGTGGGAGGCGTGTTGCAGAAGCCGGATGTGATAAGAAAGACTAACCCAAGGCCTTCACAGAGGCGTTTGCATTTTTGTATCCAGGCCTGGGTTCAATGCCCAGAACAGTGGAAAAAGCTGCTTTTGTATGGACTTCTGCAGATTGTGATCCTCTGGGCCTCTCCCCCTACACACTAGATATAAAGTTCTAAAACTTTCTAAACTCAGAGTGGTTCAGAGGGATCGATGGACTAATGCAAAAGCCTCCCTTCTAATCCTGGCTACAACCAATAAACCTGCTTCCTGCTAATTCCTCGGTGTCCAGCCTCATCTGTCCCACAACAGAACCACCATACGACCTAGGTATACCACTCCTTGGTATTTATCCTAAAGAATTAAAGTCAGCATATTATAGCAATACATGCATACTCATGTTTACAGTAGCACAATTCACAATAGCCAAACTGTGGAACCAGCTTAGGTGTCTGTCAACGTATATGTTGATAAAGAAAATGTGGTTTATATACACAATGGAGTTTTATTCAGCCATAAAGAAGAATGAAATTACATCATTGCAGGAAAATGGATGGAACTTGAGAACATTACATTATGTGAAATACTACAAATTTGGAAAATCAAGGGTTGTATATTTTCTCTCATATGCAGAAAGGAAAAAAGGCAGGGAGCCTCATGAAAATTGAAGGAAGATCAATAGAGTAGAGGAAAGGGATCAGGGGGAGGGAAGAGTTTTGAAAAGGAAAGAGGTAATACTGGAGATATTAGCCAAATTATATTGTTATATTGTGTGCATGTACAAATATATGATGACAAATCCCACCATTATGTATAATTCTAATGCACCAATTAAAAATATGTAATTTTTTAAAAAAAAAAATTTTAAATGCCAATGGTCTATATATAGCAATTAAAATTTTTTAAAAGAAAAAGTGAGTATGACCGGCACAAGGCCCCTTAGCTGGAACTATCCCCCCAAGAAGTCATGCTACTGCAAAGAATTTCATTTCTGAAGGCATCCTGCAGGCCCTGCAGTCACTGGTTTTCCAGCCCCAAGAGAAAAAAGGCCAGCTTGAGGGAAGAGGAAGAGGAGGCCTAGAAGCCAGGCATTGTCCCTCCCGCTCCGTGGAATTTTCTGGGCCAGAGCTAGGAACATAAGTGGGCAGCCACTGGTCTGACTCCCCAGCCCAAAAGTTACCAAGAGAGCACATTAATTAGCAGGACCTCCAAATGGCAAAGCTGTTTCTCGGTCTCACAGAAATAACAAGAAAGTGGTCAAAGAAGGTGGTCAGGACTTCTCAAACTTCCTTCAGATGCTGATCTCAGGAAAAGAACCTACCAGGCCAGGAAAAGAGCAAGATCTCAGGAAGGACAGGTATACAGTTGGTGGGAGAAGAAACAGCCACACAGTGCGTAAAGGAAGGCCATGCCAAAGAGCATCCTTCCTCCATCAATTTCCATTCAAGAGGATCTTCCTGGCCTCTGTGTCAGGTTGGGAAAGAGAAAGAATTTTGTTGCTAAAAAAAAAAAAGTGAGGGTTTGGGGTTTTTTTGGTTTTTGCTTTTTTTTAAACAAAAAGCAATAGAACCATAGATTTTAAATCTCCCGTGTTTTGATGGGGTTTTTTATCTTTAATTTCAAGTGGGGAAACAAAGTAATTTGGGGCTGTCATATGCAGCCCTCATATTCTTGTTATGTCTGTTAGTTTTATGAATAGTTAACATTTCCAGAGCATCCTGCCATTGCTTCATTTAAACTCACAACAACCCAAGGAGGTGAATAATATCTTCCACCGAGAGAGGAGTAAAACTTCAGGTTTGGTTAATTTGCCCAAAAACACATTGCTAGAAGATGGCGGAGCTACAACCTAATACATCACTTCAGTCCCAAACCATTATGCTACACTGCCTGGTTCACAGCCAAGAAAGCCAGCACCCACTCAAACCTTGGTCGCTCAGACATCTCCCCTGTCACCCAGCAAGGAGAGGAGAGGTATATCTCATTCTCAAAAAAGATGTCGCTTTAAGGAAAGAAAAGGTACAAACTGGGAATCAGCCACAGATGAAACTGAGGCTCTGAACCTTTTTCTAAGGCTCTACCCTGATGGGGGAAGACAGTACAGGATCATATCACCAGGAGAGAGTGCATGGTCCTGAAGCCAGGGAGAAGACTACAAGGATGGACATGATGTTACTTTGTTCTCTCTTCAACCCCTGGCTTCCAGTTGTGAATCGTCCCTGAGTCTAAGTCACTGCCAGAGATGCAGGAAGACTGTCGACAGAAGAGGGTCTGGACACTTCGAGACCCTTCTCAAAGAAAACAAAGGGTTTCTACTTCAATCCTCAAGGAGGATACTGATTGTTAAGGGCCTTCTAAGAAACCACTGTGCCAGTCATCAAACATGGCTCCTCCACTCCAAACCACTCGCTCTTCAGCTTGGTGCATGTCTGGGCTGATCTCATTGCTTTTAACGAGCATGGGGAATCTGACCCCAAGATCTACACTTACTTCTTCAAATCACTTTGTCTGCTCTACTCCATATTTCCAAACTGAAATCTCCAGCATTGGCAGAAACTAGAA
>CM053401.1:28833890-28880352 GCA_028644305.1 Xerus rutilus
GGCCTGCGGCGGGGTCTGGCGGAGGCTGCAGCCAGAAGACACTGTCGGTCATGAACAGCAAAGGCAGGGAGCTGGAGCGCGAGCGTGTGCTCAACGCGCGGCTCGCACGGTGCTCGGCCCGGCCACGGCTGCAGCAGGTTGGATGCCGGAGCCCGGGCCATGGGAATTCCCGTTATAAACCCCGGGGAGGAGCGGGGCGGGGCCCGGAGGGCCTGACTGACGCGCCGAGAAGCCTGTAGCGGCCGACCCTCTGGCAGGTGAAAGCCAATGGGAGAGGGGCAAGAGGGGCGGCTCGTGGTCAACCCCCCACTGAGGAGCGACACTCCTACGCTCCGCCCGAGTGGACTCCAGGAGAGACTGGGATAAAGAGTAACTTTCTCTTGGCTCTTCCGCCTGTCGAAACCTTAAGAGCTCCAGCAGCCTTAAACCCACCAAGAATACTCACCTGGCTAATAATGAAGCCTTAAGCATGTATAGTTCTTAGCTCAAGTGCTTGAATTCTCACAACAGCCGGGAGAAGGCATCAGGGAAAATATTCTTAGCCCCATTTTTCAGATGACAATGCTATAGCACAAAGACGCCGAGAAATCTGTTGTTCCGGTGCTGCAATACCAAGGGCGCCGAGAATTCACCAGGTGACAGGCACAGAGAGGGCTGTGACCCCCACTGGAGTGAGGCGTGGGAGCATTCATTTCTTTCAGAGTTTTCTGGGGTTGACATCTAAGTTCCACAGCAGCTGCTGGGGAGAAGTCTCAAGGGGGACAAGGTGAGGTAGCACTGTTAGGGAGAGCCCCCGTAGGTGTGGTCATGAGCACCCGTGATCCTGTGGTTCAAGTGACCCTGGATTGGAACGTAAGCGTTCTGGCTACCCGTTTTGAACTGGAAGGCCATGGGATAGTTTCTCTGTGGCCTCACAGTCCTGGAAGAAGTGGTCAAATGGGCCTGGTCCCATTTGGGAAGGAAAAGGCATTGCTGCAAAGGGTAGCCTGAGTATGCAGAGATCCCACAGATGGATCAGAGCAAGGAAAGAGCTTTCCCAGGTGCCCAACCACTTGCCCAGCTCAGCAAAGGGTCCTTCCAGATGTTCAAGGGCTTTGCTCAGGACAGGGGTCCCACAAGGCAGTATCACACCAGTTCCTAAACAGCACAAGGTGGTTGTCTGCATTCATCCCAAGAGAACCATGATTATCATATGTGGAACATAACCTTCAGGGCTTTACTTTCCCCCATATGGGACACTGGCTGCATGGGGAGGGATTCTTTTCTCCAAGAAGATTGTAAACCGGAGCTTTACCTCCTCCTCCTCCTCCCATCTCTGACTGGCCTAGTTGTCCTGACAAAGATTAGCTCTGCTCCCTTAGGGCGTCTCTCCTGGATTATATGAACAAACCTCCTATCAACTCCTGCTTTGTCCACCCCCCATGCTGGCCTGTGCAGCAAACCTGACCATGCTACCCCCATTTAGAAGCCTTTGCCTCTCTCCATTGTCCTCAGACAAAAAAGCCCAGACTGAGTGTTGAAACAAGAACAAAGTATTTGTGGTTTTCCAAACAAATGAAGTATACCTCTAAAAGAACTGTCACCTTCTCCTGCTGGGAGAAGTGCAGTGGTCCCACAGGCTCTTGGAAGCTGGACAGCCTGGGTTAAATCCTGGGTCTGCCACCTAGTGGTATAACCTTGAAGAAGACTTTACTTGTCTGAAGTCTAGTTTTCCCTTCTGTAAAATGGGGATAAAAATAGTATCCACACCCAGGAATTGTTGCCAGGATTAAAGTAGATGGAGTCTCTAAAGCTCTTCCATGGTTAAGTTAGAAACATCACCCTCCGGCAGTTGAAGAGAACAGTACAAATGCCTCATCTCATTTATCCTCAGAAAGAATTTGTGAAATAGGATAAACATTCCCACTTTACAGGTAGACAGTGGACACTCCATGAGACTTGCTTGGTCTCATTTGGCTGGAAAATGACAGAGCTTATTTTCAAGGCCAAGTTTTTGGAGTCCAATTCTGCTTCTGTCACATGAGGACTATAATCTCCAGTCTCAAATACCATAAAGTTAGACATTGCTCGTGGGCTCTTTGGAAATGTCTTCAATACCCTACAGGGCAACAGATTTGTGAGCTTTGCTGAGTATCAGGGGAAGAGGGTGTAAACAGTGAGGGTCAGGCCTTCCTGGAAATAGCCCTTGTGATCTGGCATCCTGGGAATTTGCCCAGCTGGACTTGTGACACTTGTCCAGACTGTGTTTCATGCAGCACTTGCAGTAGTTTCCGTGTGCCCTAAGCATACATCCACCAGGGACCCAACAGGATGGGCATGTTACCACTCGGCTCAGCAGCCTGGCAGGGTTTTTCTGACTCTACCATCTGGCCACAAGCACCCATCAAGTTTGTCAACATCTTTCTGTTTTTGGAATTATTGAGAAATTTGTTGGACTAAGTAAATATGCTTGAGATGCCCCCCCCGCCGCCGCCCCCCAGTATCTGGCAATGCAAAATGCCCAGGGAAAAAGCACTGCAATAGGCCTTTCCATCCCTAACACCGAGTGCTACTTTCCAGCCAGAACACTTATTTCCAAGTGGTCATTGGTCCAAAACGCTACATTATTCTGGATTTCAACCATGTAACTTAGTTTAAAATATGAGCAACCGCTTTCCAGTTACTTTGCTTAGCAAGTATTTTCTCTCCCCCTAATTGGCATGCAGGGCCTATCCTAACCATGGACATCATTCAAATGTTGCATTTTCTTCTCCAGACTCCTCCCAAGCCCAGAGAAGGTTAGACATTCCAGAGAACTCCTAGTCCCAAACTGTATCTCTCTGCCAGGTTCAATCTTCTGATCCAAGCAAAAAAGTGAAATTGACAAGTTCCTTCTTCCCCCTGGAGGTCAGGTTTATGGTCCAAAAATAAATCTTGCTCTCCTGGCAACTGGTCTGTCCAGTTTCAGCCATACTCCTTCTCCTGTGAGACTTTTATTTGCAAGGGGATATTCAGTAGAAGAAAAACAATACTTTATGTCATATACTAAGGTCTGAGGGCCTCAAATATTTAGTGTTAGTGAGGAACAGCAGTTTCAAATATATCTGGTTTTCTATGTCATTCAGAGAAGTCTTGCTTTGTCTCATATTCAGAACAGCACCTTTTTTTACTCATTTTAACAAGCACTTTGATGCATCTTCTGCGCCTGGCACAATGTTCACTGCTCTGAGGAGTCTTTGGATGTACATCCTGCCCTCTGAGACACTTGATCTAACAGAGAACAGACAGATACCTGGAGACCATATCTAAGAGTGAAGCCTACACAGTGTGTGGGAACTCAGTAAGGACCCACCACAGGCCTAAAGGGCAGGAAGGTCTCATGAAGGCGGAAGATCCTGAATGAGGCTCTGGAGCAAAGTGCTTCCACAGTGTAAATACACCCTGATTTATGTGTATTTCACTTGTTACAACAGCTACCAACAGAGAGAGGTGAGCTATGTCTAAGGTCCAGGACTCTTGTCAAAAACGTGTCTGAGCTCAGGAGCTTGGGATACCAGGAATCCTAAATTCTCTTTCTGAATTTATGACTAACTTCCTGTTACCTAGTATTTAGCCGAGGAAGGTATTATTATGCAAATGAGGCTTAACCCCAGAAGTTAACCTCTACATGACAAAAATGATTAGAGTGCCAAACAATTTAGAAGCTTCTCTCTTTTGTACACAAACTCCATTTAAAGTATAGGACAACTTCCTCTCGCTCAGATTCCTTATATGATTCTGTCATAATACCTGGTGGTCCAAGATGGCAGCTGGAATCATAGCCAATCACATCAGTTCTCTGGTGAACAAGAAAATGCGAACATGTCCCTCTTTTTAAAGACACTTCTTAGACGTTAGATTGCATTTTATTTCATTGCTAGAACTTAGCCATAATGCCGTATCTATTAGCAAAAGGGCTTAAAAATGTAATTTCTTAAATTTATTTGTTTATTTTTTCAGTACTTTAGTGGTAGTACTCTACTACCACTAAACTTCATCTCACCCTGCTTCTTGGTTTTTGTTTGTTTGTTTGTTTTGTTATGTTTCTGGGGGGTTGTTTTGTTGTTTTTGAGACAGGGTCTCCCTAAGTTGCCCAGGCTGGCCTGGACCTTAAGATCCTCCTGTATCAGCCTCGCAGGGTGCTAGGACTACAGGCATGCACCACCACACCAGGCTAAAAATGTAATCTTAACTGGAGGTGACCACGTGTGTCCAGCAACAGATACAGTTTAGGATGCTGAGGAAGGATAAAACACTGGGACACAGCTAGCAGGACAGGCCATCATCTTTATGATACCTTAAGCTGCCAAACTTTTGGGTCCACAATGCGACTTCCCTTTATTCTGCCGGTCAGGCTCCCTTGTATTCAGAAATGGAGCTGGGCGTGGTGGCACCCTCCTCTAATCCCAGGGACTGGGGAGGCTGAGGCAGGATAGTCACAAATTCAAGGTCAGTCTGGGCAATTTAGCAAAATTCTGTGTCAAAATTTTTTTAAAATGTGGATTGATTGTGTCCTCCCAAAATTCATATGTTCAAACCCTACCCCTGTTGCCTCCATGTGATGGAATTAGGTGTTGGGCCTTTGGGAGGTGATTAGGACTAGATGAGGTCATGAGGGCAGAACCCTCATGTGTGGGATTAGTGCCCTTATATGAGTCACAAAAGCTTGCTTGTCTCTGCTCTCCACTATGTGAGGATCCAAAGAGAAGTCAGCAGTCTCCCCTCACCAGAACTCAACCATGCTGGCACCTTGGTCTTGGCCTTCCAGGCTCCAGAGCTGTGAGATATAAATTAATGCTGTTTATAAACCACCTAGTCCATGTTATAGCTGATAAAGAACAATGGCCTTAGGGCTGGACACCCAGATTCTTGATTCTACAAAATTAACTCCCTATTTATCTTTCTTAGGCACTTTAAGGTAGGAGGAACTGAAAACATCCTAGGACCAAACTCAAACCATGTAGTGCCAGGGCAGCAAGAGATAAATTCCTAAAGAGGGCAGTGACTGATTATGGTCACTGGAAATAATGCACACACCTTCGTGAAAATATTATTGGTAATTGTCTACATTCTTCTCTTTCCTTCCTTCCCCCTTCCACCTATAGAGGACTCTCCCTTTTTACCTAGTTACTTTCCTGTGATCTGGTTTCAAAATTAACAATAATAACAATAGAAGTAACTCTGAGGGTTTCACGAACCTTCAGCCTGAAGACCTTACACACAGCCTTGCATTTACTCTGTAAGATAGATACCTTATTTCCCCCATTGTATCATGAAGATGAGATTTAGGAAGGTCAAATAACTCCCATAGCCATAAATGAGTAGCAAAATCAGAACTTGAACCCAGCCCCTCCTCCCCATACTAACAACTCAACTTTGCCCAACACTTTCCCTACATGACCATAGCCTCAAGCTCAATTTAGGAGATTGTATTATTGGTCCCATTACACAGATGAGGAACTGAGGCTTAACCCCAGAGATTAACCTCACCAAGGGTGGTCCTTAAATTTTGCAGGAAGATCAAGAGTTTTGACATTCTCTTAAAACTGTCATCCCTACCGGCCAAAAGCACATGCTGTATTTGCACATGCTATTGTGTTGATTTATTATTTATTTTGTTTGCCTTACTAAAGGTTAACTCCTATTTCCATGTGTATCAGTTTTCCCCATTCGCCTGCTTTATCTTTCATTTGCCTGCTTTATTGGCCTGTATTGTTTACACAGGAACCCATTAGGTAAGGAGCCCTTCCCATATCTTCAGGCCCACAACCACCTCCAGTCTGAGGTGTTCCAGAGGGTTTGAGTGCTCCAGAGAAAGCATCGTTACAAGGACCTCATTCAGCCAGGCATCTAATACTTCACTGCAAATTGTCACCATTTGGTCCCAATCCATTGGCACAGAGGCAAATCAGGCAATTGAACAAATTTTATTGCATCCCTACTATGCGCAGCACTAGGCTCTGGATGTGCAGTGTGGACAGAGATGGAAGGTGACTGACCTCAGGCAGCTTACAGTCTAGTGGGAAGAAGGGCATTAGGCAACTAATTGCCAGTAATTAATTTACTGATGACAAGCGTCCACATTACTACAAAGGGCTTCAGGGTGTTTGGGGAGTTTATTTTAAAAGGAACCTAACCCAGTCTGCAGGATCGGTAATAAGCTACCCGAGATAGTGATCTTTAGGTAGAAATCTGTAGGCTCTTTGGTTTGATGGAGACCAAGTGTGAGGGGAGGAACATTCTGGACATAGCAAACACCAGACGTAGGAGAGAATGTGGAACTACACTGGTGAGAAACTAGATTACTCAGCCTTTTCAGCATGAGTAAATAGCTCATGAGGAATAGTTACCAGCATTTACCATCTAACACACTCATCTTGAAGTCCTTTACAGATAGTGGATAGAAGTAAGAATTTTGTTAGAAATATTTAAAAAAGAATTTAAGTATTATCAGTCCAAAATTTTATTTCAGATTTTCCTTGTTTTAAAGATAAAACTTGTCTTTGTCTATTTACAAATGATTTCAAGTAAATTTTGCACAAAAACCCAAAACAGTTAAAGAATATTGTCATATATCTTTTTGGCAAAATAAGAAAGTTTTAGGCCCTTGTCCTAGAACATGGTGTGATTAAATTCATCTTGCTGAGTAACTACCTAGATAAAAATACCGTGTTTCCTTTTTATCTATAAAAACATGTTTCTAGCTAAGCACAGTGGCACACGCCTATAATCCCAGCTGATGCAGAAGGATCAAAATTTCAAGGCCAGCCTCAGCAATTTAGGGAGGCCCTAAGCAACTTAGCAAGTCCCTATCTCAAAATAAAAAAGACAGGGGATGTCACTCAGTAGTTAAGCACCCTAGGTTCAATCCTCAGTACCAAAAACAACATATTTCTAAATCATTCTTTTTTTATGGAAATATTCCATATCTTTATTATGGTGGCAGGTATGCGGCTGCATATATTTGAATAAAAAATACAACTGTACATTTGAACAGTTATTTATAATGTGTAAATTCTACCTCAGTAAATCTGGTTTTTTTTCCCCTTCCCATTTCTTCCTCCCACCCTTGTTCCCTTTCCTCTACTGATCTTTCTATTATATAGTTTTAGGGGTTTTTTTATTTAGTGCCTTGCGGCTGTACATGATGGTGAGATTCACGGTGGTATATTCATACATGTCTAAATCATTAATTCTCGACTTTCAGAAAATCATAGCTGGGCAAGGTGGCGCAAGCCTGTAATCCCAGCCACTTGGGAGGCTGAGACAGGAGGATCATGAGTTCAAAACCAGCCTCAGCAACTTAGCAAGGTATTTAGCAACTCAGCAAGACCCTATCTCTAATAAAATATTTTTAAGAGGCTGGGGATGTGGCTCCATGGTTAAGCACCCCTGGGTTCCATCCCTAGTACAAAAAAAAAAAAAAGAGAGAGAGAGAGAGAGAGAGAAAATCATCTAAGATATTGTCATCTGAGGACTCAAAAGCTAAGGTATATCTCACATAATCAATTTCATCATCATTTGCCTAGACTCCGCTGCCTCTTTGAATTCATCTTCTGATTTGTCTAACAATTGTATAAACCTTTTCCTCTAAAATTTTCTTCTCTTTGCCATAACAGGTAGAAAATAAGAAATCTGGATTTGTCAAGCCTTTTCAATGAAAGCTAAAAGCAGGTCAGTCTTTTTTATATGTTCTTAAAGATAATGTAATACTTTAGGCAATTCAGTAAGAAAACTGAAAGATGATAATGTTCTGATAATTGATTACTGCATTGTAGTTCTGACTACTGCATTGTAGGTGATGCCATCCTTTTTCAATTTTCTCATTTTAGTCTTTTTCAGTATCATCGGGAATAATTGATTAGAAATGGTGAATGATTTCTAAATGATCAAATCACTAAATTGTGATATAGACATAGGGAAAAAAGATCACAAAGAGCTTATAATGTGTCTTATAGTTATAAAAGTGTCTAATATCACAATTAAAAATAGAATGAGTCTTGGGGCTGGAATTGTGGCTCAGTGGTAGAGTGCTTGCCTCACATGTGTGAGGCACTGGGTTCAATCCCCAGCACCACATAAAAATAAATAAATAAATAAAGATATTGTGTCCATCTACAACTAAAAAAAATTTTTAAAAATAGAATGAGTCTTATGCTATCTTCTAAAAAATCAGTAAATTTAAACTGGGAGTGGTGGTACATACCTGTAATCCCAGCAGCTCGGGAAGCTGAGGCAGGAGGATTGCAAGTTCAAAGACAGGGCCTCAGCAACTTACTGAGGCCCTGTCTCTAAATCAAATTAAAATAAAGGTGGGGGAAGAGGTTTGGCATGTGGCTCAGTGGTTAAGCACCCCTGGATTCAATCCCTGGTACAAAAAAGAATTAGTAAGTTTATAGATATATTTTGAAAGAGGTCTAAGAAAAAATGAAAGTCAGGCAATATTGACTTTTTTAATATTGATTCTTTAAACTAGGGATTGAATCCAGGGTTGTTTTGCCACTGAGCCACATCCCCAGCCCTTTTTATTTTATTTAGAGACAGAGTCTCACTGAGTTTGCTTAGTGCCTCACTTTTGCTGAGGCTGGCTCGCAATCTTCCTGCCTCAGCCTCCCCAGCCGCTAGGATTACAGGTGTGTGCCATCGCGCCAGCTCCACCAGCTAATTCTGAGTGCGTTCCTCCCATTTTCTTAGTGGATGCCCATCAAGATTGAGCCCCGGTTGCTGTAGCTCTCTCATTAGAAAATCATTCACCAGCTCCTCTCCCTTCCCTGTTGTCCTCTCCATTCTCTTACTGTGTTTCCTTAGATCATCACCAAATAACCTATGTGCCTGGAAATTTCTAACATCAGAATCTGCTATTGGGGGAACCTAACCCAAGACACACAGAGAAACCCAGCTATCACTCCAAAAATCCGTGTAGAGTTGCTCTACCTGGAGACCACATCAGATAGCATCAACCCGGGACCTGATGCCTGCAAGCCAAACCACACCAGAGACTAGTTAAGGATGGTGCTGAGATGGGAATTTGGGCATACAGAAAGGCAAAAAATGGACTGAGTCTCAAAAGAGAAGCATTCAAGAGCAGTTGGAATGCAGGAAACACCCATGAAATGCAAAACAAGCATTAATAAGCATGTCCATGACTATATTCCATGTCCTAAACTGGGAGTCCTTGGCCCGTGCCCTTGACCCATGCCCTTGCCTGCAAAAAGTAACTGAGGGCAAGGAACAGCACTGGAAAAAAAATGAGGTAGCACTGGCACAAAATTAGGTAGCTCCGCCCCTGGCTCCACCTCCAGTTCAGCCCCAAGCTTCCGGCCCTCCATAAATATTCACATCCACACCAAGGGGTGCTGTCTCTCTCTCTGTCTCTCTGGAGGTGGTCCACATTCTCCAGAATGCGATACTGCTTTCCTAAATAAACGTTTGTGTGTTTCTCTGACTGGCAAGTGCCGACATTCTTTTCTGTCATATAAGCCAACAAGCCCACTTGTCTTGGATCAAGGTCCCCTCTCTGGGAACTCCTCAGAGCTTAGGTGACAGTGGTAGACCTCAGTTTAGAAGCAATGAGGCTTTTAGAGGCCATCAGAATCAGAAGCACTCTAAAACCACCAGAAATGTTTTTTTTCCATTTGACAAAAAGTTGGAAAAGGCTCCCAGAAGTAAAGGGCGGACAATCCAATCTTGGCTAAAAAATAGCCTGGGGCAGAGAAATCACTCTGGGCTTGAGAAGAAGGACCTGGACTCCAAGCCTCTTACATCAATTGCTACCTCTTTCAAAGAGGGGTCATGTCTTCACAAAGTTGCTAAGAGTGATAAATGAAATCATAGTTTGTACTAGAATGCTCCGTCAGAGACTATACTTGTGCCCTGAATTTTCTTTAGGGAGATCATTTGCCAGCTACCTGTGGGGGTAGGCAGGAACAGAAAATCACCACAAAGCAGATCTTCCTGGTTTTGGAATAGCATCAGTGTTCTAGGAGAAAGATATAATAAGACTTAAAAACTGCCTGGTTCCTTTAAAAGAACTTGGTCCCTGGGGAGGAGGATGGACCCACGGTCTGTGTCCAGGCATTGTGGGGCTGGGGCCATGCTGACTGGCTCATCTTGGAGCTGTTTGCTGTGCAAGCAAATGAGGGCAGATTTGGAGGGCAAGGATTCTGGGACTCTCAGGCCCATTCATCATGTGAGGCTAAGGTGACAGGAGGCATCATTCAGTGAAGCATTTTAGCAGCAAGATCAGAAAATCCAGCCAGCAGTTATAGGCGCCTATAATTCCAGAGGCTCAGGAGACTGAGGCAGGAGGATTGCGAGTTCAAAGCCAGCCTTAGCAATTTAGCAAGGCCCTAACCAACTCAGTGAGACCCTATCTTTAAATAAAATATTAAAAAGGGCTGAAGATGTAACTCAGTATTTAAGTGCCCCTGGGTTCAATCCTTGGTACCAAAAAAGAAGAAGAAGAAGAAGATCCAGCCACCACCACCCCTAAGCTTTGCCCCTCCACAGAGGATTCCTTCACTACCTCAGCTGGTCCATCCATTCCTCCCTCTGGCTGCCATAGAAGACTCAGCCAGCCAGGCAGAGTGACACACAATCTGTAATCCCAGCGACTCAGGAGGCTGAGTCAGGAGGTTCACAAGTTTAAAGCGAACCTCAGTAACTTAGCAAAGTCCTGAGCAACTTAGTGAGACCTTGACTCAAAATAAAAAATAAAAAGTCCTGGGAATGTGGCTCAGTGGTTAAGCACTCCTGGGTTCAATCCCCAGTACCAAAAAAAAAAAAGGAGGAGGAGAAGAAGACGACTCAGTCACTGCTGTGTCCACCGGTCACCTACCTCCCCCATGCACAACACTCGAGTGCTTAACAGTCCATGGGCAGCAATACCTGATCTTCCTGATCTCCCAGGGCAGCGTTCTGGGGACTTGACTTAATGAGGACATCTAGAGCTTACCTTCTTCACCAAGATGAGAACTGGCCATCCTGACAGTTCAGTCACCAGCAGCCATGGAGAAGCATAGAGGTAGAACTAACTTCACCCGTGTGGAGGTGATAAGCCCCAGAGGATCCCCCCGTGCATCACAGGAAAGGAGGCAGAGAGGCCTGACCTGGGGTACTGTATCCATTCTCAGCAGTGAGGGAAGGCTCAGGTTGCACAAGCCCATGCATGCCATCTACGATGGTAAGTGCTACGTGTCAACTGAACTGGGCCACAGAGGACCCAGATATTTGGTCAAACCTTATTCTGGGTGTGTTTGTGGGGACATTTTTGGATGACATTAACATTTACATTGATAGACTGAATAAAACAGTTTGCCTTCTCTGACTTCATCCAATCAGTTGAAGACCTGAATAGAATAAAAAAAGCTAAATTTCATCTTTGCAAGGTCATCTCTTTCTGCCTGATGGCCTTAGAACTGGGATGTAGGCTTTCAGATTTAAATTGAAGCATCAGCTAGTCCTGGTTCTCAAACCTGCCTCCCTTTGGCCTGGGACTACATCACTGGCCTTTGAAATCAGACTGGAGCCAAACCATCAACTCTCTTGGGTCCCCAGCTCTGAAGAACACTGATAAATACATTACTCACACCCCAAACTATACTGACATCTCAGCAACCTAGCAAGGCACCCACACTCTACTTGGTTGGTGTTTAGTACATTAATTCCACCCCTATTTTAATGCCCTATGTTGTTGTAACTAGTTACCACAAACTGAAGGACTTAAACAACACACATTTATTGTCTTGCATTTATGGAGGTCAGAAGTCCAAAATCAGTCCAAGTGGGCTAAGGTCAAAGTATCAGTAGGGCTGCAGTCCTTCTAGAGACTCTTGGAGGAGTCCATTGCTTGCCTTTTTCCTGAAGGCCCTCTGCATTCCTTGGCTTGTAGCCTCATCCTCCACCTGCAAAGCCAGCAACATGACATCTTCCAGTTTCTCTGACTCTGATCCTACTCCTTCCCCATAAGACCCTGTGAATCCATTAGTCCACCCAGATAATCCAGGATCATCTCCCCATCTCAGGACTCTTAATCAAATCTGCAATGTTCCCTTTACCACAAAAGGTAACATAGTCACGGATTTCAGGGATTAGGATGTGGCTATTCTGGGGATGCGTTATTAAGCCTGCTACATTCCCCTGCACGATATTCCTGCCTCTGACTCCCTCCCAGTTGACAAAATTCTTCAACGAGGAGAAATATCTCCAGTAATTTTTTCCTATAAATTGTGTATATATACATATTTTAACAACTTCTATTTGTTGAGCATTTACAATAAATCATTGTATAAATATTTCACTTTGTTCTCAGGAAAATCATTGATATGATTCCCTATATCACTCCCATATTTCAGATGAGGAGACTGGAGCTCAGAGAGGCTGAGACATTTTCCTGTGGTTACACAGGAACTGTTTTCTAACTTGAACATGTCTGCCCCAATTCCATGTTCTTCTCCACTAGCCTATGTTGGGAGAACTAGAAAACCAGAAAGAGCTTTTCCTAAGAGTAAATCTAAGGGCTCAGCTGGCACCCAAAGCAGGAGCCAGGCGGTTTCCATGAGAGCTTGGTTCAAAGTCAATGGTGCAATCTGAGGGCCATGGCCTCTGGGCAAAGTGGCTCTAAGGAAGGAGCCAGAGTCTGAGAGGTCAGGCAGCACCAACCACAGCCTCCTCCTCTGGCCTGTGCTCTGTGGAATCTGGCAGGCTCTGCACCCAGCCCAGGGGCAGCCTTGCCCTTGGCCAGGAACACTCCCTACCGGCCACAAGTGTGCTGCCACCACTCCTTCATGCCCTCGGCCTCGGCTCTTCTGAATGTCATCTTCCTGGCAGCCCAGTTCTTCCGGTGGTCCATGTGTCTCTGCTGCTGGATAATGCCTCTCACGTGGCCACATCTCCCTGGCCAGTTAGACCACAAACATCTTGAGGCTAAAGCTTTGTCTTCTATTTTCCAGTTCCTCTATCCTCTCGCCCTCCTCCAAAAAGATCAAAGCTTTGTTCAATCACACTTGCTAAGGCATTAAAAGGGCCAGATGGGGGCTGGGATTG
Organism: Xerus rutilus; assembly: GCA_028644305.1. Lineage (NCBI taxonomy): Eukaryota > Metazoa > Chordata > Mammalia > Rodentia > Sciuridae > Xerus > Xerus rutilus. The sequence goes on from CM053401.1 coordinate 28,846,953, forward strand.
TGGCTCAGTGGTAGAGCGCTTGCCTCGCATGTGTGAGGCACTGGGTTCAATTCTCAGCACCACATCAAAATAAATAAAAATAAAGATATTATGTCCATCTACAACTAAAAAATATATTTAAATAAATAAATAAATAAACGGGCCAGATGATGTCAAGGTAGAGGACCATGGAACAGCCCAACTGAATAGACTATATTTAAGTTAACCAGGATGAAATGCAAACTAAGGGGAAATTATGTGTTACTGCCGTTTTCCCACGTGAGAGGTATAGTTTCAATAAGAACACGTAAGAACTCCTCAAATATGTTTTGTTCCTACATTTGTGCCTTTACCAAATGTCTTGCACAATTAAACATCTGCCCAAAGACAGAAAATTGTGCATTTGGATGCTTATGTTAGAGGCAGGAAATACAACACAATAGTTAAGAGCCTCAGTTTGGGAGTGAGACAGACTGATTCAAATTCCATTTCCGTGGCTTGCTGGCTGACCATACACAAGTCACTCCACCTCTCTGAGCCTCAGCTTTCTCATTTGGAAATAATAATTACAAGTACCTTCCTTGTTCATTAGGATATTCATCATTATTAGGATGGCCATTATCCAAAAACAAACAAACAAACACAATTGTTGGCAAGGATGTAGAGAAAATGGATCCCTTGGGCACTGCTGGTTGGAACATAAAATGATACAGCTGCTATGGAAAACGGCATGGTGGTTCCTCAAAAAGTTAAACACAGAATTACCATAAGACCTAGCGCTTTGCCAAGCGCAGTGGCACAAATCTATAATCCCAGAGGCTCCAGAGGCTGAGGCAGGAGGATCACAAGTTCAAGGCCAGCCTCAGCAACTTAGTGAGGCCTTAAGCAATTCAGCAAGACCCTGCCTCTAAATAAAATACAAAAAAAAAGGGCTGGGAATGTGGCTCAGTGGTAAAGTACCCTTGGGTTTAATCCCAGGTACAAAAAAGAAAAAAAATTCATTTAAAAAAAAAAAAAGACCTAGCAATTCTACTTCTGGGTATGTACCTCAAAGAATCAAAAGCAGAGACTTAAACAGATATGTACACTCATGTCCACAGCAGCCTTATTCACAATAGTCACAGGGTAGAAGTCATTCACAGGTCCGCTGAAGGATGAATGGATAAACAAAATGCTATACATGCACACCACATTCATACATGAAGGTTATTTAATCTTTAAAAGGAAGGAGGTTCTGGGGCTGGGGTTGTGGCTCAGTGGTGGAGCGCTTGCCTCGCATGCGTGAGGCACTGGGTTCGATTCTCAGCACCACATGAAAATAAATAAAATAAAGACATTGTGTCCATCTGCAACTAAAAAAAAAATTTTAAAAAAAAGGAAGGAGGTTCTGACATATGCAACAACATAGATAAACCTTAGAGGCATCGTGCTAGGTGAAATCAATAGTATGATCCCACTTTTATGAGGCCTCTAGAGTAGTCAAATTTACAGACACAGAAAGTCAAATGGTGGTTTCCAGGACCTGGAAGAAGAGGGAATGGGCTTTATGGGTACAGAGTTTCAGTTCAGAAGAAGAAAAGTTCTAGAGATAGTTTTGGTGATGGTTGCAAAACAGTATGAATTTACTTATGTCACTGAAATGTATTCCTGAAAATGGATAAAACCGTATGTATATATACATATATATCTAACATAAAAATTACTATATATGCATACATGGCAGGGGAGGGAGAGAGAGAGAGAGAAAGCCACAATAAAAAGTACTTTCTTTATGATTTTGTGCTAAGGATTAAATGTATTAACATTAGTAAAGCAACTAACAGTGCCTGGTGCATCATCAGGGAGGAGGACACAAAATTAAGGATGTGAATCTCATTACCTTCAGTCCTCAGAACCAGGGCTGAATCTTGACCAACCCAGAGCCTACAAGTAAGACTGAATAAAGGAAAAAGTGAGAGTAGACGAGTAGAGAAACACCAGACTGAGAGAGCAGGAGGATTATAACTAGACAGAAACAGAGTAAAGGACAACAAGGAGACCCAAGTCCAGAAAGTACCCCAGGAAAAAAAGAGGAGGACCTGAAGGAGACGAGGGAAGAGAACTGCAGAGCTGCTAGGCAGAACGTGGGGCGCCCTGTGAAATTCGAATGTCAGATAAACAGCAAAAAGAAAGAAAGAAGGGAGGAAGAGAGGGAGGGAGGAAGGGAGGGAAGGAACCAGTATGTCACAGATACTGTTTTTGTTTTTTGCCTTGTTTTTGGTACTGAGGTTTGAACCCAGGGGTACTTTAAAACTGAGCTAAATCCCTAGTCCTTCTTAGTTTTGATTTTGAGACAAGTCTCACTAAATTGCTGGGGCTAGCCTTGAAATTGTGATCCTCCTGCCTCCTGATCCCAGTCACCGGGATTATAGGCATGTGCCAGATAACCCCATTGTATAGCATGGGACATACCTATACTAACAATGTATTTATTGTTTATCTGAAATTCAAATTCGGCTAGGCAAATTTGCTGAATCTGGCCAGTCTAGGCCACAGGTAGGGCTCATCCATCAGCCCTTCTCACTAAGTCACTAGAGGATGACTGCAGACTCTAAAATAACCTAAAGATCTGGACAGGACAGGGGTTGGGGAACAGGAGATGTGACAAGATTCTTGGCTTCACAATGTATTCTTTCACAGTTTAGCAAGTAATAGTAAATAGTATTAGTAAATAGTAAATAGTAAATATTCTTTCACAGTAAATAGCAAGTTTCCTTAATAAGTGTTAATGTAGAAATTAATTTTTAAAACTTAGCATGCTGAGCATCGTGGTGTACGCCTGTCATCACAGCAACTCAGGAGACTGAGGAAGGAGGATGGCAAGTTCAAGGCCAGCCTCAGCAATTTAGCAAGACCCTAAGCAACTTAGCGAGACTCTATCTCAAAAGAAAAAATAAAACAGGCTGGGGATGTGGCTCAGTGGTGAAACGCCCCGCTGGTTCAATTCCTAGTATAAAAAAAAAAAAAAAAAAAAAAAAAAAACCCTTAAATTTGCAGCCCCATTTTTGAAGGAGCCCACCTGTCAAAAGTATAAGGTAGGGTAGAAACAGTCCCCAAAGCTGTGATTCTTCTGGCTTCTGAGATAAGAAGAGGGAGTAACTGATCCCAATTTCACCACAGAGGGGTCTGGTTGCCCACAGACCTGGCCTCCTCCCCTAGGTGGCTGCCCAGCAGCCCAGGCACCTCCAGCCCAGGCTGCTGCAGCCATTTGCATAAAGGGCAGTCACAGATTCCTCTGAAAGCAGAGACCTAGAAAGGGCTTTGTCTATGTAAAACCAACCACAATTCTCTGACCTCAGCCCTAAACTGATTAAAAGCTGGAGTCACTCGTTTTGTTTTGAGAAGTGCCAGGGTTTTATGCTCGAGGTCCCCTTCCTCCTCACTGTTTCCAGCTGCTGAGCCACGTCAGTGTGAAGGACCACACACCAGCAGCCCAGCCGAGGCCTGGCGGAGATTAAACCCCAGGCGGGTGGGGAGGCCCCCTTCCAGGGAATAGGCGGCCAGGGAAGCCCCTGGTGCAGAAGGGAGCTGAGCGTGGAGAGGGAATTTGAAGAGAGAACCCTCTACGCCACCCTGACCCTCTCCACTCAGACCCAAGCCACTTGTCCATCTGATGATCAGTCTGGGAGGGGGTACGTCATGGAGAAAAGACAGCACACAGCGGTGAATGCGACGAAACTGACTCCTTTAGGGTTTTGTTTGGTTTTAATCTAAACAAATGTATTAACCACACAACAAACATCATCTAGAAGGAAGTCTGGGGGGATGGGTGACAGAAAGGGAGCATGGTTTGGGCTTTCACACCAGCCCTACCTGCTACCTGGGAGATTTTGCAGAGCCTAGCTTGCCATCTGACTCACTTTCCAAATAGTCGTGAAACCAGACTGAAAAGCAGCGGGTGTGAGGCCTTGGCCCTGGCAGGACGCTCCCAAGGTAGCAGGTTTGCTTGCTGTTCATTGCCTGTCCTGCTCACACTAAAATGGTTGTCAGCCTCCACCGTGTCCCTCAGCACTGGAGATGCAGCAGCTACAGTGTCAGGCACTCACGATCATTTTTCTTTTCTTTTTGGTGCTAGAGATTGAATCCCAGGATGCTTTATCATGCAGTTAACATCCCAACCCACTTTATTTTTTATTTTAAGACAGAGTCTCTCATTATGGTTCAGATTGGCCTCAAACTTTGAGATCCTCCTGCTCCAGCCTCTCAAGGCACTGGCTGCTGATGCTAATTGTTAACTGAATGAACAGAGTTTGGAAGTTGGGAGGAAAGGGGTGGGTGCTGGGGGTGGGACAAGCGTGTCCTTTCCGCCTGAGCATACCTTTTCCTTGCCCAGTGTCCCATTTTCTCAGAAGCAGAAGGGGAGCACAGAGTTGCTCAGCAGTTTTTATCACCCAGAGTTTGGAAACAAACTGGCGTTTGTTGAATGTGCGATATTGGGCGCTGGTATCTCTCTCTTTCCTCCCCTGCCTTGGGAGGCCACTGTGTTCGTGCGGGGGAAGGACAGGCCACGTGGCAGGGCTGGCTGTTCTGAGGACAGCAGGGGCCTTCCTTGACTCTCTCTGCCAAGGAACCTACCAGCAGAATGAAACTGTCAGGGACCAAAGGAAATTTAAAAGGCAGAAGGTACATGAGGGAGGAGGCCAGGGCTTCTGGTAGGCCCCAGAAGACAGGCCTGGGCCCCAGTATCACACAGTGTGTCCTGGGGAAAACCAGGGGCCTTCCCATCCCACCTCGGGACTGCCGGTGCCTCCCTGACTCCCCGTCACCTCTCCCCAGTCCCACCCCAATGCTGTAATGAAAAATTCATGTTCGAAGCTTCACATGGGATCTGATTTTCAACACTTTAATTGGATTAATAGAAGCAGGGAGTGGAGTGAGCCCACAGCCCTTCCTCCCAGGACCTCCTCACCAGCGCTCCCACCCACTCCCTCTTCCCCAGCTCCTTTTCCATGCTCCCTCTCTCCCCAGACTCCCGCCTCTCTCTCTCCATGCTGTCCTTCAATCCAGCCTCCCCCTTATTTTCCTTCCGTGTCATGCCCAGCAGCCTCCTCTTCTCTGCTCCCAGCACATTCTAAGCTCCAGTAGAATTTTCTCTTTCTTCCCTAATCGAAAGAAAAGCAGCCTGAGTACTTAAAACCCTGATGGAATGGAATATTTCTAAAGAAATTGTTTTATTTTGTTCTAGAATATACACTACCTACTAAGAGAGGTACAGGATAATAGCACTGGAAGTCTTTAATGGATGCAAATTAGATAAATTATTAGTGAGCAAGTATTACCATTAAAGGCCCACATTTTTGGTGGCAGGGAGGGGAAGTACGGGGGATTTACCCCAGGGGCAACTTACCACTGAGTTACATCTCCAGCCCTTTTATTTTTTTCTTTTGAGACAGGGTCTCACAATGTTGCTTAGGACCTCTCTAAATTACTGAGACTGGTCTTCAACTTGCCATCCTCCTGTCTCAGCCTCCCAAGCCACTGGGATTACAGGTATGTGCAAAGGCCCACATTCTTAAAGTGCCTAACATTTTCCAGATGTGATCTGGGCATAGCCACCACTCCCTGCCCTTTTTTTTTTTTTTTTTTAAACAGATACAGCTAAAATATAAAGGGGATTAAAAAACAAAAAACAAAATTCTAAACTGTTTCCATGATCTACACTAAATGCTTTGGAGCTGGGAGGTGCTATATCTTTAATAACAACAAAATCCCAAACCACTAAAAGTTCTGGACATAGTATATACAGAATGAATAAAAAATGTTAAAGGAGGGCTGCAGATGTGATTTGGTGGTAGAATATTTGCCCAGCATGCACGAGATACTGTGTTTGATTCCCAGTGCTACCAAAGAAAGAAAAGGAAGGGAGGAAATAAGGAAGAGAGGGAAAAGAAAAAATTAAACAGGGGCTGGGGTTGTGGCTCAGTGCTTAACTCTCATGTGTGAGGCACTGGGTCCCATCCTCAGCACCACATAAAATAAATAAATAAAGGTATTGTGTCCATCTACAACTAAAAAAATTTTTATAAAAGAAAGAAAAAATTAAACAAATATGAAAAATTATATTTTTATGTTTTATTAGTTATGATGGCTTCAATTTATCATTCAATGATATATTAAGGCAAAATATTTGCTTAGGGTAAGACTCATCATGAATGATGGTTGCTATGAATTTATATTCCAAGTAAACTTCAAGATTATTTCAATTTGTTTTAGTTACTGGGTCTCGTCAGATCATTGTTTTTTCCTTATACTGTCCGATGTTTGGCAATAAGAGCCACTCTATGATGAATTGCTTATAATCACTTTCAGTATTTTGTTTTGTTTGTTTTGTTTTGTTTTTGTTTTGGTACCGGAGATTGAACTCAGGGGCACTCGACCACTGAGCCACATCCTCAGCCCTATTTTGTGTTTTATGTAGAGACAGGGTCTCACTGAGTTGCTTAGCACCTCGCTTTTGCTGAGGCTGGTTTTGAACTTGCGATCCTCCTGCCTCAGCCTCCCGAGCCTCTGGGATTACAAGCGCGCACCACCGCTACTGGCCTCACTTTTAGTTTTATTTTTAGGTAAACTTCAGATAGAAACCAAAGTTCGCCTGTTCTTTTCCCACCATCCAAGGGCTATGTTGAGGCTACTCTTTGGTGACCACTGCTTACTGTCAATGAAGTTCTCTGATTCTCTGATATATCCATGGATAAGACTCTTTGATGGCTCTCATTCCCCTTGCTCCTGGTCAGCATTCCCTACCTATGCACTGAGCCAAAGCCAAAGAAAGGTCCTGCGCTGAGGTCTACAGACTGAATGGCTGTGCATCTGGGTGAGCAGCATTTGCCCTGGGGTATAGCTGGGCCCCTGAGCACAGTCTCACACACTGAGGCCAAAGTATATGGAGATCCAGCTCCAGTGGGTCATTCTCCTCTGCTCACTCATCTGCACAACTATCCACTCCTAATAGGTGCTTCTCTTTTATGTGACCCCTTCCTTCTCTTTCCCTACCCAGGAACCTGGTCTATGCTTAGCCAATCCCTCTTTTTCTGCCAGGAGAAATAAGGAGGGAAGTGCCTTTGGGTGTGCAGAAGAGAGTTTATGCAGGTAAACTACACTAGACTCTCTGTCTAGGACCTCTTTACCAATTATGCTTCTAGGGAGAGCAAGTCACAAAACTATTCTATGGCGAAGCCAGAATTTGAGGTTGAAGTCTAGAGTATTCCAAAGCCCACTCTGTTTCCAACTCTCCAAAAGCAGAGGATGACTACGTTGGCGTGTGTATTGCGTATTTCCGTGCCTGCACATAAATATCCACACGTACAACACCATGTAATCGAACCCAGGGCACCTGGACGGATAAACAGCTGCAACCTAAGGCTAACTTGTCCCAGAAGAGTGAAAGGTCCACACATGGACTGCCAAGTTGAAAACCTGGAGCAACTCGTCCCCTTTGCCCACACCTACGACCAGCTCTTGGTGGTGGTGAGAGAACAAGGGTGTGTCCCCTCACCACATCCAAGCAAAACTCAGAAATGAGACTCAGGTCTGTCTGCTTCTGACTCATCTGTTTGGCCTCTGAAGGTACGGCATTTACTGTGGCCTTGGACAGAAACCTGTTGTGGTTTGAAGAGGAATTAGATTCCATGTCAAGGTGATAATGACCCAAATACCATTCGGGGATCTTCTGCACCAGCCGTCCAAGCTCAAGAGAATAAAGTCAGTGAGGAATTTGTGGTCCTTCCGTGTCTATGCGATGTTGTGACTGGCAACCAAGTGCAAGTTTCAAAAAGAAGAGAGCACAGGAATACACAAAACAAGGCTGGGCTCCCCCTCCGGAAGTTCATTAGGAGGGTCATTTCAAAATAAAAGTCTGGTCTCTCTTTTGTCACCTCATCCCAAAGCTCCACTGTAAGACAGGCTGGGATGGGGGTGGGGTCTCAGCATCAAGACAATGAAGATAGCAATGACCACAATGGTGGCATTCACCATTTAATCTACACATAGTCTGTGCTAAGAATTATCAAAAACACTTTTCCAACATGATTCCAATTCACCTAATAGGCCTAGGATGTAACAACCGTTAGCTTCAGATGAGGAAACCGAGACTCAGAGGTGTTTGGAACCACAAGTTCATACTGCTATTGAAGAGTGGTGCTGTGATTGGAATCCAGATCTATATGACCTTGACCACTAGTCTAGAGATCACAGGTTAGAATGCGAGGAGAGAAGGACCACCCTTGCATGATGCATTTGTCATGGAATGACTTGACATAACAGATACTTGGAGCCAGGTGTGCTCTTCCTCTTGGTGATGGGAAAGTGTAGCCAGCCACTCCTTCCTCCATCCATTCATTCAGTAAATACTGCACATCTACTACGTGTCCGGCGCTGTTCTACGTGCTATGGATACAGCAAAACAAACAAGTTCTTCTTTTCATAAAACTCAGAATGTGGGCTGGGATTGTAGCTCAGTGGTAGAGCACTTGCCTCACATGCGTGAGGCACCACATCCTCAGCACCACATAAAAATAAATACATAAAGATATTGTGTCCATCTACAACTAAAGAAACATTTTTTTAAAAAAAACTCAGAATGTAGCTAGGCGCGGTGGCGCAAGCCTGTAATCCCAGCACTTAGGGAGGCTGAGACAGGAGAATCGCGAGTTCAAAGCCAGCCTCAGCAACGGCAAGGCCCTAAGCAACTCAGTGAGACCCTGTCTCTACATAAAACACAAAAAATAGGGCTGAGGATGTGGTTCAGTGGTTGAGTGCCCCTGAGTTCAATCCCCAGTACAAAAAAAAAAAAAAAAACAACAAAAAAACTCAGAATGTAATAACGGAAGATAACAAACCAACCAACTAATATATAATATGTCAGGGGTGATAACAATAAAGGAGGTGAGTGTTGGAAAAGGGAGGTTACTCTTTTGGATGTAGTGTTCAAGCCCGCTCCTGTAAGGTGACATTTGAGCAGGACTGGACCATGCAGAAAGCTGGGAGAAGAGCATTCCAGGCAAAGGGAAGAGCGAATACCAAGCACTAAGGGTGAGCGTGTGCCTGGAGACCAGTTTCGCCCAGGCTTTCAGGTTCTCAAGGCTGCTTCTCCCTTAGCTAATTTGCAGAACCACATTCTTATTTTGTAACGAGGAAATCAAAGTCCTAGATTCCGAATGTTATTCTCCCCACTGGCTTCACAGAGAAAACATATGGAAGTAACTTTGTGCTGATTTCCATAGGTGTATTGAAGGTGTGATCTGGGGCTGGGATGTAGCTCAGTGGCAGAGCACTTGCCTAGCACACGTAAGGCCCTGGGTTTAATCCCCAGTATTGCAAAAAGAAAAAGAAAGAATAAAAAAAAGAAGTTGTCATTTATAGCTCCAATACCTAAACCTGAACACCCTACCTTGTAGAAATGACCAGAGACTGGATGGATGTGACACCTTCCTTCTTAAAAGCCCAGAGCACCTGGAAGCCAGAAGTTCAGGTTTTCAACTGTTTATCCATTCATCTGATATTAACCTGGGTGGCCTCCATGTGCGGGGTTCATGCTGGGCATTTGAGGATATAGTGATAAGTAAAATGAACACAGCCCCTCCTCCCAAGGATCCCACTACCAGACCCCGTTGTGTGGGAAGCTTCCAAGGCATCCTGGGCACGTCACATACTCTCTCATGCTCTATCCAGGACCCTAGGGAATTCCTCCAGTTCCAGCTCTGACAGAGGAGGAAATGAGTCCTGAGTCTCTGGTCCTCAGTCAACTTTGAGCTGCCCACTGTGGCTCAGTCTCCATTACCTCCCCACATTCACCCTCCACCCTGCTTCGTGAAGTCCTACTAGTGAATAGGATGCTGGATTTCAAGCTGAACTCTCCAGTTCTTGCCCACTGACTGTGGTAGAGTGAACAAGGTAACTAACATCCAATGGCTTCAGAAGGAATGAAACTCAAGAGACTCCATAGCGTAGGCCAATCCCTTAGAAGAATCCAAGATGCGTTCAGGGATCCAGGCAAAGGTCTACCCAGTTGCCATTTGATCCAAACAATATGCCTGACACTAAGCCCACCCCAGCTGCCTTCAGAGGAAATTAAATTCCATCAAGTGTTGCCAGAAACCCTTCTTTCAAGTTCTCCTATAGTGGGATATAACATCAAAACCCAGTGGATCCAGGGATCCAGGGACAATCAACAGAGGAGATGTGAGTCTGGTTAGGGGTGGTCAAAGCTTATTCAGAAGTGGGCCTGTCAGCCCAGCATGTGCCCCATTCAGGAAAACTAAGCAGGGTGGTTGGAAATCAGACGTGGAGGGATGGCAGAGGGGAAGAGTGTTAAATTGCAGCTGAAATCCACCTCCCCTAACCTTAAGGGCTTCTCCTTCAGTGTCAACAAATATGCAACCAATTAATGTAATTGCAGAGTTATTTATGGTGCCCAGAACAGTGCAGCTGGATCCTAAAAGACAAGGTTGGAAAAAGGGGGGAGGGGGACCCTTTCTTAGTTTTTGGTGTGTGGTTTTGATGGTTGAGTTTTTGGAGCCTCCCCCCCTGCTTTCAGATGTTGCAGTTGACTTGTGGTGTCCATGTGTCTGGTGGTCACGGCCCCTTCCAGTCAGCTTGCAGGTGTCCTGCCTGGGGGGGTGGGGAAGGAGGGGGAAGCTAAGGGGAAAAGCTAAAGGTCTTCCGATTTCAAACTGTGACCTGACATGGAAGACTTTTTCAAGGCTCCCCCTCTGACTTGCACCCCTGTCTTAATCCTCCTCCATTGACCCCTCCATAACACCCACCACCAAAAAACTGCCCAGAGACCCTTTTCCTCAGAGCTCTGCTATGTGATTGTTTGGAGCAGCAGCTGTGTTGCCATTCAGTGCCCCATACGAGACAGGTTTTAATTAGAGTTATTGAGGGGTTTGAATTGGCACAATTAGGGCCATCATTAATGGGGTCTCCATGTGTTCCTTTGAACAGTTTGGCCCTATTTTTTGTCCCAGGGCAGGAGGGGGTTGCAGCTAATGAAGTTGGAGAGTGAAAATTATCTCAGCAAAAGGAGGGCAAATGGAAACCACCCAGGGAGGGGGAGACACTCAAAGGAAAGAAAAGAAAGCAGTTACATATGGTGGAGATGTACACACATCCTCACATGCCTTATTTTCATGTCTTCCTTTTGTAAAATGGGAAGTCACAGCCACCAAATATGTATTATTGGCTTAATAGGAAAACAGGAAAGTTATGTACATTATACCAAACTAAATTAAGGGTGTTTCTGGAGGTGTAGTGTGCCCATGTTTTTATGCTTACCTCAAAAGCTTACAGGCATATTAGAAGAAGAGAGAGATATGAAGATAAAATTCAATTATCAGAAGACTTACCCTAGCACTTATTGACCTCTCCTAGTCAGCTGTGGGGCTCTGGTCTGGCCTGTGCTATTGCTCCTGCACCAAGATGCTTCAAAGTCTTATTAAAAATGTTTGGATCCTGAAGGGCAGGGTGGTCCATGCCTGTAATCCCAGTGACTCAGGAGGCTGAGGCAAGAGGATTGCAAGTTCGAGGCCAGCCTGAGCAAATGAGCAAGACCTTGTCTTAAAATAAAAAATAAAAAGGGCTGGAGATGTAGCTCAGTGGTAAAGTGCCCCTGGGTTCAATCCCTAATAACAAGAAAAAAGTTTGGATCCCTACAAAGCCCTATCACACTCAAGTTTACCAGGCGATTTGGGTGGAAATGGAGTTGATGAGCTTTGTCATTTTTAAAATCAAGGTGTGCTGATAAAAGAAGTGTTTAAGACTGGGTTTGTGGCTCAGTGGTAGAGCATTCATTTAGCACATGTGAGGCACTGGATTCGATCCTCAGCACCACATAAAAATAAATAAACAAAATAAAGGTATTGTGTCCATCTACAACTAAATTTTGTTTTTAAATATTAAAAAAAGTGTTGAAAGGTTCACATCCTACACTTGCTCACCGTTCTCATTAACCAGATTGACTTGAGTACACATGAGATTCAACGTCGGCCTTCCCATAAACGTAGCAGGTTATGTTAAGATGGGAGCATGGAATGTTGCCGCACACAGCTACAAAGATCATTGACTGTGCACGAAAAAAAATGTATCTGTGAGGGGCTGGGATTGTAGCTTAGCGGTAGAGCGCTTGCCTTGCATGCATGAGGCCCTGGGTTCGATCCTCAGCACCACGTACAAAGCAATAAAATAAAGACATTGGTGTCCATCTACAACTAAAAAAATATTTAAAAAAAAATGTATCTGTGAGACACAAAAACAAAAAGTCCTAACCCATCATTATCTGAAGTGTTGATGGGCCTTTACTATCCCAATTTCCCACTTCTTTCGATCCTCTTTTGAATTTTAGCCCTTATCCTATATGTTCTCTTGAGAAGGCGCAATCCCCAAGTCTCTGAGTTGCCCACTCAGGCACATGCTCAATGAAGCACAGCCAGGAGGGTGCTGGAGACAAGCCTGCAGCCTGGGAGGCCCTGGTGCCTCTAACATTCCCATGGACCTGACACTCTTCCAGAGGTGCCTTTAGTTGATGACATTTCCAGTAACAAGTCAATTCAGCCAAGTGGGATGTAGGAAAGCCAGAACTGGAAGACAGATACAAGGGAGTCCACTTATAAATCAACTCGAAGGAAGAAGGAGGCAGTTGAATTGAAACAGGCCTCAGTTCAGTGTTGCCCCAGAGCCTGGGGCTGGCTTTTGGGTGGCCTGGGTAAGCTCTGGGGAGTGGGGAATGGAACCTTTTGGTAGGCTAAAGCCACAGCAGGCCACAGAAGGATGAGGAGCTGGAGGTGGGGTCGCATACAAGTTGCAGCCAAAAATGAAAATTGGGTTAACTCCTCTTTCCAGCATGGTGGGCCAGCAGGGGACAGGCCGCGCACAACAAAATCCTCTTCCTACTTACTTCCGTGTCAGGCTGAGGCTGTGTGTGTGCACCAGTGATGTCCCCTTCCTTCACACTACCATCTCCTGTGCTTTCTCTGCTGCTTAACTCTTACAGTAGCCAAGGCTACTCCTGTATCTGGGACAGTGAATGGAGGACAGTGAATTGGGACAGTCCTAGCATAGAGAAAGGGAGAGAGCAATTGGAGGGATTGGGGTCCCTCTCAACCTAATGGAACCCAAAAATGTGGGCAGACTCTGGACTCAAAATGCCTCTAGCATTCAACACAACTTTGGATTTTGGTATTCAGACAGTTTGGTCTTGTCCAATTCAGCCAACTGCTCTCTTGCCACAGGCCCCACAAACCACAGGACTGAACTTTAAGAAAAGAATCCCACATGGCTAGTCAACTGTTTTCCCCAAAAGATGAAATTACTGAGCCTAAAGAAAATGGGCATGCCAGCACACGCAGCATGCCTGGGTGGCTTTCAAACCGTGGTTGCCAACAAGGGACACATTTCCTCCAAGGGGACATCTGACAACATTAAGGGACACATGTTTGGTGATTACACATGCAGTGCAGAGGCCAGGGATGCTAACATCCTTCCTTATGCAGGACTGCCTCCACAAGAATGATCCAGCCTAAAATGTCAATAATGCCAAGGTCAAGACACCCTGTCTTAAACACACCTGGGTTCAAATTCCAGCTCTACCACTTCCTAGCTATGCGATTTTCCAAGCCAGTAACTTCTCCAAGCGTTGTTTTCCACATCTGTGAAACAGGGAGAGTGGAGACCTCATTCTTACTTAAACCCACTTCAATACAGGGGTTTATGAAATATTAATTCTTTGCTTAAAAAAAAAACCTGAAGAATGTTCCAGCCACCTTTATTAGAATCACTAAAAGAACATGGCATTTGGGTCATCAGGAATGAAGTCTCCCAGCCCTGAAATTGCCTTTTACACAGCAGACATCGCTTGCCTCCTTCGCTGGTGTATTTCTTACTCAGAAATTATAGGGCTGGGGCCCTTTGGGAGAAGCCTCTGGAACACCTTACCTTCTATCCAGAGCCAAAGCAACTAGGGACAGCATTCTGCAGGGCCCTGCGGCCAGCTGCACTGCGGTCTCGGGCTGCTTTCCCGCCCCCTCCCCCGCTGACCCCAGGCGGCCTCATTTCCGGTGGCAGTGGACTTGGGGAGTCCGACTTTCCTTTGCAACCGCGCAGCACAGCGGCCCAACGTCAATTAGCTGAGCCCTGGAAAGTGAGCGTGCTCTGCACTCTCCGGGAGAAGGCAGGGCACCCCCGGGCCGGCCTGGGGTTGCTGCCCCGTTCCCCCTATTGTGCCTCCAACAAGGGCGTTTTATTGAAAAGAGCTGAGTGCATCTAATGCAGTTATCCGTGTCCGCCCCATCGGGCCGTGGGCTGGGGGCGAGGCGCGCAGCTGCCGCCGCCTCACACGCTCGCAACAAAGGAGCGCGCCGTGGAGAATTTGCTCCCCTTTGAACGGCTCATCTGGTTTCCATTTTTGAAAGGTTCCCCAATCTTCGCTTCCACCCAGCCCCCACAGCACCTTGGCTCCTTCCCTTCCCCCCACCCTTGCTCTGGTCCAGCTGCGCCCTGCGGGGAGGGCGCTCACGAATCCCCGCCCCCGCGGTCAACCCCTCGCGTGTTTGCACGTGTATGTGAGGCAAGGGCATCCGGCCATCCCAGACACGGAGCAGGGCTACACGTTGCGTCCTAGCTGGAGCCCAGGATCAGCTGGGTAATCACATCTGGCTTCCCCAACCACCTTCCACTGAGGCCTGGGCCTCAGTTTTCCCAATGTTTAAAATGCTATGGTGGAATGCCACCTTGATGCCTTAACTGGTCTGAGTTCAAGAACTGATTTGTAAAACATGTGGCATGTAGATAATAGAATAATTAAGAAAATTTAAATTGTCTTTAATGTCCCAGAGTATTTTCTCCTGATCTGTTCCTATGTATAAAAAGTCATACACAAAATTATCATTGTTTATTGGGATCACATTGTGTATATAGTTCTATCTCCTACTTTTATTTATATCTGGAGGCATTTTCTTATGCTAATAGTCTTCGAAAATGTGGTATTTTTAAACAGCTGCAAAACACACCATCATGGGCTTATACCATAATTGGTTTAACTTGTTCCCCCATTTTTGGACTTTGAGGTTGTTTTCCTGTTTGCTTGGGTAGTGGCGGTTGTTTTTCCCCACTATTATAAGTACAAGGCAATTTTTTAAATAGAATCCTCAAGTGGCTTCCCAAGTTGACAGCTGGGTCTAAACCCCTGCCCCCGCCCCCCCCCCCTTATAAATCAAAGGCATAAAGCAGGCACTTCCACTTCTTCTTAGGGCTGCCACAGAGGGGAAAGGTCATCTTTGGCCTCCTCCTTCCCTGCCTGACACCTCCAGGCACCTGCAAGCTGGAAATTCACATGTGAATCAAGGCCCCTGTGAATTATGGCCTTCGGCAAATTGTATAAACCTCAGAGTCCTCAGCTACACAAAGAAGATATAATCACACCAACCTCAGAGAGTTGCTGAGAAAACTAAGTGAAATAGGACTGAAGTGCTGAGCATGTGACCCAGACACTGATGCCTGGCTATCCCATTTATTAACTGCGACACTGGGCAAGTTTCCTAGTCCCTTTGTGCCTCAATTTCTCCACCTATAAAATGGGATTTGTGAGTATTAAATGAAGTAAAATGTAAGAAGTACAAAAAACTGCCCAGCACAGATAAGGGCTCAGTAAATATAGCTGTCATTACTGTGTGCCTGCCTGACCAGTTGGTAAAAGAATAAGGTGAAGCGGGCGGTGGCACACACCTATAATCCCAGCGACTCAGGAGGCTGAGGCAGGAGGATCAAAAGTTCAAAGCCAGTCTCAGCAACTTGGCAAGACCTTGTCTCAAAATTAAAAAAATAAAAAGGGCTGGAGATGTTGCTCAGTAGTAGAGTGCCCCTGGGTTAAATCTCCAATGCAAAAAAAAAAAAAAATGTCTGAGGATGCAGCTCATTGGTAGGGTTCAATCTCTGGTACCCAAAACAAAACAAAAAGGACTAAGGAACTTGTTTTCTCTTTCATCTTCCAGGATTAGCACCTTCCAAGCCATTATCAACACAAGGTCCTCTCTTGAATCTCAGCCCCTCAGAAAACAGGACACTGGCTGAGATGCTGAGCTCCAATAAAGAGCCCCGGCCCCAGAAGGATCCTCATAGATTGCTTCACGCCCCATCCACACCCCAGCCTCTGCTTCTGGGATTTGGGATTCCCACTGACCCAAAGAAGGGGACAGGGTTGGGGGTGAGGAAGCTGCCTTGCTGTGATCTCTCTAGCACCTTCTCGGGACTTCCTGTACATTTGTCCAGATAAGAGTGCCATCAATACCAGCCGCCATTGACTGAGTCCTCCACTAGCTGTCAGACCCTGCAAAGTGTAATAATGGCATCTGTGAATTATCAACTCATTGCACAACCAAGTACAAAAACTGAGTCAAACGGTTAAGCAACTCGCCAGAATTGGTAGAGCAGAGAATTGACCTCATGAGAGTTTGACCACAAAGTCCTGCTCTTCCTGGGACAGCATGGGTCTCAGGTTCCCCTATTCATGAAGCTGAAGTTGTAGAATCACCTTCCCTGGAGTATATGCCCTAAGGAACCTAAAAAGGGGAGGGTATTTGAGTTAGGATTTCTAGATTTAGTAAATAAAAATATAAGTTCCTCTGAATGTAAGATAAACAATGAATAATTTTCAGTATAAGTATACTCTCATGCAGTATTTGAGACATACTAAAAATTCTTCATTACTTATCTGAAATTCCAGGTTAACTGAGTGTCAGATATTTTATCTGGCAACCCTAATTTGGGAGCTCCATTACACTCCTCAGCATCAGTTCAATAGATAAGGGGCACAGACTAGGCCTCCAGATCACATCACAATAATGTGATGTCACCTAATCTCCTCCAATCTCAGCACCTCTTCTGTAGATCAGGAGTCAAGTGACTTGCTAAGATCACAAATTTTGAACTTGAACCACACATACCTATGATGTCCTCAGCCTCCTGCTATTTATTGTAGAGCCTGACAAAATGGTCACCATAGCCTGGAGGAGGATGTGTGCTTTCCAGTATAAAACTGTCATTTATCTCTGCATTAACATAAGAAAAATGTAGGCAACATGTGAAATTTGCAAAAAGTAATGCCATCTAAAGACTTTTTCTTCCTATAAGGATCTTTTGGTTATAGGTAACAACCTTGATCTAAACTAACTTAGACTAGAAAGGAATTGATAGCTCAAGTCAACTGAAAAATCCAGATGATCACATGATAGATGTATGTCAAAGAGACATAGGAGCCAACTGAAAGAGCTCCTGATGCTCAAAACTGGAACAATTTGAGCAACAAAAAAAGTAGTATTGGAAAGTAAACCAAAGTATTAAAAAATCTGAGGGTTCATACTTATATAAACAACTGAAAGAATAAATATGGAAAAAAAGACAAATCTCCCATGCAGAAGCATACCAAATAATTTAAGGGAA
Organism: Xerus rutilus; assembly: GCA_028644305.1. NCBI lineage: Eukaryota > Metazoa > Chordata > Mammalia > Rodentia > Sciuridae > Xerus > Xerus rutilus. The sequence goes on from CM053401.1 coordinate 28,864,401, forward strand.
AAAATATAATTCCCACCACCTAAGAAGAGGCTGCACATACTGATTTTCTTCCAAAAAGTACAATAAGGAAGGGGTCATAAAAGAGTCACATTACAGAGGAAAAACTTGATAAGCCCTACCTTAGCCAGGTGATCAAGGTCAACGTCAACAGTGATAGGTCATTCCGACAGTGTGTTCCCTAGACAGTATGATGTGATGAGAGGAGAGTAGCACCTTATTTTTATGGTCTTCCTCCAAAAACATATAGCCCAGTCTAATTATGAGGGGGGAAAAATACAGATCCTAATTGAAGGATATTCTACAAAATCCCAGTACTCATTAAAACTGTCAAGTTCACCAAAAACAAGGAAAGTTTGAGAAACTGTCACAACCAAAAGGAGCCCAAGGAAACATGATGACTAAATGTAATGTGTATCCTGGATGGGATCTTGGAACAGAAAAAGGGCATTAGGGGAAAACTAAGAACAGGCACGAATAAAATATGGACTTTGTTTAATAATATACCAATATCTTTTATCTGTTTAATAATATACCAATACTTTGTTTAACAGTATACCAATATCACTTCATTAATTGACAAATTCATTAATTGACTTAATCATTAAGTTGCAAATGTAGCATATAATGTAAGATATTAATAATAGGAGAAACTGGGTGCAGAATATATGAGAACTCGCTGTAATATTTTCAGTGTTTCTGTAAGCCTGAAACTACTCTAAAATAAAAAGGGTGTTTTAAAATAAAAAGCCAGGAACTTCAGGTGTGGTTGGACTTAGAGCTCAAATATTGTCTTCATCTCTCCCCTCTCCCCCTGCCCTTTTGGTACCAAGGACTGAATCCAGGGATGCTTAACCACTGAGCTACATCCTCAGCCCTTTTTATTTTTTAAAAATTTTTATTTATTTATTTTTGGTATTGGGATTGAACTCAGGGGCATTCGACCACTGAGCCACATCCCCAGACCTATTTTGTGTTTTATGTAGAGACAGGGTCTCACTGAGTTGCTTAGCGCCTCGCCATTGCTGAGGCTGGCTTTGAACTCCCTGTTCTGTCTCAGCCTCCCAAAGTGCTGGGATTACAGGCGTGTGCCACTGCGCCCAGCTAGCCCTTTTTATTTTTCTTTTAAAGACAGGGTCTCCCTGAGTTGCCTAGGGCCTCACTAAGTTACTGAGGCTGCTTTGAACTTTCAGTCCTTCTGCTTCAGCCTCCTGAGCGGCTGGGATTACAGGTGTGCACCACCGCACCCAGATGTCTTCATCTTTTGACTCTGCCTTTCTCCATGTAGTCTTGGTTTCCATATGATAAGAATAGCAGGAAGGAACAACCACTCCTTGCTCAGAACCCCAGTAAGTCTCTTTGTGCCTCATTGCTTCTGGTTGAGCCAAATGCTCAATCTCTGGGGCCAGAGGAACAAGAAGCTATCATTGACTTACACCTGTCACCTGCTTCAGCTCTGAATCAGGGGCTGATGTGGGGAAAGAGAAGGACACATCAAAAAATTGAGGACAATTATTTGAAGCAGGTGAATGGATATTTGGTGGTCAAAATAATCAATGTCCTGTGCTCTCTTCAACATTTTTGGTGCTAATGTGTCTATGGGATGTAATGATGATTCTTTATTATTTCTACTTGCCAAAATAATTAGCTACTCTACATCTGTCCATCAATTTTTATAACTGATTTAAGAAATGCCAGTGTCGAGGACGCACTGTCCAAGAACAGGCATCCAGATGGAAGAGTAGGAACAAGGAGTTGTCAGAATGTGTTAGTCACCTTTCCGTGATGGTAACAAAATACTTGAGAAAACATATGAAGAAAAAAGATTCATTTTAGCCCATAGCTTTGGAGGTTTCATTCCGTGGTCAGGTTGTCTGTGTTCATTGCTCTTGGGCCTGTGGTGAGGCAGTGCCTCATCATGGAAGCACAGGGTACAGGAAGCTGTTCCCATGGTGGATGAGAAGCAAAAAGAATGGAAAGGGCAGAGTCCCAAAATTCCTGTCAAGCATACGCCCTCAATGACCTAAGGCCCCCTGCTGAGCTCTACCTTTTAATGATTCTGCTGCCTTTCAGTAGCACCATGCTGAGGACCGAGACTTTAACACGTGGGCCTTTGGGGGATACTCAAGATCCAAACCACAGCACAGACCATCCTGACCTCTTTTAAGGACTTCATCCTGAGGGATCAAAAAACAGATCTAATAACCTGTACAGGACCGATAGAACAGAAAACCCAGAGGGCTTCCCAAGAAGAACCCTAAGACTGAAGTAGGAAAGGTTGGGAAACCCTCAGTTATCCTAATAATATTGACCTGTGCTGGCTACTAAGCAAGTACATGCTTGAACTCATCCGATCCTTACAATAGTGCTATGCTCTTCATATTATTGGCCCCATTATGCAAGTGAGGAAACCGACGCCTAGAGAGCTTAAGTACATTTGCCCAAGAGCACACACTGGCAAGTGAGTGAGCTGGGATCTGACCCCAGGCTCTGGACCCAGAATCACTATACTACAAACTACGATTTAAAAATAAAATAGGATAATGACCCCAAAATGCAAAGCATTCAATACCCAGTTACCATTGACCTTCCTTTGATTGGAAAGTTACTTTTTTTTTTTTTTTGGTACTGGGGATTGAACTCAGGGGTACTCAACCACTGAGCCACATCCCCAGCCCTATTTTGTGTTTTATGTAGAGACAGGGTCTCACTGAGTTGCTTAGCGCCTCGCCGTTGCTGAGGCTGGCTTTGAACTCGCGATTCTCCTGTCTCAGCCTCCCTAAGTGCTGGGATTACAGGTGTGCGGCACCATGCCCAGCTAAGTTTTTAACCTCACTTTAAGTGCTAGGATCTTGCAGTGGGGAAAAAGTAATTAATCACTCTCTAAAATAATAAAATAAAAAGCCCAGGACAGGGACTGTATAGGCTACCTGAAGAAAACACAAATCGAAGGTAGCGAGTTCAATTGACATCTGAGTGTTTTGCATGAGGTATTTTAGAGCCAATTTGAGTTTTCCCCTTTCTGAGTCTGTTACCATTTGTAAGACCAGGTGGTCTTGTCTTCTCCCCAGCTCAGGGCTGGACCCCAGCAGGTGTCCAGAATGAGCTTGGCCTCACCTGGCAGGAGCACCCACTGCTGGGACACTCAGCGTGGCCCAGGACCACTGGCTGAGAGTAGACATGGGACCTGGCATTCCAACCCTTTTAGGAAATCCAGTGGGTCTCTCCTTGGCCCTCTGTTCTTTACCTTCACCATTACAACCTTGAGTTCTTCATAATCTTCAGAAAGAAAATCATTCCACATTCCACTTGCTATCTTCTCCTGGGGGCGCTGCTTCTCTGTTTCCTACGAGGAACACAGTGCAGCTGCCACTATCTAGTCCTCAGAACAGGAGGCTTCCATGCCTCGTGGCCATCCGGCCCTGAGACCTGAGAACTCATCGCCCAGCACACGCCGGCCCTCAGGTCAGACTCCCCTCACTCTCCGTCTCATTTGTTACATCTCCTCCAAGCTCCTCCACCCCTGAGCCGTTGCACAGTGGCCAGTGTTGTCTTTCTGAAACCCAGTGACAATCAGGGGCCCAAAGCAGACCATGAAGCCCCACTGCCTGCACAATAAAGGTGTGACTCCTGGGATTCCTGAGGGCCAGTTTGTTCTAGAGTCATGGGAGGAAGACGAGAAATGGAGGCATTGCCTTCACCCCAGGGGGTCACAACAGGACTTCTAGAAGGTAAGAGAAGCACAGGGAGCAGCACCTGAGGCAGATCTCGGGCTTCCATACGTACCTTGTTGAGCAGAACTCAGTGAATAGCATCTGCAGTAATGATGATGCTCTATATCACATCGTATCATTTCATATAATACATTATATTCTGGAACCTACCAGTGCTTGTTCTAAATACATTATTCCAGGAGCCAGCTGTGGCCAGGCTGGGAACTTACCCCATACTACACATTCTGAACCTCTGTTTTTACATTTGCTAGGCAGAAACCGCTTTGGAAAGTAGCATTAAGATCTTCAGGTAAAACATGTTCCACACACTAGATGTTTCTGGACTTGTCTCTCAACATCCCTCCAATTCCACCACTGCCCTGCCCCGACATCTCACCCACCCCAATCAGGATGTGGTCCTCTGTGCCAGTTTAGGAGGGCATGCTGGCCCAGGGGCCTCGCTGTGCCTGGCCTTCCCCAAGCACATCTGGAAGGAGAGGTGAAGGGAAGCTTCTGGAAGCTGCCTGGGGCTTCCCTGCCAGCTGGCTTGCTTTGCCTACCTGGATGGAAGGCCCCCACTCAGCCCTGTGCTGCAAGGGCCCTGACAACCTAGTGTCATTAAAAAATCCAGCCTTGCTTTTTAGAGAGCCATTGGCTTGGCTGGGGGCTAAGCCAGATGTGGGCAGCTCACACACACACACACACACACTCACACAACACCCCCCAGTTTACTCCCCAACCAGCTGCCCTGCCAGTCCCTCCTCTTCTTCCACGCTGCCCTCCTGGCCACTTGCCCTATGCCAAGCTCCAACACCCTGGACAGTTGCCCAGCTGCTGCCTCTAACCCTGTTCTGGGAGTGAAGAAGCCCTCGCTGGCTCACTCGTGTGAAAACAGCCCGGGGTTGGCCCCAGCGGCTCACACCTGCACACTCCATTCTTTCCCACTGTTTACACATTGTCATCCGCAATTAATGCTTTCCCAGGAACTGCAGCGGGCTGATTGCCCCACCGCCACACAGGGACCCCATTCTGAGCCCTTGTGTCTGTTAAATTGAGCATGGGGCCCTGTGATTAAATGAAGGTTTGTGGCTCTGGCCCTCGGCTCACACTCCATCCCACTGAGCCAGGCTTCTGCCTCCTCCTCCCCCACCCCTTGGTCCCCTCCCGCTCCTTCCGCTTTCCCGTGCCATTCATCACTAGGCCCCTTTGCAGTCTGATGGGAGGAGGTGGGCAAGGGGGAAATGGCCTGGCCTCTGGACAGGGAGGAAAAGTAGGCATCCTCCATTTGAGGCGGAGGATGAAAGGGGATGCATGACCCCGTGGTGAGAGGGCTCCAGAGGGAGGAGCCAGTGCTGGCCCAAGAAATAAGAGACTGTACAGGGCCTTTGCTAACTGGATCATCAGTTCCTAAAAGCACTATAGCACAGCCGTTAGGAGTACAGACTCCAAGGGAAGACAGATCTGGGTCTAATTTTAGCTCTGTTCTCCCTCCCCAGCCCTGACTTTTTTTTTTTTTCCTTTTATACTAGAAATTGAACCAAGGGGCACTTCGCCACTGAACCACACCCCCAGCCCTTTTTATTTTTTTGAGGCAAGGTCTTGCTAAGTTGCTGAGGCTGACCTCGAGCTTGCGATCCTGCCTCAGCCTCCAGAGCTGCTGGCATTACAGATGTGCAGCCACCACCCCCGGCTATAGGAACATGCATTTTAACAGGTCTTGCAGGTGGTTCCCATACACAGGGCTGAAGAATCCATTTAAGGAGCACAGCCAGGAAGCTGTTGGATGGCCACCCTAGAAGTTTCACAGTGGAAGAAGTTATGAGATTTACATTCTAGAAACAAAATCAAAGAAGCTTAGAGTAAAGGAGTGGGAGAAACTGTAAAACAGCAGAACAATAAGGAATCCAGTGCTGCTGTTCAGATGCCATAGGGTGAGAACCAGAATGAAAGAAGTAGTAAGGATGGGGCGGAAGAGAAGCATTTGAGACAGAGCAGATGTACTCACCAAATCCAATATGCAAGTGGGAAAAAAAAGGCGGAGTCAAAGCTGAGAGTGAGTGTTCTGTCTTCCTGAGGGGCAGAGGTGATCGATCACCTTAGAGAGAGCAGTAGAGAAGGGTGAGGTCTGCAGCAGCACTGGGACAGGAGGAGGAATGAGTTCCATTTCTGACCATTTCTGTTGATCTGAGGTTCCTGTGCAGCTTCTGGTGAGTAGATGGAAATATTCATTTGGAGCTCAGTAGAGAGACCTGAGTGGAGAGGTCCACGAGGGAATCCTTAACATGGAGGTCAGTAGTCAGTCTTCGCCTCTGCTTTCCAGAGCTTCCTTGGAGCTTTAATAAACAGAGATACCTGGATAGCATATATAGAGAATATGATCTAGGAATGGACATAGGTCCAGCCTGTTCTTAATGCCCTACAAGTGATTCCAATGCACAGCCAGGGATGGGACCCCCCCTTGGTCTAAATTTGGCAGCCTTAATGGCAAGGCCAAGAAAAAACAGTGGAAAGGGGAAAAGCAGAGTTCAGAGAGAGGAGCTTCCATCCTTGAAGCCAAAGGAGGGAGGAAAATGGCCTCCTTTGGGGAAGGAGAGAACATAAGAGGAAATACTGTCCTGAGAGAGGTCAGGTAGGACAGTGGTGACAAAGAGACCATTGGATTTGGTGGTTCTTTGAGGGAAGAATTCTGGTAAAGTGGCAGAAACACGATTGTGGGCAGAAAGGAAAGGAAGTTTTCACCAAACGTGTGAGAGAAGAAGGGAAAATGAGACAGTGAAGCGGTGTGGTCATGTCAGAGGTTTGGACGTGTGCTTGTGTTTAGGATGAGAAACTTATGTGTGTTCATTGGCAGAGAAAAAGCAGCAATACCGAAGAAGCATTTAAGGACACGCAAAACCAGACAACCGATGGAACAGAGTTCTAGAGACGATCAGAGGGGAGAAACCTTTCTGGGGGGAGGGGGGGGTTGAGCTCAGGAGGAGATGGGCCTGAAGGAAAGGCTGAAAAAACCAACCTCTCAGAGATGAGAAAGATGACAGGTAGGGGGAGAATGAGGAAGGGTAGGTGGGTCTAAGTGCTAGGTTTGGAATTGAAGGGAGAGAAATTTAGGGACTGCGTTCCTACCCGTCTTGAATTTCTTGGTGAGGTGGGAGGCTGTGGCTCTTGCTGAGAGTGCAAGAAGCCAGAGTGAGCATAAGGCCATGGTCCAGAACAGCTGCCCAGAGACGGGTGATTGCCAAGTCACACTGAGAGCTCAACAGGCCTCTCAGCACCTGGCAACCTCAGGGCAGGAGCAAAGTCAAGGTGGTCCAAGATTGTGAACTGGGGGGCAAGTGCACAGCAGGGTTGGGGGCGCTGGTGAGAATGCAGTAGAAATGAATAGAAATGGTTGGCTATGGGATACAGGCAGGAAGTGAAACAGGAAGTGAACCCAGAAGTGGTACCCTGAGAGAGTGGGGAGGCCCAGAAAAAGATGTCATCATCTGGGCGAAAAGAGAAGGAGAGCACACCTAGCATTCAGATCTTGGTTTCTAATAACCATCCTCCAGCAGAAAGAACCAGGGACCCTTGGGAAATGGCTGATTCTAAGACTTAGACAGGAAATAGAAACGATGAGCCTGGAGCATCTTCTAGTGCTATAGGTAAGGAGAGCTACTCGCACACACAGACACAGACATGCAATGGTGCAGTACATCAAAGGGACACAGGAACCAACTAAAAGAGCTCCCAATGTCTCATCCTATAACAATTTGAGCAACAAAATAAAGTAGTACTGGGTTAACCCAGAGTAGAAAAAAAATATCCAGGACTCTATCCTGACAAGTGATGAGATAAATAAGAAAGAAGAGACAGATCTCCCATGCAAGAGAATATCAAATAATTTATGTAGATACTCTATCGTCAGAAAGGTGGAGCATGTTGGGTGCAGTGCAGCGTGTCAGGTACAGTGGCACATGCCTGTAATCCCAGCTGCTCAGGAAGCTGAGGCAGGAGGATCTCAAGTTTGAGGCCAGCCTCAGCAATTTAGCAAGGTCCTAAGCAACTTAGTGAAACCTTGTTTCAAAATAAAAAAATAAAAAGAGCTGGGGATGAGGCTCAGTGGTTAAGTGCCCCTGGGATCAATCCCAGTGCCAAAAAAAAAAAAGCACATCTTCCACTCCTTAGGTGTGGAAAAAGAGGAACTTCACAAATGCAGCATTTGTCAGGTGATCAAGATTGATATCAACAGTGATAGGTCGGCTGGGATTGTGGCTCAGCGGTAGAGCGCCTGCCTCGCATGCGTGAGGCCCTGGGTTCGATCCTCAGCACCACATACAGAGCAATAAAATAAAGATATCTGACCATCTACAACTAAAAAAATTTAAAAAAAAAAAAAAAACAGTGATAGGTCATGTTAACAATATTCACTCTTGATTACATGTGATGAGCAAGGGTGCTTTACCTCAGTGGCCTTCCTCCCCAAACCACAGCCCCTGTCAAATCATGAGAAGGTGATCAGACAAATCCCAATTGAGGAACATTCTACAAAATACCTGAACAGAGCCCAGCATGGTGGCTCACGCCTGTAATCCCAGCACTTAGGGAGGCTGAGACAGGAGAATCGCAAGTTCAAAGCCAGCCTCAGCAATGACGAGGCACTAAACAACTCAGTGAGACCCTGTCTCTACATAAAACACAAAATAGGGCTGGGGATGTGGCTCAGTGGTCGAGTGTCCCTGAGTTCAATCTCTGGTACCAACAAACAAACAAACAAACAAACAAAAAAAACCCCAAAATCTCAAGGTCATCAAAATCAAGGAAAGGGCTAGGGTTATGGCTCAAGTGGTAGAGTGCTCATCTAGCACTGGGTTCGATCCTCAGCACCACATAAAAATAAAATAAAGATATTCTTCCACCTACAGCTAAAAAATAAATATTAAAAAAAATCAAGGAGCCGGGCGCGGTGGCTCAAGCCTGTAATTCCAGCACTTAGGGAGGCTGAGACAGGAGAATCGCGAGTTCTAAGCCAGCCTCAGCAACGGCGAGGCACTAAGCACCTCAGTAAGACCCTGTCTCTACATAAAACACAAAATAGGTTTGGAGATGTGGCTCAGTGGTTGAGTGCCCCTGAGTTCAATCCCCAGTACCAAAATAAAAATAAAATAAAAAAAAAATCAAGGAAAGTCTGAGGAACTGTCAAAGCCAAGAGGAGCCTAAGGAGACTTGATGCCTAACTGGAATATAATATCCTAGTTGGGATCCTGGAACAGAAAAGAGAATTAGGTGAAAACTAAGAAACCTGAATAAAGTTAAGCATAATGTATCAGTATCAGTTCTTTAGTAATTTTAAATTAAGCTAAATTTGGCCTGAGGCTGCCAGAGAACATTGAGTTCCTATATAAAAATCTGCAGCCTGAGTAAGCAAACAAACTGAAAGCCTGACTGAGGAATATATTATTTGTAACAACTAGCTGGGTGGCAGCCAGTCAGAGCCACAGAGCTTCAGCCAATCACAGGCTGCCCACTAATGAGACCAAGTCCACATAAGGCAAAGGTGTGCGGCAACCAATCCAGCATCACCTGCATCTTCTGTTGAAAATGACGCCTGCCCACGTTTCAGAGAAGAGTTCTCTGAGCCCTTTCTCCTTCTGAGTCTTGCTTCATTCATCAAGAATGACTTTTTGCTCAAATAAGCTCTGTTGGATTTAATTTGCCCTAAGTCTTTCTTCTAACAATTATACCAAATATACATATGTACCAAATGTATTTTGTTAACAATAGAGAAACCTGGATACCAAATAGACAGGAACTCTCTGCACTATTTTTGCAATTCTCCTATAAATCCAAGACTATCTTAACAAATAAAATTTATTATTAATAGGTAGAAATAAGAGTGGATCCAGGAAGATGGATAGTTTTTGATCTCCCATAACCTCCCTTAAACATAGATGGAACAACCAAGTTAGCAAAAGGGCCCACAGACAATATTACTAATTAGGTGACAAAGTATCCCCATAAGCCAGTAAGTACATGTACACGGGAACAAAGCTTCAATAGCACAAGACTTACTTGGCATGCGTTTCAGTAGGAACAAAAGGAAGAAGAACTCCAAAATTCACTGGAAAATTCAGCAAGGCAATCTAAGAATAGCTGAAACTGAAGAGGGGCTTCTGCCTGCTCCAATTTATGGGTCAGATTGAGGGGACCACAATGCAGTGCTGGAGCAGCTTGGGCCCTGTAAACTCTCAGAACTGACAAGCCTAAGCTCCTTTCCAGAAAAATCCCACAGTGAGGAGAAAATGCTGGAAATAGTATCCAAATAGAGCAGAACTAGACAACAGGAGCAAAGGATAGAAAAGTAGGGGAGTGGAGCAGAGAAAACATCCCAGAAAACACAGACCATGTTATTTTTTATCACTTTGTACAAAGAACAGAAGAGGGAGCTCTAGAGCCTAGAAGCTCTCTACACAGCCTCCCTGTCCAAAATGACTCAGTTCACTGGGGAGAAAAAATTAGCAACAAAAAATGATAGGTTGAATAGCCAAGCAAAAAGACCAAATCACAAACCTCCGTTTTTTGTTTTGTTTTGTTTTTTGTTTTTGTTTTTAGTACCAGGGAGTAAGCCAAGGGGCACTTAACCACTGAGCCACCTCCTCAGCCCCTTTTTATGTTTTATTTTGAGACAGGGTCTCATTAAGTTACTGAGGCTGGCTTTGAACTCACGGATCCTCCTGCCTCAGCCTCCCAGGCTACTGGAATTACAGGAGTACACCACCACACCTGGCTCCCGTGTTTCTTTTTTAGTTGAAGTTAGATCCATTCCAGAGATTTTTGTTTCTCTTGGTTATTTCTGTTTTGCAAGGCTACCTTATACTTGCTTATTTCTTTTGTGTGTGTGATAGTCAGCCATTAATGATCATTACTTAGTGGATTCATTCATCCATTTAGGGTTGTAAAAGTCTTATATTCATCTTTCTTTGTTGTTTGCTAGAAAAATGTTATAAATAAAACTATCTGGAACCAACAAATTAGCCACTGCACCAGGCCCAAATCACTTTTTTAAAAAATTTTTTTCTTAGTTATAGATGGACACATCTTTATTTTATTTATTTTTATGTGGTGCTGAGAATCAAACCCAGTGCCTCACATGTGCCCGGCAAGCGCTCTGTTACTGAGCCACAACCCCAGCACCCCCAAATCACTTTTAAGGAAAAGAAAATGAGATTGTCACCAGACTTTTTAACAGCAATGTTGGTTTATGCCAAAACACAACAGAATAATATATTTAAGATAATCAAGAAAAGAACATGTGAGCTGTGGATTTTATATCCAGCCAAACTGACCTTCAAGTAGAAAGGCCACCAGCAATTTTTTTTTTTTAACACTGCTAGAGATAGAACTCAGGGACTCCTGCACACCAGACAACACTATAACCACTGAGCTACATCCTAGACCTACACGCAAACCTTAAGTACCTTAAGTACATGTTCAGAAACATGTTTGCTATAGTTCTTTCCAGAAGAATCCACTAGAAAATTAGTTTCAAAATAACTGGAAAGTTACATAAGCACTGGCAGTAGATATTAAAAATATCTGTAAACTTAAGACCAAATGATGGTTGTAAAATAAGATAGCATATGAGGATCATATGGAATGGAAATAATACAACTATCATACAATGGGGAAAATGGAGAGAGTATATGAAAGGAATAAGAAGTTTGCTGATTGACTTGTAAGTAGATCTGAGTGTAAGAGACTATTGCTTCTTATGCTAGTGGAAAAGGAAGAGACAGAAAAGAGAAATTACTACCTAATTTAAATATTAATCATATTATGGCACCAAAACATAACAGCCCACCTCCAAAAAGAGAGAGAATCAGGGACTAGGGAAATTATATAAAAGTATGAGTATAAATATAACTTTTAGGACAAAAAAGCTTCCTAAATAAAAAAAAGTTATATGTAAGAGAATGAAAACGTCCACATAGTGAAAGATACATAACCAAATAAAAGAGATAAATTACATATATCATAATAAAGCAGAACTGAGGCAAATATACTTATCATGTCAGTAGTACAAATAGTCATAACTTACCTATTAAAAGATTTTTAGATTGTGTAACAAAGCAAAATAAAAACCTACAATAGATACACAAATAAAAAACCAGATTCAGATCTCTCAATCTTTGTCTTGGATGGTTAACAATTTTTAAATGCAAAACTGTAAATAATACCACTATCAATGTGGAAAATGAAGACTATATATAAAAAGAATAAGCAAAGTGAAAAGATAAGTGATAAACTAAGAAAAACATTTCTAGTTGATATCATGATGGGTTAAAAATTTCTAAAATGTAAAAATCTTCTAAAAATAGAAAATGCCAACAGTTCAATAGAAAAATAGGCTAGAAGTATGAACAGAATATAAAAAGAAAATCAAATGGCTCCTTACCATCAAAAAGTATGTATAACCTTGCTCATAATGCAAGAAATGTAAATTGGTAGTACATAGGGATAACACTTCTCACCTGTCATTGTGGGAAGAATCCACAGGATGACATCTACATCAGTTAGCTATTGCTGTGTAACAAATAATCCCCAAACTCAGTGGCTTAAAGCAACAGTTATTGATTTGTCAGGGTTCTGCCAGGATGGCTCTTCTCTACTCTAAGTGGCCTCAGCTGTGATTGTTCCACTGGGGACTGAAGAATCCACTTTTAAGACGGCTCACTCATATGGCTAGCAAGTGGTACTTGCTGAGGTAGTGGGCCAGAGACCTTGATTCCTCTCCACGTGGGCCTTTCCACAGGTTGCTTGGGTTTCCTGTTAGGATGGTAACTGGGTTCCAAGAGTAGTATCCCAAGAGAACAAGGCAGAAGTTCATGGCATTCTTATGAATCAGTCTCAGAAGTCATATAGCATCACTTCCACCATCTCTATCGCTCAAGGTAATTAAAAGTCCCACCCAGTTTCAAGAGAAAGAGAGAAAGCACCACTTGCTAGCCATATGAGGTACTAGGACATTAAATGGGCCAAAGTATGCTATGTGCATGTGTGAATATATCACAAAGAATCTCACTTTTAAACATAATTATAATGCATCAATTTTAAAACAATAGAAAGGAGGTCAGTGGAGTAAAGGAAGTGGAGAGGTGAGAAAGAGGAGGTACTGGGGAGTGAATTGATCAAACTGTTATGTGCACTATGAATGCGTCACAGTAAATCCCATTATTACACATAATTCTAATGCACAGTAAAAACATTTAAAAAAGCATTGCCTGTGGGGGTTGGAGGAAATGAAATTGAGAGTACAAAGACATGAAATTCTTTTGACTCTACCTTCATTTACTATATTTGGCTATGAAATTATGAAATCTAGGCATAAAACAAAAGTCTAGTTATAAAGTAATACCCGGGAATCAAAAGTAAAATGTTTCAAATGAACCCTACTATGTAATCAATGGATAGCACAAGGAAGTTCCAGATGGTAATACAAAAATTCATACATTCCTAGTGGGAGGTACCCTAAGGAAAAAACAAAACCTAGAAGAACAAAAACCCTTTTAAGTGGTTCTCAGTATTCATGATATTGGTTTGTGTCTTGGTATTGGTGAGATTGGTCTGTAGGGTGTGTGGGGGGTGAAGATATATCAAGAAATAAACCAAATAAGTACTTCGTTGATGGCATTGAAAACCAGAATTTGGGATATGGTTAAAAGTGACTGATGTCAGATAATAAGGCTATCTGGAAAAACTATAATCTTGAATTTGAAACAACCCATGATTAATTTTACCCTAATTCATACGTAGATTCACTCATCTTTTGCAGTCTGTCTACTCAGAAGGCCTAGCAATAATAACCAACTCAACAGCAATGAGCACCCAGGAATAGATTGTGATGTCTTTTAGGAAATGATGGATTCCAATTCTGAGGCAGAAAATGTACAAAATAAATCTGGAATATTTAATGGTTCCACATAGCAAGGAAACCATTAAATACTATTTTGAGATTGTGGCAAAAAGACTCAGGAGCCAACCTGAATTCATTCTCACTGGTCAAAGATGGAACAATTTGACCACTGGTAAAGATGATAACAGTAGGATTAAAATACATCAATTATATTTAATTCATGAGTTCATGCTGATACTAAGAAAATCACTGTGACCTTTGGAAGATGCAAGGGAACTAATTTATAATCTTCAAAATTATAAATAAATGGAAAGTAAGGTTTTCATCCTACCTTCCCATAAAATTTATAGTTAGGGTAGCTAATAATTTGTTGGTTCCAAATAATTTTCTTTATAACATTTTTCTAGCAAACAACAAAGAAAGATGGAGAGAATACTTTTACAACCCTAAATGGATAATGAATTTATTAAGCAATGATCATTAATGGCTGACAATATCACACACACAAAAGAAGCAAACATGTAAGATAGCTTTGGAAAACAAAATCAGCCAAGAAAAACAAAAATTTCTGGAATGGATCTGACTTCAAGATAACATCCAAGATTCAACTTAAAATAAACACAGGAATAGAGGAACAGGTTAAACAACACAGATATGAAATCAGCAAATAGTATGAAACTTACAGGGCAAAGCTAATTTCCTCAACAACAATATAAGATTGAGAGAAAAATAGGATGGGCACAGGACCTACAGATTAATAGAAACTAAAAATCATATCAACCCGGAATTTTTTTTAAAAATTTTTTTAAAAAGAATTTTTTTTAAAGAATTTTTTTTTTGTACCAGGGTTTGAATCCAGGGACACTTAACTACTGAGCCACATCCCCAGCCCTTTTTTTATAATTTATTAGAGACAGGGTGTCGCTGAGTTGCTGAGGCTGGCTTTGAATTTGAGATTCTCCTGCCTCCGCCTCCTGAGCTGCTGGGATTACAGATGTGCACCACCACTCCAGGCCAAACTTGGAAAAATTATAAGACAATCCGGGAAATGCGTGCACTGATAATTAAAATTTGTTAATTTATTTAGATGTGAAAGTGATAGAGTTATTTTTGTTAGTCCTTAACTTATAGAGATCCATAACAGAATATTTATATATAAAATGACAAATATTTATATATAAAATGACAAATTTATTTGAAAATAAGGAGGTAGGGAGAATATATAAGGTGTAGATGAAACAAAGTTGGTTATTAATGGCTGTTGAAATTGAGTGGGGGATGCACTTTTTTATGAACTTTTTCCTATTTTTGTTTATGTCTCAAATTTTTCATTTTTATAAATTGAAACAGAAATAGACAAAGTGGGAGCAGGGGCACTGTTGATCTGCCAACATCTCTGAGAAGCACACTCCTACGAAATGAAATAATTATTAACCAGTTCCAGTTAAACGATCAAAGGTGTAGGCCAGGCCCTATCCATAACATATGAAAATGAGGTGCCATATATATCTGAGATCTGTTTTATATACATCTGGTCCTGGGTTCAAGTTTCTCACTTTTGTGGATACTTTTGCCCATTGATTCAGCTTTAAACCTTGGTGGGATTCTATTTTCTATGACAAAAACTTTGCTATCTATATTCATATTGACTCACAACTTTGGCAAATTGTTGAATACTTAATTTAATTACCATATTCAGCCTTTCAGAGATATCAATTTAAATGATTAATAAGGGAAATACACAGAGCACACAGCACAGCAACCAAATCAACATCAATACACACACACACACACACACACAGCAACCCTGGACCTGGTGATAGACAGATAGAAAATGGATAAAAAGCAGATTTACAATAGCAGCAAAAAGACTGGGCAGGTTTCCATGCATTTCTTATAACATTAAATATAAATTTTTTTAATGTGGGAAATTTAAGAATAAATTTTAGTTTATAAAAATATGCAGATCTTATACAAATGTTGATCCCTGAGTGTTGACCATGGCAAACCAAACTGATTTTCCGGGCCTGTTGGCCCCCCCACCATGCCTCTGTCCCCTTCAAACCCCCAGGCTTCTTGGCCAGCCCTGGCAGCACGTAGCTCTGCTCCAGCCGTGCGGAAGCACCGATTATCCTTGGCAGCAAGACCCAGGTTTGTGACAGGCCAAAGCAGGTCTCAGGGTCATTTTGGTGTGAATTGTTTGAACTATTTATTCCAAGCAAGCTAAGGGTGGGGGTAGGGATATGTCTGAGATTTGGAGAAACCTTAGATTCATTTCATTCCCCTGCCTCAGACTAAAACATAAATCCAGGGCTTTCCATACAAGGCCTCAGGAATATTAGGAGTTCATCCC